>JAOZGT010000001.1:6101609-6701609 GCA_035578325.1 Coelinius sp. EB29 | reverse complement strand
GGTGGAATCGATAGAGAATTGTTTGTACATGGTAAATTTTATCTTTTTATTGTTTGTACATTCATATTTAATCGACTGAATCAACATGAACAATTTTGATTGACTCCCCACTCCTAGTCGTAGTATAGTCATACATCTATGCATACATATCACATTTCATAATTTCACAAATATGAGCATCGATTTTATGACTTCTTGGAGGACAAGGGTCTGGGAATATTCAACTAAATAATGTTTAATTAATGTTCAACAATTTTTATTTACTCTATAAGACCTGAATCAAAGTAACGTAGTTTACTTATTCTTGTAGTAATGCTAAAATGAAACATCCGTATCTGATTAAGATTATGTATATTTAAAATGTTGAATACCGACTCAGTGGATCGAAAACAACTGTAGGTGTTTTTTTGGTCAGGTAAAAGTATGACAAAGTATGTGTCAGAGAATGCGTCCCATCTCGGGTGCCAGTACGGTATTCAACGATGACTCTGTTTTTTAGAGTTGAAGAAATGTCAAATGCAAATTCGAAATTCCTCCTCAATTTTTTCATGAGCCAAAATCAATTATTTGTCCATTGGCAGTCATGTAGCTATAGACAATACTTTTAAACATTGAGTATAATTTTGGGACATATTTTGATTGAAAATTTCAACTCTAAAAATTTTTTGTAGGATTTACCCTCAATTTTTTTTCTAACACAAGACTGTAACACAAGAGGAACAGCATGTAACTCGTTCCTGTCTTTGAGACAGCATAATTCTTCGCAACTTGTACCATCTTTACATGGAAAATATGAATTCCGTTGAAATGGCAATCAATTTAAGAACAATCGAATGGAGCGGTGATAATTCAACTTTAAAAAATGCAGGAGCAAATATTTTGGAAGTGTCTATTCACACGGTCTACGGTAATTTTTACCGTGGATATACGATTCGACGAAAACTCAAATTTCACGAATTAGACTATTGGGGATATTTGGCCTTTTGACACTTGCCCTCACTTTTAATATAGCCTGGACACT
Organism: Coelinius sp. EB29; assembly: GCA_035578325.1. Classification (NCBI taxonomy): domain Eukaryota; kingdom Metazoa; phylum Arthropoda; class Insecta; order Hymenoptera; family Braconidae; genus Coelinius; species Coelinius sp. EB29. The sequence continues at coordinate 6,700,588 of JAOZGT010000001.1, read as the reverse complement.
TTGTTTCCGCTGACGATTTAGGGAGTATTTCTCCAGGACCCCCCGATGAATATCCAATCAAAAAATCGCGGCCATAAACATTTTGAAATATCGAAAAAAAAATGTAAAAGTCGAAAACTCAAATTTCTCGAATCAGGCCATTGGGGATATTTGGCCTTTTAACACTCTCCCTCACTTTTAATATAGCCTGGACACTTTTTTTCCGCTGACGATTTAGAGAATAGGAGTATTTCTCCAGGACCCACCGATGAATATCCAATCAAAAAATCGCGGCCAAAAACCTTTTGAAATATCGAAAAAAAATATAAAAGTCGAAAACTCAAATTTGGCGAATTAGGCCATTTGGGTGATTTTCCATTCTGACATATCGTATATCCACGGTAAAAACTCCGGTATATCCACGGTAAAAATTACCGTGGACCGTGTGAATAGACACTTTCAAATATTTTTATGCTCCAAAATGAATATGACGTCGAAAAGAGCATTGTCCCCCACTCATTGTCAGGGCGACTCTTAATTATGGCATGTATTTTCATCGCTAACTGGTCAACAATGAATGTACAAACAATAAAAAGATGAAATTTATCATGTACAAACGATTCTCTATCGATTCCACCGGTTATTGACCTTAATTAAACAATTTTTGATTTCTTTTCGGCCAGCATCATGGCAAAATTTAAATAATTAATATTAATTAATAAGTGAATGGACAAACGAAATTTTTGCTAGTACAATCATATACTAACGATGTACAATCGAGTACATAAGGTAATTTTTTTTTTTCTTTCCGGCCAGCATCATGGCAAAATTTAAATAATTAATATTAATTAATAAGTGAATGAACAAACGAAATTTCTGCTAGTACAATCATGTACTAACGATGTACAATCGAGTACATAAGGTATTTTTTTTAATTATTACACCTTTCCGGCTAAGTACCTGGGGGTGCGGAAATGTCTTAATTCATTCAAACGTTTTCTTAAATTGAAATACATAGAATGAGTTATGTTTTATTTTTATTTGTCATGAAAAGTAAGATATATTGTGTTGATGAGTTTCGATGAATTGTAAAAAATGAGAAGAGACAGCTCCACCACTTGAATTTCTAGCAATTATTTTGATGAGATTGTATGAAAATCTAAAAGTCTCTAGAAAACAATATTACAAAGTCAATTTCTTTTTTATGTAATCTGACGTGATCAATCATGAATATTTTCTGAAGAAGTCCTCATAATATACTTTACACGCGTAAAAAAAATAGGGAAATATCAATTTTTTTGAATTGTTCGCTAAACACATGACCGCATTTTTGATTATTTATTTAAAAATAATTGGGATAGGTACAAACAATTTTGAGCTTGGAACAAATAAGTACAAACCAAGTACAAACGATCGATAATTTTAATGGTGTGGGAAACTGTCGGTAAGTTGATTGGGTATTCACTCGGTTGATATTTAATGGTGTGGGAAACTGTCGGTAAATTAATTTGGTATTCACTCCGTTGATAATTTTTTGCTACCGCCAATTGGAAATATCATTTTCGATTTTATCGATGCTGAGTGTATTTTTGGGATGCCCCTAGACCAGAAGAATCCAACATGGCGTCTCATTCCTGCTATCAAATACGACGCTGACAAGTGAATAATTATTCAGTTACTGAGGCTGTAATTGAGTTAAATAAAAATCAATTCATTATCATGTGGGCTTTGACAGTTTTCGCCGATCAAATCTGGTATGTTTGTCACCTGAAAAATGTAGTTTTTCTTCGTCAGAAGTTCTCTGTGAAATACAAAGACAATAAAAAGTACGCCGCACGGGTCATTGCGATTTGCCGTGAGTAAAACTCTAGTATTTTACTCTGTCTCAATAACCCCCAATTTTGCTATGTCCCAATTCGTATCCTCTTTCACCTTAATTGTCCTTTCGTTGGTAATTATACGACATTACAATCTTCATAGATGATGAAAGGGTCTTGGCCGAACTGAAATCGAATCTGGAGGGTGATATTAGAAATATTCAAGACAGTTGGAAATTGGAGAGATTACAAGTGATAGATTATGCAAAAGCATCAAGAGAAATTATCGAGAATCAAGAAGGAAATATTCTGTTTGTTGATAAGAATATTCTGTCTCGATCGAAAATCAATACCCTCCATCGATCTTTCGCTTTGAGTAAGGATATTAACCTCTCCAAGTTTGTTTTGGAGCTGCCACAGTTTCAACGATTGAGAAAAGGTAATTTTTTTTTTTTTTTTTTTATTTTATTTTTTAAGAAAAGGTAATTTATACTCTAAAAAATACACCATTATTTCGATGGAACAGTTGACTTTATCAGATCATTATAATTGGTATTACAGATTTTCTAAAGACTGATGAAAATGCGGTGGTCCATCCAAGTTCTGTATCCATGAACGTTGATATGCGATCCAAGCTGGTTCCACGAGCAATCCATCAGGATAAATTACTTAAAAAAGCCTGGGTCTCTCTCCACAATATTGATATTACAGCAGTCACCTCTAAGAGCTCAGAAAAAGTGGAATCTCCTGAAATACTTGTAAATGAAACTGACAGTTGTGAAGAATCATTGACCAATAACATCAATCCAAATATGATCATCGATGAAACGCCCCCAGACAGCTCGATTCAAAATGATTCATCTGATTTATCGAATCTCCTATCACCAGGCAAACCCATCTTCAGCAGCACAATTCAAGAAGTTTCAATTTCTCCTACAATAATCACAACAAATGTGATAGAAATGAATCAAGAGATTTTGGAAGAGACAAACTATGTAGAATCAACAATAATCGACTCGAGTAGCGTTCTTGATGATATTCCTTCAATGCCTTCAGAAAAACATGAAAAATCAGACTTCTCACACTTAGCTCCAATCAGTAAACCAAATTACTGCGCAGAAAATCGAACGAAAGGGGGCGAATTATTTGGAGCCAAGTCAGAACAGATTGCACCCTGCACTAATCAGAAAAAAACAGTTATTCCAAAATTATTCAATGAGGTAATCCAGACTGAGGGGGGGTTGGGTGTCGAATGCAAAGATTTCAATGGAGATGAGAGAGGAAATTTCGGTAAAAGTTCACAGAAGGATGAATCTAATCAATTTTCTCAACAGGGGTAGGAAGAAAGAGGTAATTGATAGAATAATCTCAAAACAATGTCTTTGATATTCTCAGAAAAAGTCTAATCTATTCATTTCGATTGAACAGGTGAATCTCAGTGCAACAGCTGTGTCAACGAAACATCAATTATACCAGGAACACCTCCTGGTGATTTAGGTCTAGAAAATAATGAACTAAATTTTCAACACGACCATGTAAATGCCACATTTACCTTCAATACCAGCTCTATCCCGAATGATGTCCAAAGCAACAGTTCTGAACCATCTCTGATAAATTCCAAGGTTTCTCAGATTGATGGAGACTTGTTGAGAAGAAATTCCTCTGAGCCTGAGACTGTAACTCCCCCCTCTAGTGAAGTTTTTGGCATCTTCCCTGAAACACGTCCAATAGATGTGCTAAATCTTTCAGATCACGTGTCTCCAGGATCTGTATTGGTTAAGAATGATATTGATCAATTCAAGGATAATATTCCTCTTATGGAAGAAAATACCCCTAACCAGAACAACGAGAACATGACTGAAAAAACGATGAAGAACATGAAAACTGAGGAAGAAGTAAGTGGAAAGAAGAGAAAGGCACACCCCACGATTATCAGCGATGAAAAGGTTAATTTGCCTTTATTCAAAAGGCAGAAGATTGATGATTCCGTTCAATGTGATTCTCCAAGTATACAAAACGGTAAAAGTGAGACAAGTAGATACAATACTCGAAAAAAATTCACAAGTGTAGTCAAATGTACCTATCCTCAAGGATCGAGATCAGAGCTATCAGAACCAGAAGAAACAACTAGTGGTGATGAGAAGAAAATTATCAAGCCACAAACTGGAGTAAAAAGAAGAGTTGTATTCGAGTTTAATGAGTCTGATGATGGTGGTGAGAGTGATGAGTATGTGCCGAGTGATGATGAAACTTCAGGGTCAGATGGGGATAATGATTTATCGACAGACGGTGAGGAGCTTGAGGAGGATCTGGCGATAGAAAAACGTTTTTCAGACTCATTGAATATAACGACTGGTGATTGTCAACAGACTTCTGCTCCAGATGATAGTGAACTAGCAGTAGATCCAATATCATCAAGCACTAAAAAACATTTCTGCTTTTTTTGTAAGAAATTGCAAGCAAAGTTAGCTAGACACTTGCAACTGGTCCATTCAAAAGAAGAAGAAGTAAAAAAATTCATCGCTCTTCCACCGAAAAACAAGGAACGACAGGAAATTATTGCAGCTATTAGGAAAAATGGTGATCACATTTATAATACTAATCGACAGTTCAATAATGGAACACTAATCGTATGCAGACGTTCACTGGCACAAAGAGGAAAAACTGCTAAGGATTTCATAGCTTGTGGCAATTGCAAGGGACAATATTCAAGGACAGTCATTCGTCACCATTGGAGACGATGTACAAAAAGACATGGCAAAAATGAGAGGATTGTCTTGGTGAAGGGAAAAAAAGTCTCGGGAAGAGTTCATGAAAGAGCAAATAATGATGTAAGAAAACATATTTTTCCATACCTTCGTGAAGATGAAATAGTTCGCTCTATCAGATATGACGAACTATTGATATTATTCGCTAATAAACAATGTGAAAAATATGGAACTAATCCTCACCTATACCAAATGATACGAGCTCGATTACGTCTTCTGGGTCGATTTCTTGTTGCAATTAAAAAAATTAACAATCGTATTACGACTTGTATGGACGTATTCCAAGCTAGGAATTATGATTCTATGATTGAGGCTGTCAGGAAGGTAGCTGTGTTTATCCCTGAATCGAAGACATTCCAGCATCCAGCAGTTGGTTCAAGCTTGGGGACACTTCTCAAGCAAGTTGGAGAAGTACTGAGATCAGAGTTCATCAAAAGAGAATCAATGGACCAAAAGAAACAGGTTGAAGATTTCCTATCTTTACTTGCTGAAGATTATGGTACTAGTATAAATAGAGTTGTGACAGAAACTCAAACACAAAATCACAGAAGAAAAGAAGTGCAATTACCCAGTACAGAAGATATAAAAAAACTCTATGGCTACATTATCACTGAGAGATCCAAGTACCTATCTGAAGTAAATGAGAGATTCTCCTTCCACGCGTGGAAAAAACTGGGAGAAACAACATTATTGTCACTGCAAATTTTTAATCGTCGTCGTCCTGGAGAACTGGAGAGACTTTACATCGAGGATTATCGCAGTTATCGTGGCATTGATGATATGGCAGATAGAGAGATTTATGAAACCTTGAGTGCTGAAGGGAAGGCACTAGCCAAACGATATGTACGGTTTGAAATTCGTGGCAAACGTAACCGCAGTGTCCCTGTTCTCATCGACAGTGATGTTGTGGAGTGTTTGGAGATGATTCTAAATTATAGAAACGAAGCAGGTGTGCCAGAACGTAATTTATATCTCTTTGGACTCCCTTCCAGTGACAAGGATCGTCACAAATATCTCAGAGCATGTGATTTAATGAGAGAATATTCAGCCAAATGTGGGGCGGAAATTCCTCATCTTCTTCGTGGGACAGAGTTGAGAAAACATATTGCAACAAGGTGCATTCACTTGAATCTGGAAGGTAGTCAGGTTACAGATCTCGCCAATTTTATGGGACATCATGAGAATATCCATAAACAAATCTATCGTCAACCAGTTGCCGCAACTGACATTGTGAAAATTTCGAAAATTCTCAACATTGTACAAGACGTAGAAGGAGCTGATGATGATAGTGATGATGGGAAGACCACACAAAGTACTCGAGAACGATACAATTCGAATAATCCAAATGTTTCGAGGGATGATTCAACTTATGGACTGGATACTACAGGAACTAGTTACAGGAGTCAAAATAGTCAATCATTTGTGCAATCTGAGTGCTCAACGAGCAAACGTCAATGGAGCACTGAACAACGTACTGCAGTTCTTTCAGCCTTTGGAGAGCAGCTGGAGAATGGAAACATTCCCTCAGGAAAGAAAATGCAGGAGCTGATTGACCGTGAAAATTGTTTGAGAAGCCGTACTGTCGCTCAAATGAGAACATGGTTACATACATACAAAAGAAAATTGACTCAGTAATCTTTTTTTTAAGTACCTTCTCGATATTCAGACCATTTTGTTGAGATAATTACTGGAAAATAGTGTCAGGGTATTTACTCTTCATTCACATTTCTCATATCATTGAAGAAATTATTTTTCACATTTCCTAGGAGCTCAACAGAATCTCACTTTTCATGACAAACAATAATAAATAATCACTGATTCTATGTATTTCATTTTAAAAAAAACGTTTGAATGAATAAAGTTTTTCCTGAAGAAATTGATGTGAGTCTTTTTCATGTTTTTTGTCAAAGATGACGTACCTGTTGAAGTTAATCAACCATTTCCTCATTTTCAATTTATTTTTAAGGACACTAGAATATTTAATTAATTGACTACTATGGGGACATATGGAATATATTAGGACATTTCATTTTTACCAAACGTTCATTATGGGGACGTGGCATTATGCGTGTAAAGTATATTATGAGGACTTATCCAGAAAATATGGATGATTGATCATGTCGGATTACATGAAAAAAGAAATTGACTTTCTAATACTTTTTTCTAGTGACTTTTAGATTTCCAGACAATTTTATCGAGATAATTGCTAGAAATTCGAGTGGGGGAATTTTCTGTTATCATTTTTTACATTTCATCGAAACTCAACAAAACAATATATCTTCCTTTTCATGACAAATAACAATAAAAAATCACTTACCGTGGGTGCACCAGTTACCGGACGGGTACCGGTTTCCGGACATCGAGTCAATACGTGGCACTTATTTCGATATTAAGGGAATAATTAATTAATCAAACACTCGTTTTGAGTCCTGAGGGTCATGTAGTAAAAGGAATTTATGATGTAAGTACTATCAAATGGAAAGAAGACGGCCAAATGCTCAAGTGTCCGGAAACTGGTACCGAATCCTTGAGCGTCCGGTAACTGGTACATCCACGGTATTCGATGTATTTCAATTTAAGAAAACGTTTGAATGAATTGAGAGATTCCTGAAGAAATGAATGGAATTCTTTCCAACTTCCATGCCAAGACCTACGTGCCTCTTGAAGTTAATTAACCATTCCCCCATTATCATTCTCAATTTATTTTTGAGGACGCTAGAATATTTCACTAATTGACTACTATGGGGACATATGAAATATATGAGGACATTTAATTTTTACCAAATGTCCATTATGGGGACGTGGCATTATAGGTGCAAAGTATATTATGAGGACTTCTCCAGAAAATATCGATTATTGATCACGTCGGATTACATGAAAAAAGAAATTGACTTTCTAATATTTTTTTTAGTGACTTTTAGATTTTCAGATAATTTTATAAAGATAATTGCTAGAAGTTCAAGTGGGGGAATTTTCTCTTATCATTTTTTACATTTCATCGAAACTCAACAAAACAATATATCCTAATTTTCATGACAAACAACAATAAAGAATCACTCATTCTATGTATTTTAATTTGAGAAAACGTTTGAATGATTTAAGACATTCCTGAAGAGATGAATGGAATTTTTTCCAATTACTATGCCAAAAACAAACATGCCTGTTGAAGTTAATTAACCATTCCCCCATTATCATTTTCGATTTATTTTTGAGGACACTAGAATATTTCATCTATTGACTACTATGGGGACATATGGAATATATAAGGACATTTAATTTTTACCAAATGTTCATTATGGGGACGTGGCATTATAGGTGTAAAGTATATTATGAGGACTTCTCCAGAAAATATCGATTATCGATCACGTCGGATTACATGAAAAAAGAAATTGACTTTCTAATATTTTTTTTAGTGACTTTTAGATTTTCAGATAATTTTATAAAGATAATTACTAGAAGTTTAAGTGGGGGAATTTTCTCTTATCATTTTTTACATTTCATCGAAACTCAACAAAACAATATATCCTAATTTTCATGACAAACAACAATAAAGAATCACTCATTCTATGTATTTTAATTTGAGAAAACGTTTGAATGATTTAAGACATTCCTGAAGAGATGAATGGAATTTTCTCCAATTTCTATGCCAAAAACGACGTGTCTGTTGATGTTAATTAACCATTCCCCCATTATCATTTTCGATTTATTTTTGAGGACACTAGAATATTTCATCTATTGACTACTATGGGGACATATGGAATATATGAGGACATTTAATTTTTACCAAATGTTCATTATGGGGACGTGGCATTATGGGTGTCAAGTATATTATAAGGACTTCTCCAGAAAATATCGATTATTGATCACGTCGGATTACATGAAAAAAGAAATTGACTTTCCGTCATGGCGGGCGCAAAATGACACTTTTCTCCTGCTCCCCGGGAGGAAGATGTCATTTTACACCTTCACCATGCCGGGAAACCACGTTCTCTCCACGGAAGGTTTGAAATATACTATTGGAATATTTTTTTCTGTCATGGCGGGCGCAAAATGACATTTCCCTCCCGCTCCGCGGGAATGTCTTCATTCATTCAAACGTCTCCCTAAATTGAAATACATAGAATGAGTGATTTTTTATTGTTATTTGTCATGAAAAGTAAGATATATTATTTTGTTGAGTTTCGACGAAATATAAAAAATAATAAGAGAAAATTACCACACTTGAATTTCTAGCAATTATCTTGATAAAATTGTCTGAGAATCTAAAAGTCACTAGAAAAAATATTACAATGTCAATTTCTTTTTTTATGTAATCCGACCTGATCAATCATCAATATTTTCTGGAGAAGTACTCATAATATACTTTACACCTGTAATGCCCCGTCTCCATAATAAACTTTTGGCAAAAATTAAATGTCCTCATATATGCCATATGTCCCCATAGTAGTCAATTAATGAAATATTCTGGTGTCCTCATAAATACTTCGAAAATAATCACGATGTATTCATTTATATATCAATAAAAAATCACTTTTAATCAATAAAAAATTTATCCAATGAATTCAGTGACGGTTTCTGAATATATAAAGAATTAGTCCAATTCAATAGATACTGATCAATATTTTAGATTTCAGTAATTGTTCATTCACCCTAATGAGCTAACGACCCGCATGATACATCATTGAATAGTAATCAATTGTATGAAATTCCGTGTCCTCACAATATACAATGCGTCGATGATTATTTCAGGGACACTGTCCTCGTTTATACCTACAAAAATCTAAGTCCTCAAAATCACCGTTTCATTGATGACGTATACTTTGAGGCCAGTCCCCAAAGTATACAATACATATAAAAAACTACGGGGACTGTCCTCAAAACAGCCAGATGTCCCCGAACAATACTATACATGGGCGAATTTGGCCTCAAAATCACCATTCCATAAATATATATATATACATATATATATTTAAATATATATATATATATATATAAATATATATATGTTTGCCTAATGTTTACTTTGGGGACAGTGAGTGGAAACCCTCTCAAACGGTTCCAAAACCCATTATATGCTAAACAAAATTAAAATCCCCTTCAATTTTGCACAATTTGACAACATTTCATGACATTTTCCATGGATTGTATGATATGAGACTTATCATAAAATGTATCATATGGGGACATACAAATCTGTTTAAATGACGTCTACTATGGGGACAGCTATAATAACAATGTTTATGCAAAGTATCATTCGGGGACATGCAAGTATTGGCGATTTTGAGGACACTCATACATAATGAGTGATTTTGAGGACACAAGGATTCACGATATCCCAAACATAAACGGAAGTCAGTGGGACCAGTCGTCAATCCAGAAACGGCTTTTGGAAGGACCTAAGCAATTATCAAAGTTGAATCACGTTATAAAGGTCCCATTCTTATGAAGGTCTTACTCTAATATTTTCCAGGAAATTTTCTCTTCCTAAATAATAGTATAGATCAGGAATTCTTCTCTTTTTTTTTATGTAATCCGACGTGATCAATAATCAATATTTTCTGGAGAAGTCCTCATAATATACTTTACACCTATAATGCCACGTCCCCATAATGAACATTTGGTAAAAATTAAATGTCCTCATATATTCCATATGTCCCCATAGTAGTCAATAGATGAAATATTCTAGTGTCCTCAAAAATAAATCGAAAATGATAATGGGGGAATGGTTAATCAACTTCAACAGGAATGTTTGTTTTTGGCATAGTAATTGGAGAAAATGCCATTGGAGATGGATGCATCTCTTCAGTAATATCTTAATTGGATTAAACGTTTTCTTAAATTGAAATACATAGAATGAGCTATTTTTTATTTTTATTTGTCATGAAAAGTAGGATATATTGTTTTGTTGAGTTTCGATGAAATGTAAAAAATGACGAGAGGAAATTCCCCCACTTGAATTTCTAGCAATATTATCTCGATAAAATTGTCTGGAAATCTAAAAGTTACTAAAAAAAGTATTAGAAAGTCTATTTCTTTTTTCATGTAATCCGACGTGATCAATAATCGATATTTTCTGGAGAAGTCCTCATAATATACTTTACACCTATACTGCCACGTCCCCATAATGAACATTTGGTAAAAATTAAATGTCCTCATATATTCCATATGTCCCCATAGTATTCAATAGATGAAATATTCTAGTGTCCTCGAAAATAAATCGAAAATGATAATGGGGGAATGGTTAATTAACTTCAACAGGAATGTTTGTTTTTGGCATAGTAATTGGAGAAAATGCCATTGGAGATGGATGCATCTTCTCAGTAATATCTTAATTGGATTAAACGTTTTCTTAAATTGAAATACATAGAATGAGCTATTTTTTATTTTTATTTGTCATGAAAAGTAGGATATATTGTTTTGTTGAGTTTCGATGAAATGTAAAAAATAACAAGAGGAAATTCCCCCACTTGAATTTCTAGCAATTATCTCGATAAAATCGTCTGGAAATCTAAAAGTCACTAAAAGAAGTATTAGAAAGTGTATTTCTTTTTTCATGTAATCCGACGTGATCAATAATCAATATTTTCTGGAGAAGTCCTCATAATATACTTTACACCTATACTGCCACGTCCCCATAATGAACATTTGGTAAAAATTAAATGTCCTCATATATTCCATATGTCCCCATAGTATTCAATAGATGAAATATTCTAGTGTCCTCGAAAATAAATCGAAAATGATAATGGGGGAATGGTTAATTAACTTCAACAGGAATGTTTGTTTTTGGCATAGTAATTGGAGAAAATGCCATTGGAGATGGATGCATCTCTTCAGTAATATCTTAATTGGATTAAACGTTTTCTTAAATTGAAATACATAGAATGAGCTATTTTTTATTTTTATTTGTCATGAAAAGTAGGATATATTGTTTTGTTGAGTTTCGATGAAATGTAAAAAATAACAAGAGGAAATTCCCCCACTTGAATTTCTAGCAATTATCTCGATAAAATCGTCTGGAAATCTAAAAGTCACTAAAAGAAGTATTAGAAAGTGTATTTCTTTTTTCATGTAATCCGACGTGATCAATAATCAATATTTTCTGGAGAAGTCCTCATAATATACTTTACACCTATACTGCCACGTCCCCATAATGAACATTTGGTAAAAATTAAATGTCCTCATATATTCCATATGTCCCCATAGTATTCAATAGATGAAATATTCTAGTGTCCTCGAAAATAAATCGAAAATGATAATGGGGGAATGGTTAATTAACTTCAACAGGAATGTTTGTTTTTGGCATAGTAATTGGAGAAAATGCCATTGGAGATGGATGCATCTCTTCAGTAATATCTTAATTGGATTAAACGTTTTCTTAAATTGAAATACATAGAATGAGCTATTTTTTATTTTTATTTGTCATGAAAAGTAGGATATATTGTTTTGTTAAGTTTCGATGAAATGTAAAAAATGACGAGAGGAAATTCCCCCACTTGAATTTCTAGCAATATTATCTCGATAAAATTGTCTGGAAATCTAAAAGTTACTAAAAAAAGTATTAGAAAGTCTATTTCTTTTTTCATGTAATCCGACGTGATCAATAATCGATATTTTCTGGAGAAGTCCTCATAATATACTTTACACCTATAATGCCACGTCCCCATAATGAACATTTGGTAAAAATTAAATGTCCTCATATATTCCATATGTCCCCATAGTAGTCAATAGATGAAATATTCTAGTGTCCTCGAAAATAAATCGAAAATGATAATGGGGGAATGGTTAATTAACTTCAACAGGAATGTTTGTTTTTGGCATAGTAATTGGAGAAAATGCCATTGGAGATGGATGCATCTTCTCAGTAATATCTTAATTGGATTAAACGTTTTCTTAAATTGAAATACATAGAATGAGCTATTTTTTATTTTTATTTGTCATGAAAAGTAGGATATACTGTTTTGTTGAGTTTCGATGAAATGTAAAAAATAACAAGAGAAAATTCCCCCACTTGAATTTCTAGCAATTATCTCGATAAAATCGTCTGGAAATCTAAAAGTCACTAAAAGAAGTATTAGAAAGTGTATTTCTTTTTTCATGTAATCCGACGTGATCAATAATCGATATTTTCTGGAGAAGTCCTCATAATATACTTTACACCTATACTGCTACGTCCCCATAATGAACATTTGGTAAAAATTAAATGTCCTCATATATTCCATATGTCCCCATAGTATTCAATAGATGAAATATTCTAGTGTCCTCGAAAATAAATCGAAAATGATAATGGGGGAATGGTTAATTAACTTCAACAGGAATGTTTGTTTTTGGCATAGTAATTGGAGAAAATGCCATTGGAGATGGATGCATCTTCTCAGTAATATCTTAATTGGATTAAACGTTTTCTTAAATTGAAATACATAGAATGAGCTATTTTTTATTTTTATTTGTTATGAAAAGTAGGATATATTGTTTTGTTGAGTTTCGATGAAATGTAAAAAATAACAAGAGGAAATTCCCCCACTTGAATTTCTAGCAATTATCTCGATAAAATCGTCTGGAAATCTAAAAGTCACTAAAAGAAGTATTAGAAAGTGTATTTCTTTTTTCATGTAATCCGACGTGATCAATAATCAATATTTTCTGGAGAAGTCCTCATAATATTCTTTACACCTATACTGCCACGTCCCCATAATGAACATTTGGTAAAAATTAAATGTCCTCATATATTCCATATGTCCCCATAGTATTCAATAGATGAAATATTCTAGTGTCCTCGAAAATAAATCGAAAATGATAATGGGGGAATGGTTAATTAACTTCAACAGGAATGTTTGTTTTTGGCATAGTAATTGGAGAAAATGCCATTGGAGATGGATGCATCTCTTCAGTAATATCTTAATTGGATTAAACGTTTTCTTAAATTGAAATACATAGAATGAGCTATTTTTTATTTTTATTTGTCATGAAAAGTAGGATATACTGTTTTGTTGAGTTTCGATGAAATGTAAAAAATAACAAGAGAAAATTCCCCCACTTGAATTTCTAGCAATTATCTCGATAAAATCGTCTGGAAATCTAAAAGTCACTAAAAGAAGTATTAGAAAGTGTATTTCTTTTTTCATGTAATCCGACGTGATCAATAATCGATATTTTCTGGAGAAGTCCTCATAATATACTTTACACCTATACTGCCACGTCCCCATAATGAACATTTGGTAAAAATTAAATGTCCTCATATATTCCATATGTCCCCATAGTAGTCAATAGATGAAATATTCTAGTGTCTTCAAAAATAAATCGAAAATGATAATGGGGAAATGGTTCATCAACTTCAACAGGTACGTCATTTTTGGCTAGTAATCGGAGAAAATGCCATTCATCTCTTCAGTATGCTCAGCAATTAAAATAATCGTGAATAGATGAATGGAATTTTTCTAATTTCTATGCCAAAAACGACGTGCCTGTTGATGTTAATTAACCATTCCTTCATTATCATTTCCTATTTATTTTTGAGGACACTAGAATATTTCATTGATTGACTACTACGGGGACATATGGAATATATGAGGACATTTAATTTTTACCAAATGTTCATTATGGGGACGTGGCATTATAGGTGTAAAGTATATTATGAGGACTTCTCCAGAAAATATTGATAATTGATCACGTCGGATTATATGAAAAAAGAAATTGACTTTCCGTCATGGTGGAGTTGTAGAATGACACTTCCCCCCCGCTCCCCGGGAGGAAGATGTCATTTTACACCTTTACCATGACGGAAAACCACGTTCCATCCACGGAAGGTTAGAAATATACTATTGGAATATTCTTTTCTGTCAGGGAGGGCGCAAAATGACATTTCCCTCCCGCTCCGCGGAAATGACCCCCAGGTACTTAGCCAGAAAGGTGTAATAATTAAAAAAATTACCTTATGTACTCGATTGTACATCGTTAGTACATGATTGTACTAGAAAAAATTTCGTTTGTACATTCACTTATTAATTAATATTAATTATTTAAATTTTGCCATGATGCTGGCCGGAAAGAAATCAAAAATTGTTTAATTAAGGTCAATAACCGGTGGAATCGATAGAGAATTGTTTGTACATGGTAAATTTTATCTTTTTATTGTTTGTACATTCATATTTAATCGACTGAATCAACATGAACAATTTTGATTGACTCCCTACTCCTAGTCGTAGTATAGTCATACATCTATGCATACATATCACATTTCATAATTTCACAAATATGAGCATCGATTTTATGACTTCTTGGAGGACAAGGGTCTGGGAATATTCAACGAAATAATGTTTAATTAATGTTCAACAATTTTTATTTACTCTATAAGACCTGAATCAAAGTAACGTAGTTTACTTATTCTTGTAGTAATGCTAAAATGAAACATCCGTATCTGATTAAGATTATGTATATTTAAAATGTTGAATACCGACTCAGTGGATCGAAAACAACTGTAGGTGTTTTTTTGGTCAGGTAAAAGTATGACAAAGTATGTGTCAGAGAATGCGTCCCATCTCGGGTGCCAGTACGGTATTCAACGATGACTCTGTTTTTTAGAGTTGAAGAAATGTCAAATGCAAATTCGAAATTCCTCCTCAATTTTTTCATGAGCCAAAATCAATTATTTGTCCATTGGCAGTCATGTAGCTATAGACAATACTTTTAAACATTGAGTATAATTTTGGGACATATTTTGATTGAAAATTTCAACTCTAAAAATTTTTTGTAGGATTTACCCTCAATTTTTTTTCTAACACAAGACTGTAACACAAGAGGAACAGCATGTAACTCGTTCCTGTCTTTGAGACAGCATAATTCTTCGCAACTTGTACCATCTTTACATGGAAAATATGAATTCCGTTGAAATGGCAATCAATTTAAGAACAATCGAATGGAGCGGTGATAATTCAACTTTAAAAAATGCAGGAGCAAATATTTTGGAAGTGTCTATTCACACGGTCTACGGTAATTTTTACCGTGGATCTACGATTCGACGAAAACTCAAATTTCACGAATTAGACTATTGGGGATATTTGGCCTTTTGACACTTGCCCTCACTTTTAATATAGCCTGGACACTTTGTTTCCGCTGACGATTTAGGGAGTATTTCTCCAGGACCCCCCGATGAATATCCAATCAAAAAATCGCGGCCATAAACCTTTTGAAATATCGAAAAAAAAATGTAAAAGTCGAAAACTCAAATTTCTCGAATCAGGCCATTGGGGATATTTGGCCTTTTAACACTCTCCCTCACTTTTAATATAGCCTGGACACTTTTTTTCCGCTGACGATTTAGGGAATAGGAGTATTTCTCCAGGACCCACCGATGAATATCCAATCAAAAAATCGCGGCCAAAAACCTTTTGAAATATCGAAAAAAAATATAAAAGTCGAAAACTCAAATTTGGCGAATTAGGCCATTTGGGTGATTTTCCATTCTGACATATCGTATATCCACGGTAAAAACTCCGGTATATCCACGGTAAAAATTACCGTGGACCGTGTGAATAGACACTTTCAAATATTTTTATGCTCCAAAATGAATATGACGTCGAAAAGAGCATTGTCCCCCACTCATTGTCAGGGCGACTCTTAATTATGGCATGTATTTTCATCGCTAACTGGTCAACAATGAATGTACAAACAATAAAAAGATGAAATTTATCATGTACAAACGATTCTCTATCGATTCCACCGGTTATTGACCTTAATTAAACAATTTTTGATTTCTTTTCGGCCAGCATCATGGCAAAATTTGAATAATTAATATTAATTAATAAGTGAATGGACAAACGAAATTTTTGCTAGTACAATCATATACTAACGATGTACAATCGAGTACATAAGGTAATTTTTTTTTTTTCTTTCCGGCCAGCATCATGGCAAAATTTAAATAATTAATATTAATTAATAAGTGAATGAACAAACGAAATTTCTGCTAGTACAATCATGTACTAACGATGTACAATCGAGTACATAAGGTATTTTTTTTAATTATTACACCTTTCCGGCTAAGTACCTGGGGGTGCGGAAATGTCTTAATTCATTCAAACGTTTTCTTAAATTGAAATACATAGAATGAGTTATGTTTTATTTTTATTTGTCATGAAAAGTAAGATATATTGTGTTGATGAGTTTCGATGAATTGTAAAAAATGAGAAGAGACAGCTCCACCACTTGAATTTCTAGCAATTATTTTGATGAGATTGTATGAAAATCTAAAAGTCTCTAGAAAACAATATTACAAAGTCAATTTCTTTTTTATGTAATCTGACGTGATCAATCATGAATATTTTCTGAAGAAGTCCTCATAATATACTTTACACGCGTAAAAAAAATAGGGAAATATCAATTTTCTTGAATTGTTCGCTAAACACATGACCGCATTTTTGATTATTTATTTAAAAATAATTGGGATAGGTACAAACAATTTTGAGCTTGGAACAAATAAGTACAAACCAAGTACAAACGATCGATAATTTTAATGGTGTGGGAAACTGTCGGTAAGTTGATTGGGTATTCACTCGGTTGATATTTAATGGTGTGGGAAACTGTCGGTAAATTAATTTGGTATTCACTCCGTTGATAATTTTTTGCTACCGCCAATTGGAAATATCATTTTCGATTTTATCGATGCTGAGTGTATTTTTGGGATGCCCCTAGACCAGAAGAATCCAACATGGCGTCTCATTCCTGCTATCAAATACGACGCTGACAAGTGAATAATTATTCAGTTACTGAGGCTGTAATTGAGTTAAATAAAAATCAATTCATTATCATGTGGGCTTTGACAGTTTTCGCCGATCAAATCTGGTATGTTTGTCACCTGAAAAATGTAGTTTTTCTCCGTCAGAAGTTCTCTGTGAAATACAAAGACAATAAAAAGTACGCCGCACGGGTCATTGCGATTTGCCGTGAGTAAAACTCTAGTATTTTACTCTGTCTCAATAACCCCCAATTTTGCTATGTCCCAATTCGTATCCTCTTTCACCTTAATTGTCCTTTCGTTGGTAATTATACGACATTACAATCTTCATAGATGATGAAAGGGTCTTGGCCGAACTGAAATCGAATCTGGAGGGTGATATTAGAAATATTCAAGACAGTTGGAAATTGGAGAGATTACAAGTGATAGATTATGCAAAAGCATCAAGAGAAATTATCGAGAATCAAGAAGGAAATATTCTGTTTGTTGATAAGAATATTCTGTCTCGATCGAAAATCAATACCCTCCATCGATCTTTCGCTTTGAGTAAGGATATTAACCTCTCCAAGTTTGTTTTGGAGCTGCCACAGTTTCAACGATTGAGAAAAGGTAATTTTTTATTTTTTTTTTTATTTTATTTTTTAAGAAAAGGTAATTTATACTCTAAAAAATACACCATTATTTCGATGGAACAGTTGACTTTATCAGATCATTATAATTGGTATTACAGATTTTCTAAAGACTGATGAAAATGCGGTGGTCCATCCAAGTTCTGTATCCATGAACGTTGATATGCGATCCAAGCTGGTTCCACGAGCAATCCATCAGGATAAATTACTTAAAAAAGCCTGGGTCTCTCTCCACAATATTGATATTACAGCAGTTACCTCTAAGAGCTCAGAAAAAGTGGAGTCTCCTGAAATACTTGTAAATGAAACTGACAGTTGTGAAGAATCATTGACCAATAACATCAATCCAAATATGATCATCGATGAAACGCCCCCAGACAGCTCGATTCAAAATGATTCATCTGATTTATCGAATCTCCTATCACCAGGCAAACCCATCTTCAGCAGCACAATTCAAGAAGTTTCAATTTCTCCTACAATAATCACAACAAATGTGATAGAAATGAATCAAGAGATTTTGGAAGAGACAAACTATGTAGAATCAACAATAATCGACTCGAGTAGCGTTCTTGATGATATTCCTTTAATGCCTTCAGAAAAACATGAAAAATCAGACTTCTCACATTTAGCTCCAATCAGTAAACCAAATTACTGCGCAGAAAATCGAACGAAAGGGGGCGAATTATTTGGAGCCAAGTCAGAACAGATTGCACCCTGCACTAATCAGAAAAAAACAGTTATTCCAAAATTATTCAATGAGGTAATCCAGACTGAGGGGGGGTTGGGTGTCGAATGCAAAGATTTCAATGGAGATGAGAGAGGAAATTTCGGTAAAAGTTCACAGAAGGATGAATCTAATCAATTTTCTCAACAGGGGCAGGAAGAAAGAGGTAATTGATAGAATAATCTCAAAACAATGTCTTTGATATTCTCAGAAAAAGTCTAATCTATTCATTTCGATTGAACAGGTGAATCTCAGTGCAACAGCTGTGTCAACGAAACATCAATTATACCAGGAACACCTCCTGGTGATTTAGGTCTAGAAAATAATGAACTAAATTTTCAACACGACCATGTAAATGCCACATTTACCTTCAATACCAGCTCTATCCCGAATGATGTCCAAAGCAACAGTTCTGAACCATCTCTGATAAATTCCAAGGTTTCTCAGATTGATGGAGACTTGTTGAGAAGAAATTCCTCTGAGCCTGAGACTGTAACTCCCCCCTCTAGTGAAGTTTTTGGCATCTTCCCTGAAACACGTCCAATAGATGTGCTAAATCTTTCAGATCACGTGTCTCCAGGATCTGTATTGGTTAAGAATGATATTGATCAATTCAAGGATAATATTCCTCTTATGGAAGAAAATACCCCTAACCAGAACAACGAGAACATGACTGAAAAAACGATGAAGAACATGAAAACTGAGGAAGAAGTAAGTGGAAAGAAGAGAAAGGCACACCCCACGATTATCAGCGATGAAAAGGTTAATTTGCCTTTATTCAAAAGGCAGAAGATTGATGATTCCGTTCAATGTGATTCTCCAAGTATACAAAACGGTAAAAGTGAGACAAGTAGATACAATACTCGAAAAAAATTCACAAGTGTAGTCAAATGTACCTATCCTCAAGGATCGAGATCAGAGCTATCAGAACCAGAAGAAACAACTAGTGGTGATGAGAAGAAAATTATCAAGCCACAAACTGGAGTAAAAAGAAGAGTTGTATTCGAGTTTAATGAGTCTGATGATGGTGGTGAGAGTGATGAGTATGTGCCGAGTGATGATGAAACTTCAGGGTCAGATGGGGATAATGATTTATCGACAGACGGTGAGGAGCTTGAGGAGGATCTGGCGATAGAAAAACGTTTTTCAGACTCATTGAATATAACGACTGGTGATTGTCAACAGACTTCTGCTCCAGATGATAGTGAACTAGCAGTAGATCCAATATCATCAAGCACTAAAAAACATTTCTGCTTTTTTTGTAAGAAATTGCAAGCAAAGTTAGCTAGACACTTGCAACTGGTCCATTCAAAAGAAGAAGAAGTAAAAAAATTCATCGCTCTTCCACCGAAAAACAAGGAACGACAGGAAATTATTGCAGCTATTAGGAAAAATGGTGATCACATTTATAATACTAATCGACAGTTCAATAATGGAACACTAATCGTATGCAGACGTTCACTGGCACAAAGAGGAAAAACTGCTAAGGATTTCATAGCTTGTGGCAATTGCAAGGGACAATATTCAAGGACAGTCATTCGTCACCATTGGAGACGATGTACAAAAAGACATGGCAAAAATGAGAGGATTGTCTTGGTGAAGGGAAAAAAAGTCTCGGGAAGAGTTCATGAAAGAGCAAATAATGATGTAAGAAAACATATTTTTCCATACCTTCGTGAAGATGAAATAGTTCGCTCTATCAGATATGACGAACTATTGATATTATTCGCTAATAAACAATGTGAAAAATATGGAACTAATCCTCACCTATACCAAATGATACGAGCTCGATTACGTCTTCTGGGTCGATTTCTTGTTGCAATTAAAAAAATTAACAATCGTATTACGACTTGTATGGACGTATTCCAAGCTAGGAATTATGATTCTATGATTGAGGCTGTCAGGAAGGTAGCTGTGTTTATCCCTGAATCGAAGACATTCCAGCATCCAGCAGTTGGTTCAAGCTTGGGGACACTTCTCAAGCAAGTTGGAGAAGTACTGAGATCAGAGTTCATCAAAAGAGAATCAATGGACCAAAAGAAACAGGTTGAAGATTTCCTATCTTTACTTGCTGAAGATTATGGTACTAGTATAAATAGAGTTGTGACAGAAACTCAAACACAAAATCACAGAAGAAAAGAAGTGCAATTACCCAGTACAGAAGATATAAAAAAACTCTATGGCTACATTATCACTGAGAGATCCAAGTACCTATCTGAAGTAAATGAGAGATTCTCCTTCCACGCGTGGAAAAAACTGGGAGAAACAACATTATTGTCACTGCAAATTTTTAATCGTCGTCGTCCTGGAGAACTGGAGAGACTTTACATCGAGGATTATCGCAGTTATCGTGGCATTGATGATATGGCAGATAGAGAGATTTATGAAACCTTGAGTGCTGAAGGGAAGGCACTAGCCAAACGATATGTACGGTTTGAAATTCGTGGCAAACGTAACCGCAGTGTCCCTGTTCTCATCGACAGTGATGTTGTGGAGTGTTTGGAGATGATTCTAAATTATAGAAACGAAGCAGGTGTGCCAGAACGTAATTTATATCTCTTTGGACTCCCTTCCAGTGACAAGGATCGTCACAAATATCTCAGAGCATGTGATTTAATGAGAGAATATTCAGCCAAATGTGGGGCGGAAATTCCTCATCTTCTTCGTGGGACAGAGTTGAGAAAACATATTGCAACAAGGTGCATTCTCTTGAATCTGGAAGGTAGTCAGGTTACAGATCTCGCCAATTTTATGGGACATCATGAGAATATCCATAAACAAATCTATCGTCAACCAGTTGCCGCAACTGACATTGTGAAAATTTCGAAAATTCTCAACATTGTACAAGACGTAGAAGGAGCTGATGATGATAGTGATGATGGGAAGACCACACAAAGTACTCGAGAACGATACAATTCGAATAATCCAAATGTTTCGAGGGATGATTCAACTTATGGACTGGATACTACAGGAACTAGTTACAGGAGTCAAAATAGTCAATCATTTGTGCAATCTGAGTGCTCAACGAGCAAACGTCAATGGAGCACTGAACAACGTACTGCAGTTCTTTCAGCCTTTGGAGAGCAGCTGGAGAATGGAAACATTCCCTCAGGAAAGAAAATGCAGGAGCTGATTGACCATGAAAATTGTTTGAGAAGCCGTACTGTCGCTCAAATGAGAACATGGTTACATACATACAAAAAAAAATTGACTCAGTAATCTTTTTTTTAAGTACCTTCTCGATATTCAGACCATTTTGTTGAGATAATTACTGGAAAATAGTGTCAGGGTATTTACTCTTCATTCACATTTCTCATATCATTGAAGAAATTATTTTTCACATTTCCTAGGAGCTCAACAGAATCTCACTTTTCATGACAAACAATAATAAATAATCACTGATTCTATGTATTTCATTTAAAAAAAAACGTTTGAATGAATAAAGTTTTTCCTGAAGAAATTGATGTGAGTCTTTTTCATGTTTTTTGTCAAAGATGACGTACCTGTTGAAGTTAATCAACCATTTCCTCATTTTCAATTTATTTTTAAGGACACTAGAATATTTAATTAATTGACTACTATGGGGACATATGGAATATATGAGGACATTTCATTTTTACCAAACGTTCATTATGGGGACGTGGCATTATGCGTGTAAAGTATATTATGAGGACTTATCCAGAAAATATGGATGATTGATCATGTCGGATTACATGAAAAAAGAAATTGACTTTCTAATACTTTTTTCTAGTGACTTTTAGATTTCCAGACAATTTTATCGAGATAATTGCTAGAAATTCGAGTGGGGGAATTTTCTGTTATCATTTTTTACATTTCATCGAAACTCAACAAAACAATATATCTTCCTTTTCATGACAAATAACAATAAAAAATCACTTATTCGATGTATTTCAATTTAAGAAAACGTTTGAATGAATTGAGAGATTCCTGAAGAAATGAATGGAATTCTTTCCAACTTCCATGCCAAGACCTACGTGCCTCTTGAAGTTAATTAACCATTCCCCCATTATCATTCTCAATTTATTTTTGAGGACGCTAGAATATTTCACTAATTGACTACTATGGGGACATATGAAATATATGAGGACATTTAATTTTTACCAAATGTCCATTATGGGGACGTGGCATTATAGGTGCAAAGTATATTATGAGGACTTCTCCAGAAAATATCGATTATTGATCACGTCGGATTACATGAAAAAAGAAATTGACTTTCTAATATTTTTTTTAGTGACTTTTAGATTTTCAGATAATTTTATAAAGATAATTGCTAGAAGTTCAAGTGGGGGAATTTTCTCTTATCATTTTTTACATTTCATCGAAACTCAACAAAACAATATATCCTAATATTCATGACAAACAACAATAAAGAATCACTCATTCTATGTATTTTAATTTAAGAAAACGTTTGAATGATTTAAGACATTCCTGAAGAGATGAATGGAATTTTCTCCAATTTCTATGCCAAAAACGACGTGTCTGTTGATGTTAATTAACCATTCCCCCATTATCATTTTCGATTTATTTTTGAGGACACTAGAATATTTCATCTATTGACTACTATGGGGACATATGGAATATATGGGGACATTTAATTTTTACCAAATGTTCATTATGGGGACGTGGCATTATGGGTGTCAAGTATATTATAAGGACTTCTCCAGAAAATATCGATTATTGATCACGTCGGATTACATGAAAAAAGAAATTGACTTTCCGTCATGGCGGGCGCAAAATGACACTTTTCTCCTGCTCCCCGGGAGGAAGATGTCGTTTTACACCTTCACCATGCCGGGAAACCACGTTCTCTCCACGGAAGGTTTGAAATATACTATTGGAATATTTTTTTCTGTCATGGCGGGCGCAAAATGACATTTCCCTCCCGCTCCGCGGGAATGTCTTCATTCATTCAAACGTCTCCCTAAATTGAAATACATAGAATGAGTGATTTTTTATTGTTATTTGTCATGAAAAGTAAGATATTTTATTTTGTTGAGTTTCGACGAAATATAAAAAATAATAAGAGAAAATTACCACACTTGAATTTCTAGCAATTATCTTGATAAAATTGTCTGAGAATCTAAAAGTCACTAGAAAAAATATTACAATTTCTTTTTTTATGTAATCCGACCTGATCAATCATCAATATTTTCTGGAGAAGTACTCATAATATACTTTACACCTGTAATGCCCCGTCTCCATAATAAACTTTTGGCAAAAATTAAATGTCCTCATATATGCCATATGTCCCCATAGTAGTCAATTAATGAAATATTCTGGTGTCCTCATAAATACTTCGAAAATAATCACGATGTATTCATTTATATATCAATAAAAAATCACTTTTAATCAATAAAAAATTTATCCAATGAATTCAGTGATGGTTTCTGAATATATAAAGAATTAGTCCAATTCAATAGATACTGATCAATATTTTAGATTTCAGTAATTGTTCATTCACCCTAATGAGCTAACGACCCGCATGATACATCATTGAATAGTAATCAATTGTATGAAATTCCGTGTCCTCACAATATACAATGCGTCGATGATTATTTCAGGGACACTGTCCTCGTTTATACCAACAAAAATCTAAGTCCTCAAAATCACCGTTTCATTGATGACGTATACTTTGAGGCCAGTCCCCAAAGTATACAATACATATAAAAAACTACGGGGACTGTCCTCAAAACAGCCAGATGTCCCCGAACAATACTATACATGGGCGAATTTGGCCTCAAAATCACCATTCCATAAATATATATATATATATATAATATATATAATGTATAATGTATAATATATAATATATAATATAACATATAAGATATATATAGTATGGTATATATTATATATATATAATATATAATATATATTTATATATATATAAAATTTAATTAGATTCACCGATTTAATTATCATTTTGGATTATAATTATTAATTTAGAATTCATATATTTTTCAAGTAGAACTCTTTGACAGTATTTGAGACTAAAATCGTAATTCAAAAAATGAAGGCTGAGATTTAGAGAAAAGACTAAGAGAAAGTATAACACTGTTGATTACTTGTAGAAAATACAATTAATATCGTTGAATATTTGATCTTTGAAGATGACACTATTGTGATGAATGGAAAATTTACAAACAAACAGCAAGAGCTGGGTAACTTTCCGCATAGATAAGTTAATTATAATTAAATGATGAGTGGAATACGAGTTCGATTATTATGAAAGACATGTACCTGTAATTTAGTATTCTTAACTTGATCTCAGAACTCGTGATATTCAGTACTTATCAAAAATACTCTAATTTTGCGTTCAACAAATCAATATCGCGATATTTATCAAAGATTCATTTTACTTTTCACGTATGTTTCACATCTATGTAATTTAAATGTCATATTATTCGTATTTGTCATTTCTTATTTGTTCTCTGATGTTTGTAACTTTTGACATACAAACCTATCTGATTTTTACTTTTTGGCCAAATAAAAAAATGATTCATTCTCCTTAATAAGATTTTCTTCTTTCATTACCCTCTCTGACATTTTCATAGAGAAATAAGATTTTCCTGCAAAATTGAAAACACATCGCGATAAGATACTAATTGTTGATCGTCAAGAAAAGATTTAAATTTACGAGGGCGATCCCATCAGTTACGCTTGCATCTCATTAATGTGACTTTTTCTTATTATTTCAGTCCAAAATTTAAAAAAAATCAATTTCGAAGGAGGAACATGCCGTTCATAGAAATTAGGGCTGATTTCTCCGGAGAAACTGTTGACGACAAATTTCATGGGTACGACCATTTGGGCATACTTGATTATTTCGCCGGAAGGGGGCTACTAGTGACGGAAATTTCTACGAAATATTCCCTCTACACTCTTATAATTACATATTTTTAAAAAAGTGACAATTATTTAGAGTAATTCAGAGGTTATTTTATAATGAGATCTTCAATCCCATAAGAACCAGTGATTTAATTAGCTTTCTCTTCGATGAACTTGTCTTCAGCCTTTAGGAGAAAAAAAATCTCCAACAAACATTCATTTGGTAAATGGCGGAATCGCATTGTCTTGCTAAATGAATTACAAACACACAACCAGTAATGAATCAAAATCATTCCAAAAATAAATCACTGCTTCAAAACATCTATTAATTGTTTTCAGATTTTATTTTGCAAATCGCTGTAACAATGAAAGTGTTCGTTCCAGAGAGGGAACCAATACGGATTTCCACTGCTAGTGGCCCTCTTCTGGCAAAAGTTTTAAGCACAGAAAAATGCCCCTAAAAATTCCACCCCAGTGCAATTCATAAACTTCTGAATAATTGGTTAATTCGATGTGCAATGCTCTGTAAAATCTAATCATTGTTGAATAATTTATTGAGGGCAAGAGTGAATTCTACTACGTGAACGTCAAGTGTGAAACGCGAAATACTTTTTGAACGTGTTTACAGATAGGACAGTGTAATTTCCTTCAGTAATATAACCTCCGTTAAACGAAGAGTGTGATTGAATTCTCACCCAAACGATCTACTGTATTTTGCTGAGACAAATTTATGGTAAGTCATTGTTTACGGTTATTTATTCATTCCTCCATTTGGTTTAAATGCTGAAAGTTGACATAAAAATGTAATACTCATAACCTCAATTCATAATGCAGTCATCAGTTCTATTATTGATACTATGATTCTATTTTCAATTATTATTTCTCCAGAAACGACTCTGAAAGTAATAATATGAGGAGTGATTTGTGTCCAAACCAGTTTCCATACAAAATAATATAATTTTATGCTGTATTTAAGACTCGGCCTGCACAAATTTTTTTAAATTCTTCCGTGGGGACTCAAGGATTTTCATATATAATGGATATTATTCACTATACTAGTAACATTATGGCGCGGCCGCAAGCGGCTGCGCGTGCATTATTCGGAGGGTTCTCATGAGAATTTCCCATGAAAACTGCTCATGACCAGTGCGCCATGACACTTTTTGCATGAACCTCCGCCATGACACTTTCCAGTGTGTGCATTTTCTTCAAGGGGATACGACGTCAGAGATTTTTTTCTATAATAGAAAAGAGCACTGTCATGGCGGTCTCCTGAACAGCTGACATGGGCACTTCTCATGGGCAATTTCCAGGCAAATTTTCATGAACATCCTCATGTGAATTAACATGCACACGCGGCCGCTTGCGGTCGCGGACAATGCTAGTGCTTGTAAAAAAGAATACACTGGCAAGTGTCATGGTGGAGGTACATGCAAAAGTGTCATGACCTCAGGAAAAGCGGAAGGGAATTCGGGGCCCAATGAGGCATGACCTCCGGCCCAGAATTTCCCTCTCCCAGTTCACTAGCTGGATGTTTCAGGGTTTTCTCCATCCCTTCCACATTCTGCTACTCTAAAAAAATGTTGGTGTGTGGGCGGACTTTTCCACCCCCAACTACCAATCAGAATTGGCTTCAGAAGTTTAGATTTTCCCTCCACAATTTCCGACTTGAAATTATTTCTTTATTATTATTATTTTTTATTTATAATTAATTATTATTAATTATTTAAAACTAACCTCTAGAGTGAAATGGTTCTTTTTATAATAAAAATAAAAAGAATCATTTCAGTATTTCTATTTATTAAAAGTTATTATTTTTATCAATTAAAGAAAATAATAATTGTGAGGTGAAATCCTTTCATTAGAGAAAAGAGAAGTAAATGAGAGTTTTTCAAACTTCTGAAATATTTTCTTGATTTTATTTTAAATGAACCAAGTTATTTGATTTATTTAATGAATTGATAATTTGTTTAAAATTTGAAATACAAATGGAATTATTCTCCTTACTTATTCTTTCATCGAAAGTAGTTTATTCAAGTTAATTTTAAGAAATTAAAATAATTTGAGTGAATTTCAGTAATTCCCCATTATTTCCCGTTTGGGGTTGAATATCGAAAAGATTTTTAGATGGGCAAACTCGTGAGAATTTCCCCTTTCATATGGAGTTATATTATTAATGAAATAATGAAATGAATTTATTCGTTCGAAAATGAATTTATTTACTCAGGTGGTTCTATGAAGGAATTCGTAGTTTATTGATACGAGTCTATCCTTGGGCGACAGGAAACGTTTATCTACCCCCATTATCCGGGAAAAGACCCTGAGAATTGTAAACTTTACTTTTGTCTTAACCTCGGATGTCCAACGTACAAAGGGCGTTGGGCATCAAAGATTGTTCTATCTTTATTTTCTTTTAAATTTTTACTTGGGAGGATTTCAAAGATAATTTATCACTCATAAATATGTACCCAGCTTTGGACTGTTGGACCCCAAACACTTGGGAAAATATCAAAATTCCTCAACAAGATTATTATTTTTTATAAAAGAAATAAAAGGAAAAATTATTGAAAATAATTTTTCGACGGACGTCACAATACGAAATCGACGTAACGCATAAATTATTGCCAACGTTTCCAGCTCGAAGCTGTGATACCGACTTTCAACGTCAGTCGCGCGTTTCGAGAAGTAAACGTTTACGAGAAGTAAAACACTGGGTGAAATTTTAGATCAGCCTTCCTCTGCATTAACACCGCGCCAAACCCGTGGGAGCTCGCATCGGTATGCAATTCCGTCTCATCCTGAGGACTGTAAATGGAGAGGATAGGCGAGGCAGTTAATTTTGATTTTAATGTCTCAAATGCCTTTAGCTGAGATTCCCCGAATTGAAATGCTACAGTCTTCTTGGTCAAATCTGTAAGAGGTTTGCAACGACCGAAAACCCTTCAATGAACTTTCTAAAATAAGAGCACATGCCTAAAAAACGTTTCACACCTCTTACATCTCTCGGGACTGGAAAATTCGCGATCGCTTCAAATACCCTTTTCCCTTGGGCGTATGCCCTCCGCGCTAATTCGGTATCCTAAATACTCGACTTCTATGAACAGAAACTTACATTTATCCAATCTCAGTTGAAGTTTGTTACGAACAAGTACCTCAAAAACTTCATCCAACACCTTTAAGTGGTGTTCAATTGTGGTCGTCGAAATTAATATATCGTCAAGGTATACCACGACATCGCCTCGCTCAATAAAATTCTTAAGTACATCGATCACCCATCTCTGAAACGTAGAGGATGCACCCTTGAGCCCGAAGGGCATACGAACATATTCGTATTGCCCCATTGGTGTAACAAAAGCAGTCTCTGAGTGCTTAAATATCGACTTGAGTGTGACACGCTGAGAAGTTCAACACTAGGTTGCGTGTGACACTCTAAGTGCTTAAATATCGAATTGAGTGTGACACGCTAAGAGGTCCAACACTGGGTTGCGTGTGACATGCTGAGAGGTTCAACATTGGATCGCGTGTGACACTCCGAGTGCTTAAATATCGACTTGAGTGTGACACGCTGAGAGGTCCAACGCTAGGTTGCGTGTGACACTCTGAGTGCTTAAATATCGACTTGAGTGTGACACGCTGAGAGGTCCAACACTAGGTTGCGTGTGGCACGCTGAGTGCTTTAATTTCGAGTTGAGTGTGACATGCTGAGAGATCAAACACTAGGTTGCGTATGACACTCTGAGTGCTTAAATATCGACTTGAGTGTGACACGCTGAGAGGTTCAACACTAGGTTGCGTGTGACACGCTGAGTGCTCAAATATCGAGTTGAGTGTGACACGCTGAAAGATCTAACACTAGGTTGCGTGTGACACGTTGAGAGGTTCAACATGAGATTGCGTGTGACACTGTGAGTGATTAAATATCGACTTGAGTGTGACACGCTGAGAGGTCCAACACTAGGTTGCGTGTGGCACGCTGAGTGCTTTAATTTCGAGTTGAGTGTGACACGCTGAAAGGTCCAACACTGGGTTGCGTGTGACACGCTGAGAGGTTCAACATTGGATTGCGTGTGACACTCCGAGTGCTTAAATATCGACTTGAGTGTGACACGCTGAGAGGTCCAACGCTAGGTTGCGTGTGACACTCTGAGTGCTTAAATATCGACTTGAGTGTGACACGCTGAGAGGTCTAACTCTAGGTTGCGTGTGACACTCTGAGTGCTTAAATATCGACTTGAGTGTGACGCGCTGAGAGGTCTAACACTAGGTTGCGTGTGACACGATGAGTGCTTAAATATCGAGTTGAGTGTGACACGCTGATAGGTCCAACACTAGGTTGCGTGTGACACGCTGAGTGCTTTAATTTCGAGTTGAGTGTGACATGCTGAGAGATCCAACACTAGGTTGCGTGTGACACGCTGAGTGCTCAAATATCGAGTTGAGTGTGACACGCTGACAGGTCTAACACTAGGTTGCGTGTGACACGCTGAGAGGTCCAATACCGGATTGCGTGTAACACGCTGAGTGCTTAAATATCAACTTGAGTGTGACACGCTGAGAGGTCCAGCACTAGGTTGCGTGTGACACTTTGAGTGCTTAAATATCGACTTGAGTGTGAGACGCTGAGAGGTCTAACACTAGGTTGCGTGTGACACAATGAGAGGTTCGACATTAGATTGCGTGTGACACTCCGAGTGCTTGAATATCGACTTGAGTGTGACACGCTGAGAGGTCCAACACTAGGTTGCGTGTGACACGTTGAGAGGTTCAACATGAGATTGCGTGTGACACTGTGAGTGATTAAATATCGACTTGAGTGTGACACGCTGAGAGGTCCAACACTAGGTTGCGTGTGGCACGCTGAGTGCTTTAATTTCGAGTTGAGTGTGACATGCTGAGAGATCAAACACTAGGTTGCGTGTGACACTCTGAGTGCTTAAATATCGACTTGAGTGTGACACGCTGAGAGGTTCAACACTAGGTTGCGTGTGACACGCTGAGTGCTCAAATATCGAGTTGAGTGTGACACGCTGAAAGATCTAACACTAGGTTGCGTGTGACACGTTGAGAGGTTCAACATGAGATTGCGTGTGACACTGTGAGTGATTAAATATCGACTTGAGTGTGACACGCTGAGAGGTCAAACACTAGGTTGCGTGTGGCACGCTGAGTGCTTTAATTTCGAGTTGAGTGTGACACGCTGAAAGGTCCAACACTGGGTTGCGTGTGACACGCTGAGAGGTTCAACATTGGATTGCGTGTGACACTCCGAGTGCTTAAATATCGACTTGAGTGTGACACGCTGAGAGGTCCAACGCTAGGTTGCGTGTGACACTCTGAGTGCTTAAATATCGACTTGAGTGTGACACGCTGAGAGGTCTAACTCTAGGTTGCGTGTGACACTCTGAGTGCTTAAATATCGACTTGAGTGTGACGCGCTGAGAGGTCTAACACTAGGTTGCGTGTGACACGATGAGTGCTTAAATATCGAGTTGAGTGTGACATGCTGAGAGATCCAACACTAAGTTGCGTGTGACACGCTGAGTGCTTAAATATCGAATTGAGTGTGACACGCTGAGAGATTTATCACTATGTTGCAAGTGACACGCTGAGAGGTTTAACACTGGATTGTGTGTGACACGCTGAGTGTTCAAATATCGACTTGAGTGTGACACGCTGAGAGGTCTAACACTAGGTTGCGTGTGACACGCTGAGTGCATAAATATAGAGTTGAGTGTGACACGCTGAGAGATTTATCACTATGTTGCGTGTGACACGCTGAGTGTTCAAATATCGACTTGAGTGTGACACGCTGAGAGGTCTAACACTAGGTTGCGTGTGACACGCTGAGTGCTTAAATATCGAGTTGATTGTGACACGCTGAGAGATTTATCACTATGTTGCGTGTGACACGCTGAGAGGTTCAACATTGGATTGCGTGTGACACGCTGAGTGTTCAAATATCGAGTTGAGTGTGACACGCTGAGAGATCTAACACTAGGTTACGTGTGACACTCTGAGTGCTTAAATATCGACTTGAGTGTGACACGCTGAGAGGTCCAACGCTAGGTTGCGTGTGACACGCTGAGTGCTCAAATATCGAGTTGAGTGTGACACGCTGAGAGGTCCAACACTAGGTTGCGTGTGGCACGCTGAGTGCTTTAATTTCGAGTTGAGTGTAACATGCTGAGAGATCCAACACTAGGTTGCGTGTGACACTCTGAGTGCTTAAATATCGAATTGAGTGTGACACGCTGAGAGGTCCAACACTGGGTTGCGTGTGACACGCTGAGAGGTTCAACATTGGATTGCGTGTGACACTCCGAGTGCTTAAATATCGACTTGAGTGTGACACGCTGAGAGGTCCAACGCTAGGTTGGTGCTTCAATTTCGAGTTGAGTGTAACATGCTGAGAGATCCAACACTAGGTTGCGTGTGACACTCTGAGTGCTTAAATATCGAATTGAGTGTGACACGCTGAGAGGTCTAACTCTAGGTTGCGTGTGACACGATGAGTGCTCAAATATCGACTTGAGTGTGACACGCTGAGAGGTCCAACACTGGGTTGCGTGTGACACGCTGAGAGGTCCAACACTGGGTTGCGTGTGACACGCTGAGAGGTCCAACATTGGATTGCGTGTGACACTCTGAGTGCTTAAATATCGACTTGAGTGTGACACGCTGCGAGGTCCAACACTAGGTTGCGTGTGACACGCTGAGTGTCTAAATATCGAGTTGAGTGTGACACGCTGAGAGATTTATCACTATGTTGCGTGTGACACGCTGAGAGGTTCAACATTAGATTGCGTGTGATACGCTGAGTGTTCAAATATCGACTTGAGTGTGACACGCTGAGAGGTCTAACGCTAAATTGCGTGTGACACTCTGAGTGCTTAAATATCGACTTGAGTGTGACACGCTGAGAGATCCAACACTAGGTTGCGTGTGACACGCTGAGTGCTTTAATTTTGAGTTGAGTGTGACATGCTGAGAGATCCATTACTAAGGTGCGTGTGACACGCTGAGTACTTAAATATCGAATTGAGTGGGACACGCTGAGAGATTTATCACTATGTTGCATGTGACATGCTGAGAGGTTCAACACTGGATTGCGTGTGACACGCTGAGTGTTCAAATATCGACTTGAGTGTGACACGCTGAGAGGTCTAACACTAGGTTGCGTGTGACACGCTGAGTGCTTAAATATCGAGTTGATTGTGACACGCTGAGAGATTTATCACTATGTTGCGTGTGACACGCTGAGAGGTTCAACATTGGATTGCGTGTGACACGCTGAGTGTTCAAATATCGAGTTGAGTGTGACACGCTGAGAGATCTAACACTAGGTTACGTGTGACACTCTGAGTGCTTAAATATCGACTTGAGTGTGACACGCTGAGAGGTCCAAGGCTAGGTTGCGTGTGACACGCTGAGTGCTCAAATATCGAGTTGAGTGTGACACGCTGAGAGATCTAACACTAGGTTGCGTGTGACACTCTGAGTGCTTAAATATCGAGTTGAGTGTGACACGCTGAGAGATCTAACACTAGGTTGCGTGTGACACTCTGAGTGCTTAAATATCGACTTGAGTGTGACACGCTGAGAGGTCCAACGCTAGGTTGCGTGTGACACGCTGAGTGCTCAAATATCGAGTTGAGTGTGACACGCTGAGAGATCTAACACTAGGTTGCGTGTGACACTCTGAGTGCTTAAATATCGAGTTGAGTGTGACACGCTGAGAGATCTAACACTAGGTTACGTGTGACACTCTGAGTGCTTAAATATCGACTTGAGTGTGACACGCTGAGAGGTCCAACGCTAGGTTGCGTGTGACACGCTGAGTGCTCAAATATCGAGTTGAGTGTGACACGCTGAGAGGTCCAACACTAGGTTGCGTGTGGCACGCTGAGTGCTTTAATTTCGAGTTGAGTGTAACATGCTGAGAGATCCAACACTAGGTTGCGTGTGACACTCTGAGTGCTTAAATATCGAATTGAGTGTGACACGCTGAGAGGTCCAACACTGGGTTGCGTGTGACACGCTGAGAGGTTCAACATTGGATTGCGTGTGACACTCCGAGTGCTTAAATATCGACTTGAGTGTGACACGCTGAGAGGTCCAACGCTAGGTTGGTGCTTCAATTTCGAGTTGAGTGTAACATGCTGAGAGATCCAACACTAGGTTGCGTGTGACACTCTGAGTGCTTAAATATCGAATTGAGTGTGACACGCTGAGAGGTCTAACTCTAGGTTGCGTGTGACACGATGAGTGCTCAAATATCGACTTGAGTGTGACACGCTGAGAGGTCCAACACTGGGTTGCGTGTGACACGCTGAGAGGTCCAACACTGGGTTGCGTGTGACACGCTGAGAGGTCCAACATTGGATTGCGTGTGACACTCTGAGTGCTTAAATATCGACTTGAGTGTGACACGCTGCGAGGTCCAACACTAGGTTGCGTGTGACACGCTGAGTGTCTAAATATCGAGTTGAGTGTGACACGCTGAGAGATTTATCACTATGTTGCGTGTGACACGCTGAGAGGTTCAACATTAGATTGCGTGTGATACGCTGAGTGTTCAAATATCGACTTGAGTGTGACACGCTGAGAGGTCTAACGCTAAATTGCGTGTGACACTCTGAGTGCTTAAATATCGAATTGAGTGTGACACGCTGAGAGGTCCAACACTGGGTTGCGTGTGACACGCTGAGAGGTTCAACATTGGATTGCGTGTGACACTCCGAGTGCTTAAATATCGACTTGAGTGTGACACGCTGAGAGGTCCAACGCTAGGTTGGTGCTTCAATTTCGAGTTGAGTGTAACATGCTGAGAGATCCAACACTAGGTTGCGTGTGACACTCTGAGTGCTTAAATATCGAATTGAGTGTGACACGCTGAGAGGTCTAACTCTAGGTTGCGTGTGACACGATGAGTGCTCAAATATCGACTTGAGTGTGACACGCTGAGAGGTCCAACACTGGGTTGCGTGTGACACGCTGAGAGGTCCAACACTGGGTTGCGTGTGACACGCTGAGAGGTCCAACATTGGATTGCGTGTGACACTCTGAGTGCTTAAATATCGACTTGAGTGTGACACGCTGCGAGGTCCAACACTAGGTTGCGTGTGACACGCTGAGTGTCTAAATATCGAGTTGAGTGTGACACGCTGAGAGATTTATCACTATGTTGCGTGTGACACGCTGAGAGGTTCAACATTAGATTGCGTGTGATACGCTGAGTGTTCAAATATCGACTTGAGTGTGACACGCTGAGAGGTCTAACGCTAAATTGCGTGTGACACTCTGAGTGCTTAAATATCGACTTGAGTGTGACACGCTGAGAGGTCCAACACTAGGTTGCGTGTGACACGCTGAGTGCTTTAATTTCGAGTTGAGTGTGACATGCTGAGAGATCCATTACTAAGGTGCGTGTGACACGCTGAGTGCTTAAATATCGAATTGAGTGGGACACGCTGAGAGATTTATCACTATGTTGCATGTGACATGCTGAGAGGTTCAACACTGGATTGCGTGTGACACGCTGAGTGTTCAAATATCGACTTGAGTGTGACACGCTGAGAGGTCTAACACTAGGTTGCGTGTGACACGCTGAGTGCTTAAATATCGAGTTGATTGTGACACGCTGAGAGATTTATCACTATGTTGCGTGTGACACGCTGAGAGGTTCAACATTGGATTGCGTGTGACACGCTGAGTGTTCAAATATCGAGTTGAGTGTGACACGCTGAGAGATCTAACACTAGGTTACGTGTGACACTCTGAGTGCTTAAATATCGACTTGAGTGTGACACGCTGAGAGGTCCAACGCTAGGTTGCGTGTGACACGCTGAGTGCTCAAATATCGAGTTGAGTGTGACACGCTGAGAGATCTAACACTAGGTTGCGTGTGACACTCTGAGTGCTTAAATATCGAGTTGAGTGTGACACGCTGAGAGATCTAACACTAGGTTGCGTGTGACACTCTCAGTGCTTAAATATCGACTTGAGTGTGACACGCTGAGAGGTCTAACACTAGGTTGCGTGTGACACGATGAGTGCTTAAATATCGAGTTGAGTGTGACATGCTGAGAGATCCAACACTAGGTTGCGTGTGACACGCTGAGTGCTCAAATATCGAGTTGAGTGTGACACGCTGAGAGGTCCAACACTAGGCTGCGTGTGACACGCTGAGTGCTCAAATATCGAGTTGAGTGTGACACGCTTAGAGATCTAACACTAGGTTGCGTGTGACACGCTGAGAGGTTCAACATTAGATTGCCTGTGACACTCTGAGTGCTTAAATATCGACTTGAGTGTGACACGCTGAGCGGTCCAACACTAGGTTGCGTGTGACACGCTGAGTGCTTTAATTTCGAGTTGAGTGTGACATGCTGAGAGATCCAACACTAGGTTGCGTGTGACACTCTGAGTGCTCAAATGTCGAATTGAGTGTGACACGCTGAGAGGTCCAACACTGGGTTGCGTGTGACACGCTGAGAGGTTCAACATTGGATTGCGTGTGACACTCCGAGTGCTTAAATATCGACTTGAGTGTGACACGCTGAGAGGTCCAATGCTAGGTTGCGTGTGACACTCTGAGTGCTTAAATATCGACTTGAGTGTGACACGCTGAGAGGTCTAACACTAGGTTGCGTGTAACACGATGAGTGCTCAAATATCGAGTTGAGTGTGACACGCTGAGAGGTCCAACACTAGGTTGCGTGTGACACGCTGAGAGGTTCAACATTAGATTGCGTGTGACACTCTGAGTGCTTAAATATCGACTTGAGTGTGACACGCTGAGAGGTTCAACACTAGGTTGCGTGTGACACGCTGAGTGCTCAAATATCGAGTTGAGTGTGACACGCTGAGAGATCTAACACTAGGTTGCGTGTGACACGTTGAGAGGTTCAACATGAGATTGCGTGTGACACTG
The DNA here is from genome assembly GCA_035578325.1 of Coelinius sp. EB29. Classification (NCBI taxonomy): domain Eukaryota; kingdom Metazoa; phylum Arthropoda; class Insecta; order Hymenoptera; family Braconidae; genus Coelinius; species Coelinius sp. EB29. The sequence goes on along the minus strand of JAOZGT010000001.1, from coordinate 6,664,162 downwards.
TGAGTGCTTAAATATCGACTTGAGTGTGACACGCTGAGAGGTCCAACACTAGGTTGCGTGTGGCACGCTGAGTGCTTTAATTTCGAGTTGAGTGTGACATGCTGAGAGATCCAACACTAGGTTGCGTATGACACTCTGAGTGCTTAAATATCGAATTGAGTGCGACACGCTGAGAGGTCCAACACTGGGTTGCGTGTGACACGCTGAGAGGTTCAACATTGGATTGCGTGTGACACTCCGAGTGCTTAAATATCGACTTGAGTGTGACACTCTGAGTGCTTAAATATCGACTTGAGTGTGACACGCTGAGAGGTCTAACTCTAGGTTGCGTGTGACACGATGAGTGCTTAAATATCGAGTTGAGTGTGACACGCTGAGAGATCTAACACTAGGTTGCGTGTGACACTCTGAGTGCTTAAATATCGACTTGAGTGTGACACGCTGAGAGGTCTAACACTAGGTTGCGTGTGACACGATGAGTGCTTAAATATCGAGTTGAGTGTGACACGCTGATAGGTCCAACACTAGGTTGCGTGTGACACGCTGAGTGCTTTAATTTCGAGTTGAGTGTGACATGCTGAGAGATCCAACACTAGGTTGCGTGTGACACGCTGAGTGCTCAAATATCGAGTTGAGTGTGACACGCTGAGAGGTCCAACACTAGGCTGCGTGTGACACGCTGAGTGCTCAAATATCGAGTTGAGTGTGACACGCTTAGAGATCTAACACTAGGTTGCGTGTGACATGCTGAGAGGTTCAACATTAGATTGCCTGTGACACTCTGAGTGCTTAAATATCGACTTGAGTGTGACACGCTGAGCGGTCCAACACTAGGTTGCGTGTGACACGCTGAGTGCTTTAATTTCGAGTTGAGTGTGACATGCTGAGAGATCCAACACTAGGTTGCGTGTGACACTCTGAGTGCTCAAATGTCGAATTGAGTGTGACACGCTGAGAGGTCCAACACTGGGTTGCGTGTGACACGCTGAGAGGTTCAACATTGGATTGCGTGTGACACTCCGAGTGCTTAAATATCGACTTGAGTGTGACACGCTGAGAGGTCCAATGCTAGGTTGCGTGTGACACTCTGAGTGCTTAAATATCGACTTGAGTGTGACACGCTGAGAGGTCTAACACTAGGTTGCGTGTGACACGATGAGTGCTCAAATATCGAGTTGAGTGTGACACGCTGAGAGGTCCAACACTAGGTTGCGTGTGACACGCTGAGAGGTTCAACATTAGATTGCGTGTGACACTCTGAGTGCTTAAATATCGACTTGAGTGTGACACGCTGAGAGGTTCAACACTAGGTTGCGTGTGACACGCTGAGTGCTCAAATATCGAGTTGAGTGTGACACGCTGAGAGATCTAACACTAGGTTGCGTGTGACACGTTGAGAGGTTCAACATTAGATTGCGTGTGACACTCTGAGTGCTTAAATATCGACTTGAGTGTGACACGCTGAGAGGTCTAACACTAGGTTCGGTGTGACACGCTGAGTGCTTTAATTTTGAGTTGAGTGTGACATGCTGAGAGATCCAACACTAAGTTGCGTGTGACACGCTGAGTGCTTAAATATCGAATTGAGTGTGACACGCTGAGAGGTTTAACACTGGATTGCGTGTGACACGCTGAGTGTTCAAATATCGACTTGAGTGTGACACGCTGAGAGGTCTAACACTAGGTTGCGTGTGACACGCTGAGTGCTTAAATATCGAGTTGAGTGCGACACGCTGAGAGATTTATCACTATGTTGCGTGTGACACGCTGAGAGGTTCAACATTGGATTGCGTGTGACACGCTGAGTATTCAAATATCGACTTGAGTGTGACACGCTGAGAGGTCCAACGCTAGGTTGCGTGTGACACTCTAAGTGCTTAAATATCGACTTGAGTGTGACACGCTGAGAGGTCCAACACTAGGTTGCGTGTGACACGCTGAGTGCTTTAATTTCGAGTTGAGTATGACATGCTGAGAGATCCAACACTAGGTTGCGTGTGACACTCTGAGTGCTTAAATATCGAATTGAGTGTGACACGCTGAGAGGTCCAACACTGGGTTGCGTGTGACACGCTGAGAGGTTCAACATTGGATCGCGTATGACACTCGCTGCGTGTGACACTCGGAAAATTCGTTGAACTCGCTGCGTGTGACACTCTCGGCGTGCGACACTCGCTGCGTGTGACACTCGCCGCGTGTGACACTCTGGAGTGTCACACGCTCGGTGCCAATAGCCACAGCCAACCGAAAATCATGGTTTCATGTTTTTGACTTCATTGCTGTTAGTTATACACGTTTGCAATTTTTTTAAACGATGACTTATTCATCGTATCATACTTCATTTGGACCTCTCAGGTCAAAGAGTGAATAGTATACATCAGAACGAACACTATGGGACGTGAAGAGCTAACAAAACACCACAGATATCTCTACTTCCTAATCGAACTAATCGAATTTATTTGTGAACAAGTGCCAGAATATCAGTACATATTTCCTGATCAGCATACCAAATTCTGGGACAGTTTTTCCGATGTCCCTTTGAATAGAATTCTGGAGCGTGTAATACGTCACACACCCTGCAACGTATTATCGCAAGCTTTTCATCAGGGACTTCTAACTTCAAGTAGGAAGATACTACGTGTGACTGGTCATGTTCTCCTCTGTTCAGATAAACGATTTGCGAAGTGTTTATCCCCATTTTTTGAAGGTTACGAACGTAAGTGATCCATTTCGCATATTTTAACATAACTGCTATTTATGAAAAAATCAATAATAATCAATTCATTACCGCCTCTACGTAGGAAAAGAATTGGAAGAATGCTTTGAGGTATCGTCTTCCGATGATGATTCTGTCAATCCTAAATGTCAGAAGCGTCCAGTAACTGATACATCTACCTCGGCGATACCAATCAAGAAAAAGCGCTTACCACTATCTGTCACTACACCACGATCCTCATCTCCTCAGCCAGAGCCTTCCGGCCTTCAAAGATGATGAAGATGATAACGATCAGTGGTTTTCTCATAGTATTGCACTGGAAAAGCGTTTGGAATTGAAAAAGAGAAAAGAAATACGATATGAGATGATCAAACAAGCTCGCATGTCCGCACTAGATCTTGTACAGACCGAGCAATGTTCATCTTGTTACTCTTCTGATAGTGACGATTCCATGCCAATAGATGAAATCGAGCCTGAAGAATCAAGGATGTTACGGCAATGTCAAGTCAATCTAGACAGCTTCTCGCGTATATCTGACATTGGGAATGAGAATGAAACTGAAAACATTATCGGTATGTTACATTCACTGCATGTTTTAGTAGAAAAGAGAGAAACTATTTTTAGAAATTTCAGGGTATCATAAGTATCATTCTGAAGAAAAATAGTATAAACGGTTGAGCAAAAAATTTGAGGTGAGATATTATGTCTAGTACTCATTTTTAATCTTTTTATTTGTAACTATATTTTTATAGGTTTGCAAACAGGCGGAGCACTAACAAGATCTGCACTCAAGCGACAACGTCAAATAGCAGAAAACTCCCCTCTTTCAGGAGAAGCAGAAGAACCATATCAAGTTATACTACCTGCAGTTCGCCGTTTTGATATCATTTCCGAATCATTAAAGAAATATCGTAATTTCAAGATGAAAGGTAAAGAATGTGTAATAAAGACATTGGACCCCCCAGAAAATGTGAATATGATAGAATGGGTAGAAGGAGCGTTTCGGGACCTAACAACTCATATAACAGCATCATGTAATCCACACGACCACGTTGGCTTTTCTATAAATTTCGATAGATTGAACAGTGGACCAGTATGGTCAAGATTCCGAGATGCGCGTAGCTGTGTTGCCGAAGATTTGTGGACTATTTGTTAAGGGTATTTCACAAAGTACAGGAGGTCTCACAATGGCCGATAATATTGTTGTTACGGCTGCTATTGTTGAGGGTATTGAGGGTTCGGGGCGGAAACAACTAACATATGAAGATATTTTCAAGCGGTCTATCTTTTCAATCACTAATTCTGATAATCTCTGTCTACCACGATCCCTCGTAAGGGCGAAATTTCATGCCGAACGCGGGGAAATTCGAACGGGGAACTTACAAAGGAAGTGGAAAGCTATTATCAATAAAACTCGTGATACCCAGCGCAAAGAAGCTCTCGCGTTGTTAAATCTGTCTGGTGTGAAAATTCCCCAAAATGGTTGTGGTATAAGAGAACTCAACTTATTCCAGAACTATTACTTTCAACAAAAAATAGCAATTGTAGTCTATGAGTTTCTAACGTTTGGAAAAGGTGACAAACCTGTTTTTGATGGGCGCATCATTGTAAATCAAAGGCATGGTTGTATCAAACATACTCTATTTATTTTATACTATGAACGTACAAAGCATTATCAGCCGATTCTCAATTTACAAGGTGCTAGTGCAGGACGTGGGTTCTGTAATCTTTGCAACAGAACATTCACAGATAACATCGAACATAGATGTCCTGGAAAATGTCCCCGGTGTAAGGGCGAAACGATGTGTCAAAATATACAACGTGTCTTTTGTAACATCTGTAATCGCTGGTTTTTCAACCATGAATGTTTTCGTAGGCATCGGGAAAAAGGATCAGGGAAAATAAGGGGTAAAAAGAATGTAGATATGAGCGTTTTCTCCACGGCACGCGGGAAGTGCACACTTCCCTCTCGCTACGCGGGAGGGAAATCTGACTTCCCGCCTACGCCGTGGAGAAAAATTCTGTTCTAACCACGGAATGTAAAATAAAGCATCCCTACCCACGTGCTTATCAACCTCGCCTTCGGCTCGGCTGATAATTCTGCACGTGGGAAGGGATCCCTTATTTTACCTCCCTAGGTTAGAAATATACTATTGTGATGCTTTAAAGATCTGCCAGTTATGTTTCAAACTAATTCGTGTTGGTAAGCAGAAACACGAGTGTGGGATCGTTTATTGTAGAACTTGTGGCTGCAGACGTGAAATAAATCATCATTATTATATGCGGGCGCTCAAACGTCGCGAACATAAAAAAACCATTTTTATATTTTATGATTTCGAGACACAACAGAATACGACTCTACGTGGCGACGTTCACACGAAAATACATATTCCAAATTTTTGTGTCGTCCAAAAGGTTTGTACCCAATGTTGTGATGACAATCAGATAGAAAATCATTGTCCAAGTTGTGGGAAACGTGAGTATATTTTTAAAGATAAAAACACTGCTGTTGCTGGACTTCGTCGATATTGCATTCGCAAAGTACGTTTCCATTGACAAAATAATCTGTATTGCTCATAATGCACGTAGCTTCGACGCTTAATTCGTTTTGCGGTACTTGGTCAATGTAAAAAGAACGCGTCTTCCCAAAGTTACTTTAAACGGTACGAAAATCATTGAAATGCGTGTGGGAAATGTCATTTTTTTGGATAGCTTGAATTATTTCCATATGCCTCTCTCAGCATTACCCAAGTCGTTCGGTTTTGAAAACGAAATAGGAAAAAGATACTTTCCGCACTTTTTCAACATCCCAGACAATATCGATTATGTAGGCCCTCTGCCAGCAATCGAATATTTTTCACCAGATACAATGTTCAGTAAGGAACGGGAAAAGTTATTAAAATGGCACGCCGAAAAGTTGGAGGGGAATTATATTTTCAATTTCAAAAACGAACTCGAGTTTTATTGTCGAATAGATGTTAACATTTTGAGACGTGCTTGTATAATTTTTCGACAAATTCTATTGAAAAAGACAGGGATGTCCATTCACTCAATGTAGTACTATCGCTTCAATCTGTTCTAAAGTTTATCGAACCAATTTCATGGAAAACGATACAATTGGGATATTACCGCTAGGGGGTTCTTACAGATACACAGCTTCTCAATCAAAGAAAGCCATATCTTGGTTATTATTGGAAGAACGACGTATCAACTGTCGTATCATACATGCCGGTAATGCAAAAGAGTACCGGTTACCGTGTGGTATAATGGTGGATGGTTATTGCGAAAATGAGAACGATGGAAAGTGTGTGTTTCAATTCTATGGGTGTTTCTGGCATGGTTGTACTACTTGTTACAAAATTAATAGACACAATGAATTGCGAGCTGGAGAATCACTTGATACAAGGTATGAAAGTACATCGTTAACAGCTGAAAAAATCTGCCGCTCTGGTTATTCATTGATAGAAATGTGGGAATGTCAATTCGATGAATACTTGAAAAACACCCCACAAGACAGAGATTTTATAAAGAACCATCCAATAATGAAAAATGTCGAATTGAAACCTCGTGATGCGTTTTTCGGGGGCCGTACTGAGAATTACGTTACGCTGTACGATGTCTCAAGCTCAGAAAAAATAAAATATCTGGATGTCACTTCACTGTATCCTTTCGTAAATAAAATGGGTAAATATCCTATCGGTCACCCGAAAGTTTACGTCGGTGATGAGTGTAGGATATTAATCGGAAACCACAATAATCTGAACAATGTTGAGGGTCTTGTCAAATGTACCGTTGTAGCTCCTCGTGATTTATACATTCCTGTATTACTGATCAGGGCTCATGGTCGTTTGATGTTTCCGCTATGCCGTTTATGTTGTGAAACATTAAATAAAAATACTTGTAATCATGAAAACGTTAAAGATCGTGAATTTACGGGCACCTGGGTTGTTGATGAATTACGAAAGGCTATAGATTGCGGATATCAGCTAATTGAAATATTTGAGATTTACCAATACAATATTGTTCAATACAATAGGGATCGAAACACCGACGGTTTATTTGATAAATATGTTGATACATTTTTAAAAGAAAAACAGGAAGCTTCCGATTTTCCATCGAATTGTGTAACAGATGAAGATAAAGATGCATACATACAGGAATATTTTGAAAGGGAGGGTATCTTACTTGAGAAACATAAAATTCAGCGAAACTCAGGGTATAGAGCTTTAGCTAAAATGATATTGAACGCCTTCTGGGGTAAATTTGGTCAGAGGGAGAACTTACCGCAGACCGAAATCGTAGCTACTAGACAAAGACTGTTGGAGCTTATCAATAGTCCTGAGTTAGCAGTTACAGGTTTATTACCTGTCAATGAAAAGTTGATGTATGTTAACTTCATCTACCAAGACGGGTCACTTCTCCCCACACCAACAGCAAACGTTGTTGTTGCGGCCTACACAACTGCACAAGCTCGTCTCAAATTATACAGTTATCTGGAGAAACTCCAAAAGAGAGTATTATATTGTGATACAGACTCCGCAATATTTGTATCGAAAGAAGATGAATGGGAACCAGAATGCGGTAAATTTCTGGAAGATTTGACGGATGAATTAGTCGACTATGGCGAGGGTAGCTATATCAAGTCATTCGTTTCCGGGGGTCCAAAATTTTATGCTTATTTAGTTCATACACCAAGTAATGAAACAAAAGAGGTGTGTAAAGTAAAAGGTATAACTTTGAACTGTAACAATAGTCAACATATCAATTATCACTCCGTTCGCGAAATGGTCACACGTGAAAGGGATGGGCCAATTGTTTTGTCCTATGATGTGATTCGGCGTACAGATTTTCATCAAGTGATTACGCGAAGAGAAACCAAAGTGACTTCTGTTTGTAGTACAAAACGTCAGGTTCGGAATATGTACAGGACTGTACCATATGGATATGTAATCAATGTTAACAGAAATGACGAATAATAAACGATATGTGATACTTTCTAGAAGAAAAACTGTTGTCCTGGCATTTCTTTCACTCCCGTAAAAGTCTGAGACTTACAACATTTCAGTATCATTTGAGTCAGGTCTTATTTAACATCATAGTATGGATATTGTCGTTGACATACAGGGTTATCGGGGATATGATGGTCGATTTTTGGCAAAGGAGATTGCGATACTCGCTCTTAAAGGTGATTTTGCAGGTCATTGGATTCTGCAAGAAGTGAGTCTTTGAAGTTTCCCAATAAATACAGGAAAGAATATAAGTGGCTAACTACACATCATCATAAAATTGATTGGACTACTGGGAAGACCAACTTTCGTAGTTTGGTACGAGGTACTATACGTGACATAGTCCGTAGATCCGATCGCATATTTGTGCGTGGGTCTTGTAAGGTAGAATTCATCCGGAAGTTTACAGGTAGAGAAGTCATAGATCTTACGGAAGAGCAAGACAACTGTCCATCATTCCGTAAGATGACAAAATCGATTGTATTGTGTGATTACCATGAGTCATTGAGGACACCACAAAGGAATCAGCACATTCATTGTGCTTTAATGCAGGCCCATCAACTCCGTAATTGGATAAATGAAAATTCTTCCGTAGAGGCATGGTTCGATAACATGATCTAGGTAAGAATTTTAAGTTTTACTATTTTTTAATTTAGTTTTACTATTTTTAATTTTTCTGTTGCACTCTGTAGAGAATGAATGATATATAAAGCTGAAAACTGAGAATCATCGTATAGTCTTCATCATGGATATGCGGTGGAAACATCCGTGGACATCTATCATTCACTAGTGGAACTACGGGTTGTGGAAAAACAGTTTTTGTAAAGAAATTCTTGGAATATATATCATACATGTCTGACAGATTAGTGTCTCCAGTGCTACCTAGCACTCAGGCCATACGCACCTAGCAGAAACCACTACGAAGGGAGAACAGCTCAGAAAAATCCAGCCGTGACGAATGAGATTGCCACGTAAGTGGACCTTCAGCTTCCCGAGTCCCCTAGCCGGATCAAATAGATGACCGGTAAGAGGGCTAGGTACTAGCACGGGGAACCACGGGAAGGCGATCCACATTTGACCCTGCTGAGTTTCCTGAAAGAAATTATTGATTAGTAGATAATATTCCCAAGTGGCGAGAGCTAGGGTTGCCCCGAGAAGATTACGGGACCCCAGTCCCATAATCACCACCTCCGACAGGTAGTGATTTGCCACCCCACTAAAGAGGAAGAGTTCCCAGCTCGCAGGGTCCTCAGATGAGTTGGGGAACCCCGATTGCGAGTCCAGGTTCTAGTCCTTGGATTCCGCTGCTGCGGCTTCGACTGCATTCCGGTGCTCGGACTTAATCCAGAGACACTCGGTACAAAATTCAGAGAATGCAATAGACGCCTCCTTCGACGACACGAGAGCGTGTGCCGCCACAGGACACCCATGGTTCCCGATGAACCTATCAATGCACTCCCGCTGGGGCGCATACACGGGGCACTCCAAAAGGAGGTGCCTGACGCTATCTTCCTCCGCTCCACACTCACAGTCTCGCCCGTCGGCATGTCCCCGTGACTGAAGATAAGTCCGGAATTGGCCATGCCCGGTAAGAGCCTGCGTGGTGTAGTAGTTGCCTGGAACATATTTCGCTTCCAGTCTTTTATGAACATCATTGAAGAACGCGAACGTGGTGCGACCGGTGACCGCGGTCTCGAATCGCACCTTCCACAGCCTCTTGGCTTCATCCCTAATGAGCGCGACGGGATCCGGCTCATCAACATCATCCCTTTCCTCAGCCACGGCCTCTTCCGCCGCCTCATACATGTCTGACACGAAATTTTAGCGAATTCTTTTGTATTATGCCGAATGGCAACCCACCTATACACAATATCCTAACGCTAAACTTATTGAGTTCCGCGAAGGGTTACCTCAAGCTACGGACTACGCGTCTGATCATCGCCCAAAACTCATTATTATCGACGATTTAATGCGTGAGTCATCAAATAATACTATCGCTGACCTATTCACTAAAGGTAGTCATCATAAAAACCTCAGTGTAGTTTTCATAACCCAAAATATATTCCATCAAGGACGTGGTCAACGAGATATTTCTTTGAATTCCAACTACATTGTAATTTTTAAGAACCCTCAAGACCGCGCACAGATACAGCACCTAGCACGTCAGGTTTATCCAGAAAATCCGAAGTATTTACAAGAAGCTTACCTAGATACCACCTCTCGACCACACGGTTACCTTTTGTTAGATTTAAAACAATCTACGCCTGAAAATTATAGACTGCGCACCTCGATATTTCCTGATGATCGAAAGCAAATTGTCTACGTACCTCGGAAGGGTATAAATTCACGGTAACAAAGAAGTGACCTATCAGTTTTCGTTTTATAATGGCATTGCGTGGTAAGCCAGGAAAAAAATTAATTGCTATACTGCAAGCACTTTTTCATTTGAATAAAGAACAATGTCAAGCATTACTAAGGAAAGCAGATGTCAGTCTCATACGTTGCATATGTGAGTGCGCACTGAACATTTTACACGGTAATATCCCAATTGTGAAATCTCGAAAAGATAAATTGAGGCCTTATAAAAAACTACTGCGAGATTTAGCTACACAGAAAAAGTGTATATCCAAAAAGAAAAAACTAATTGTTCAAAAAGGCGGATTTCTTCCACTGCTTCTGGCCCCTATACTTGGTGCGATTGTATCGAAGGTCATTGGAGAATAGAATGGAGTATGCGCGAAAGATGGTTCTGGTACCAGAAGATAGAGCTGATGTGACTAATGATAATGATACTGAGCAAACTCTCATTACACCTGATAATCGCATCATTACACAGAAAAGCGTTCAAACGCGGGGAACGACATTGTCACGCCTTGATAATGAAATGAAAGAAATTTTGGAATCAGTATCATACGCAGATGAACGAGAAAAATGGAACGCATACCAGCAAATTCTACAGCGGTATCTTGGGCTGGTACACAGTCCTCATCAACCAATGGTTGACGCAGGGGAGATGGAAGACAAGAAAAACTCATTAAACGCGAAGCATGTTCCGATGTCACCCATCAATCCACGATTTTCAAGTTCTCGATTGGATAACTCTACTTATGAAAATATCAACACAAAATCGATAATTGAGAGTGTTCCTGGAAAATACAGAACGAAAGCTACTATGCTCGTACGGAAACTCGAGAGTATGCCTAGATGGTATCTATTGATGGAAAGGCAATCCATAATTCAAACATAATAGACCTCGTCAATGAGGCGATGCGCTCACGGAAGAAAAAAAAAGCTATTGGTCGGAAGGAATTTGCTCGAGTATTAAAAGGACACCACATCCCCCGAGAATTCTTTGGTAACGAAGAGTTGTTACATTCAACACTGCAGTTAGAGACTTCTAGGTTCTAGGTCAATTCATCCCAGTCAATTCATCCCATGACAATTTCATCCCAGTCAATTCATCCCAATACAATTTCATCCCAAGACAATTTCATCCCAAGACAATTTCATACCAAAAAATACTGGTTCTAGGAGTTTATTTCCCCAACAAAAATTTCCCGGAGAAAATTTCCCGGAAAAAATTTCCCCGGACAAAATCTCCCCTGGAAAAAATTTCCCCCGGAAAAATTTCCCCCAACGAAAATTCTCCTGGAAAAAAATTCCCCGGAAAAAAATTTCACCGCAAACCCCGGGACTATAACGGCGGGAGCAGCTTATCATCAAAATGTGTGTTGTTCCCCTCCCCCGCCCCCCCCCCCCGGCGGCCACCCCAAACGTCTGTACAAATCTGTTGTCCGGAAAAAATTTTTCCAGGGGAATTTTTCCCAGGGAAATTTTTTCCAGGGGAAATTTGTTCCAGGGGAAATTTTTTTCCAGGGAAATTCTGGCGAGGGAATTTCTTCCGGGAAATTTTTGTTGGGGAAATAAACTCCGGTCACCATATACCCAGTCAGACGCTCGACATACGACTGACTGAAAAGCCCCAAATTATAAAATTTCACATTCACAAAAAAATTCCAGGAAAATATCGATCGAATAGCAATCAATAAAGTAGCAACACCTAAGTACATATTCACCTGAATGAGTCATGGTCAAGTCGGTAACTCACTCAGATCTCCATACCGAAATAAATATATCAACATGATCAATCAAAAAGACTCATTGAGAAATAATAATAAACAACAAAGGATGAAAATACACCGAGATGAATTTTCCTGGGATATAATTTCCCTGGGATGAAATTGTCATGGGATGAGTTTGTGGGATGAAATGTCATGGGATGAATTGACCGGATACCAGACTTCTACACCTCGAAAACGCCAAAAAACAATAGATATAGGAGAAGACGAAGAAGACGGGAATAGTTCATATAACAGTGTTGATAATGATCAAAGTGGTGCAGGACCAATGTAAATCCGATGGATGAAGCTAAAAAGATGAAGTGTCTTGATAAGATTTACTATGCTCCAGAACACCCAGTAGGATTCACTGCTGCACGTCATCTACAGAATGGCCGCAAAGACAACCATGTTACAAACTGGCTGGAGAGTCAAGATGCATATAATATGCATAAGATGGTACGACGACGTTTTAATAGGCGAAGCTATAATGTTTCTGAAATTGACGACGTTTGGGAGGCCGATTTGGTTGATGTTTGCTCTATATCAACATACAACGATGATTATTCGTACATGTTAGTCGTTATTGATGTTCTCAGTAAATACGCATGGGTGAGACCTCTTCGGAATAAGAGTGGAAAGACCGTCACTCAAGCCTTCAAACATATTCTCACCAGCAATGACAATCGACAACGTATCCTGCGGCTACTCCAAACCGATCGTGGAAAGGAGTTCGTCAATTCTGAATTTCAACAGTTGCTGAAAAAATATAGTATTCAATATCGCGTTGTACGAAACCCCGATATCAAGGCTGCGATAGTTGAACGATTTAATCGGACACTGAAAGAACGGCTGTGGAGATATTTTACATATTCTCGCACTAAACGCTACATAGATGTTCTACAGAAGGTTGTTGATGCATACAATCAGACAAAACATTCAGGTACTCGTTTGAGACCTTGTGATGTGAATGACAAGAACGCATCGTCAGCTGCAGAAAACCTATGCAAGAGAAACAACAAATCTAATGGAACTCATTACGGAATACCCAAATACGCCTGTGGAGACTTGGTACGTATCAGTACAGCCGAAGCAGCGTTTGTGAATGGATACGAGTCAGGGTGGAGTACTGAAGTTTTCAAAATCAAACGAGTCTCGCGTTATCGTACACCAACAGTGTACATTTTAGAAGATCTTGACGGAGAAGATATCGATGGTATATTTTACGAAGAGGAGTTATCTAGAGTACAAAATTATCTTGACAAAAAACAAAAGATCTTTTGTTAAAAAAATTCGCCAAGAACGGGATCGACCAGTGGGTTGTTTACAAAAAGTTGTGAAATCGAAAAGGAGAGCAAAAACTATAGTGCCAAGCACAGATGATTGGTCCTTGGAAATTATGTCGCAACTCATGAAACCGAAGAAATCATAGAAATCATGGAAATTATATTATTAAAAATTAAGATAAAAAAAATTTCAAGTCAACCGACTTGGCGCGCGATTGAAGCTATGAAAAATCTCGTCAAGTAGGTGCGTTGACTGGCCATCTAGTTTGAGTTACATGAGAATCATGTACTTCTATCCACCTTGTCTTTGCATCCTGGAGTAATACTTTGTAGTGCGTAGTTGTTCCACCCAAGGTCTGATAGAAAATAGCACTCCTGATTTTATATGTATTACCGCATAAAACTAATTTTGAGGATGGGACAGCTTTGATTGGGAGATCTTTCTTCTTCTCCAATGCGTTATTTGAATTTCCATGGACATTCAATTTCAACACAAGTATTTGGTTCGTAGCATTGATATCGATTTTTTTAACAAATTTGGAAACCACTTGGCAATTCCCACAATGCATGTTTAAATGATCATACCAATGAGAAAAGGATTGATTAATCATATCCTGTAAAGTGGTACTAACTTTTTTATTTGAATTACATAATACCGAAGTGACCTCGTCTTTTTTGCAAGTACTTGTGTAATAACAGCTAGTACACCGAAGCGTGGAGATTACCTCATATTTTAGAAGTTTCTGTAAACTTGTAACTTTTCCATACAAATTTTCTAAAAATTCAGACGGATCCTGCTCATGATTTTGACAGAATTGGTTTCCCGCAAATTCCTGGACAAGTCGAATATCAAGGGTTGACGTTTACTTAATGTAATTATCAAAACACAACTTGAACTGTATTTCACCCCCTTTCATGCGTTCTATAAGTCTTCTAACGGAAGAAGAGGAGAATAAACATTGAAGCAATGAACTGGCATACGTAGAATTACCATCAGGATTATTTATTCCCCGGATAATGTATGATTCACTGTCTGTGGATCCATTGTTAGCGCTTTCATCTAACATAACACCTTCTTTGAATGCCCATTGAGCATCCCAAGTCTTTGGCCAGCACTTGTCAGGGATTGGGATCTCCGGTAAATCTGTCCTGTGAATTTTTCTCAAACGATTGTATTCTTTGATAGCAGCTGAATTAGCTTTCACTGAAGAAGGATCAAAATTAATTAAATGAACACCATTCAGAGTTGTAACTCGAGAAAGAGCTACGTATGTTTGGCCTGTAACAAATATGCGGTTACCAGCATCGATAACGGCATTCCTTAAACTCAAACCTTGGCTCTTGTGAATTGTAACTCCGTAGCTAAGACAAATAGGAAATTGTGTTCTTGTTATGAAAGCCCCATCCATGATTTGAAACTTGGCTTCAATTGGCTTAAGTTGATAGAGTTTTGCATCCTGGAGACAAATGGTTACTGATTCTATACGTTCTCGGAACTCGTATATCGACTTGGAGACTGCAACAATAGTTGCGATCGTTCCATTAACTAATCCAAGTGAAACATCAATATTACGTCTTATCATAATTTTTGCGCCAACTTTAACAGGAATGACTTTAGCCAAACTAGCACTACATCTGTCGTCTTCTTCTGTTTTTTGCAATATTTTTAAAGCTTTCTTCTTCAAATGTGAATTTTGGCAATCAATAGAATCTTCAGCAACCAGAAGGATTTCTTCTGAATGAATTTTCTCCAATATTGCCGCATTCAAACAGTCACACTGTTCACGCGTTGAAAATAAACAAACAGTATCTTTGGGTAGTTTATCAATGTAATGACATAATTCATTAATTCGTTCTCGAGTCGGTATTCTATTTAAATCAATGGAGCGACTTTGTAATATATTTATATCATCTGCCGTCATTTGACCAATTCTCACCCGGGCAAGTACGTCAGCAAATGTTTTATCCGTTTGTTGACGCATATTGATCGTTAATTCATCATACTTTAATAATTCTTCCCAAATATTGATACTTGTCATTGAATCTAAGTGTTTTTCGACATCTTTATCCGATAGTTTCACATAGGAATATTCTTGGTGGACTGGAGGAAGTTGCAGTAAATCTCCGAAGAATAGAATATATATATATATATATATATATATATGCTTCTTGCCGAACCAGCCTTCAGAATCATCTGACGTATTGAATATTTCAATTAATCGAAGATTTATATACATTAAATTGATATTGGAAACCATTGATATTTCATCAATTATGATAAGCTCTACATCATTTAGTGTTGTACGCATCAATTTCAATAACCCATCAGATAGCTGCACATATTGTGTAGAATTATTATGTTCCACTGGTAATTGGAAGTATATGAATAGTTAAACCATTGACATTATAAGCAGCAATTCCTGTTGGGACGATCACTGCGGTTTGGAGTTGAAGTTCGTTCCTAATCCATGTTCGAATCACATGGATAAGGAAACTTTTCCCAGTACCCCCTGGTCCACTAACATAAAGCCTCAGTATTTCCTCTTTTGAGAGTAAACAAGATCGAACTTTTTCGAAAATCCGTCTTTGATCAGCATTCATTTGCGCAATCATCTCATCACGATTTATATCCTTCGCCACGTTTTCATCCAATTTTTTGAATTCTTCCATAGCAGCCTTCCCTTCTTTCGGATCACGGCCAGGCACTATTTCCTCAGATTCGCCCTCGTTTCCGTCAGTTTCTTTTTCCATTTCTTTCTTGACTGCTTCTTTCAGAAAGTCTATACCTTTTTGAAAATTGATAGCGCATTCATGATATTTATATGCTTCTACTAATTCATCCTTTTGCGCTTCAAATGCGGAAGTATGTTTCATAACCATCTTTCAATTCACCAATATGTCGCCATGGTTTGAATAACAACAACAGCGAGTAGAAATAATTTTCTGGGTCAATATTGATATTATACTTAAAATGATTAATTAGATAGGGATGAGATCTTCGGTGTAAATATAACGAAGGTTTCAAAGGATAATACTCAACATCTTTCAATTCTGGTTTTGTTCTGACGATATCATACCATTTCGAAAATTCGTATAAACAAAATGACTCCAACTCTTTTGGACGGTTCGGATAACGATCATCGATCCACGAATCGGAGAAGATTTTCGTTTCATCTTCCTTCATTCTCTCGATATCTTTCTTCTTTTTGAGTCTTCGATTTCTGAGCATCCTCACATCTAACCATTTGATAGTAGTATTCGGATCGGTAGCGAATAAGGGGATTCCCAATAGAGTGTCTGCAGCTTCCAGCGCGCCTAGCTCTCTATGATTCAAACTTTGCATAGCTATATTCCAGAGACGTTCCCGCAATGATTTTGTTGAATTCACTTCTTGCATTATCTGAGCTGATTTGGATTTTTCCGATTTTGTGGAATATTTTGTAATATAATTAGTCAATAGTATTGAAGATTCTCCAATAAACTGAATGTCCATATGACCTTCCCATGCCATTAGAATTGTGGGATTATAATCATTGACCAATGCTTCATTCTCATTTCTTGGAAGATCGTACAAGCGACTTTTGGTACGTAAAATTCTTCGACCACTGATTGAAACTGCTGGATCACGCAGTACAAAAGAATCTGTGATTGGACGAGGGAAACCAAACCTACACACTCTCGTAATTTTTCCAGATTTTTGTTTTTTTGTCTGTAAGCAATAATTATTATGTCGATGGCTTTGATGAGTGATAACTCGTTTATGTAATGTGGGCGAAATTTTCTTGTTTGGCACTCTATAAGTAACATGTTTCATAATAAATTCTATAATTTTGTCGTTGGGATCTTTATCGATTATTGGTGCGTCTTCCACCCATATTGCCATATGAAAATGTTGCACTCCCCTTCCCTGATATTCCCTGCGCCAAAAATAATGTGTGATCTTACCTAAAGGATGGCTATCTGATTGAAAAAAATCTAACATGGCGCGGAATTTATTATCCAAAAATCGCGACACTGAAACAGGATCGGCGGCAATGATTGCATTGTTGGATAATGTATCTAAATGAGGAGCGTTCACTTCTCGTGTTACGTATTTCGGGTGATTTTAATTTTATTTTTATTATTATTATTTATTTTATTTTATCATTTTCGAATTTTCAATTTTGAGTAGATCGACGGGATTTCTGGGAAGCCGAATGGAGTGAAAAATCGTCGAGCGGTAACCGATTAATCACATGACTTGCCGACGCTAGGTTGTAATAATTTTCCCGTTTCGCACAATCACTTTCTTTCCCGAAATCACTGTAAAACACTGATTCTATTTTTGGAGCATCAAACGATCCCCGGGATTAGAGATAACATAGTTGCCTTCACTAGACTCACCGTTTCTGTTTTCTGGGATGACTCTCTCGGATTTTGAAAATGGGCAGGAATAATTCGTGGCGTTGGTGGCAGACTTTAATCGTCCTTCCTTCTGATGCTTCCCGTCGGCAGCCGCCCCGTTGGGCAGGATCCGGATTAAACGCCGGTTGCACAGGATGCACGGGTACACAGATATTAGTTTTTCTTTTGATTTGAATTTTTCACAGGATTGTCACTGGTATATTTAGTTTCTGTTGGATTTGGAGTTGAACACTGAGAATTATTGAAATATGAGAAAATTAATTTTGATGATTTCTTTTAAGAATTCCAATTTTAGATGCACGGACACTTGTACTGGAGTAATTTTCGATGTTTTTGTGGGGCTTTTTATTTAATTCACCCAAAATTATAGCGAGGTGCTTTTACAGTGCAATCCGCTCAACTAGGGCGGGGCTGCAACCATAAAGGCAACCACGATTATTTTGTAGGGTAAATTAATCAACTTCAGTAACAGCGGGGTTGCTTCCGTGATGCATCCGCTGACCCGCGGGTTGCATACACAGATTCAGCCACTGATAGAGAGTCGGTGATGGAATTAACAAAGGAGAATCGCGGGGGTGCTAATAAGTGATGCAACCGCTGACCCGCGGGGTGCATACACTGAGACAGCCGCTAGATTCTCAATGGTTAATGATTATCGGGATCTAGAATTGTGGATTTTCTTCGATGATGCATCCGCCGACCCGCGGGTTGCATACACAGAGTCTACCACAATTCCGACCTGATCGGAGAGGATTTGGGAAAGGTATTTCGTAATGACGACCAAGCTACTGATTTAAAGGTTGTAATATATTTTTGTATTATTTTCAAATTCAGATCGCGCCCGGCTCACAGTCAGTTCAGTGCACCGTTGAATTTATGACGATTTCGGTTTAGTGATGTTTTTTTTTTTTATTTTTTCTTTTTTTTTATCGAGTCGAGAACTTGTTAATCATAATGAATTGAACTTGTGCATGAATTTATTTCAATTGATTGGATTTGATAGCTGATTGGAATTTTCAAAGTGTTTCACAGGAGTTAAAATTTCTAAGTTTTCCACAAGAATGAAAACTGTAAGTTTTTCACAAGAATAAAAAAATTCTAAGTTTTCGGCTCGACGAAAAAATATTCTAAGTCCCAAGGTGGGCTCTACTGCAAGGCACTCCCGGAGCTCTTCTGAGCTATTACCGTCTCCTTCAACTGCTGGCGGTGGACTGACGTTTTGCCGGAGCGACTGCTAGGGATGTGAACGTACAATTTCTCAGCGCTGTTGAGCGGGGTTGCGCGCGCAGCCGGCAGGCAGAGTGGGATAGCACACTAGTGGCGAGCTGTTGCTGCCTGACAGAGTGGGGCGCGCGCTTTCTACCCTTGCCAGCTGCGCCCGTTGTGCCCCTCTATATACAATTATTTTTTCTAATGGGTTTACATTATTGATATTACATATTTAGATTATTCAAATTATTTCTGATTTTTTTTTGGCTCAAGAATTATTGACTTCTGAGCAGATTTTAAGTTGGTTCAGTGTTATAACTGAATAAATTCTCCTTGCCCTCCTGATGATGACCCAATAGGTCCGCTGTGTCAATTGTCATTGTATCTCGACAAATTTCACAAAATTCATTTTCATACTTCTCTTTGGCCAAAAGACCTAATTCTGGTGTAAAAATAATTTTTCCATTTTTTTATAAATTTTAATTGTTAATAACTTTGTCATTAGTTAACTTATCGAATCGGTCATGGGCTCATTTTAAAGAGCTTAATTAATGATGAATTTATATAAAATTTCGTTCCCTAATCTCGGTAATCTTCGGAGATACGATTTTCCGAAAATTTGACCTTGAAAAAGTGTCTATTATCATTTTTGACCTATAAATCTTTATCGAAAAAATCGGTTTGATAACCTATATGAAAGATCTTTCAATGGTCTCCATTTCCAGCCAAGAAGGGATTCGATATGTTTATTAGTTTACGAGATATTGCATTTTTTTCATAAAAAACCAGGTTATTTGTTGTTTAATTCATATCTTGATTGTTTTTAGACTTTTTCTGAATTCTTTGAGCTGGATCACTTTCCATTCATTGTCAGCTTCTATATCCATATTTTTTTATATTTTTCTGATTATTTTTCAATAATTTGTTTATAACAATTGGTTTTTGCATTAACTTTTGTCGAATTTTTTTGTTTCCTTCGAAAGATAATATTTTATTATGATTTTTAAGCTATCTTTCGTCTTTCCATCTCAAAACCCGGCCGAGCTATTAATTTTCAAAATATTCGTGCTTGTTAGTGTGCGTGTGTATGTGTGATAAATTGCCAAAAATTTATATTTTTTTTTTTTAGGATATGAAGATGAAAAGTTCGTTTCAACTGTTCCGTAATTCCAGAGACTAGACCTTTTCAAGAATAATTTGCCAAAATTTTCATGACATTTTTCATATAACTCGTTGTTAACAATTATAAACAATTAAATTATTTCATTGTTTTTCATAGTGCATTGAGTAGTCCCGAATTAATAAAGATTTTTAATGGCAAAACCGTTTCTTAGTATTTAAAATCGAGCTTCCTGTAATTTTTTGCCATTTTCATATAGTTACATGGATATACATGCTTATATGTGTGAGTGTGTATTTTCAAAAATTCACAGCGCCGTTGTTTATGAAGATCAAGGAATGATTTTTAGTTTATTGTATTCCCGAGTTCATTCCCTTTATTTGCATATTATTTTTATATTTTTGCGATTTTTTTGCTATAATTGGTAACAACAAACTATTTTTGCATAAACTTTTTTCGAGTAAAATTATAGGCGGAATCAAAAGATGGAATTATTTAATGAATTTTAGTGTGTTTATCTTTTCTTCGAATTTGACTTTGAGGCAGATATGTGTATAAGGTACCGTAATGCTAATGGTGACGGTTGGAGACTGCAACCGCAGGGTACTACCATACAGTAATAGGGATAAATTCGAATTGTGACCGGGTAAAACGGGTTTATTTGGAGTAATGGACTAGTTTCAATTTGATTCAATTGGTATGGGGTAAAATGGGATAGTTTCAATTTAATTTGATTGATATGGGGTAAAATGGGATGTTTTCAATTGAATTCGATTGGTATGGAGTAAAATGGGGTAGTTTCAATTTAATTCAATTGGTATGGAGTAAAATGGGATAGTTTCAATATAATTCGATTGGTGTGATAATCCAGAATGTTGGCAGCGGGATAAAAAGTTATTATTGTTTGGGAAGGTAGGCGTAGGTTTGGAAAAATTGAAAATACATTTGGTAGTTTTGCAAAACGTTTGGTAGTAGGTGTAAACTGTGTAAACTTTATAGTTCCTGACTCGGCCGACCTCTAGGATGGAAAATGATTTGTAAGTTACATAATTTTAATGAAAAATCCAATTCTTCGTCATGTGCGCACTCCCTCGGACCTCCTTATTTTTTTCCAACTATCTATTATAACCTCGAAGTCTCAAATCCTTCTTCTAATTCTTCGTATTCTTGAATTATTATTTCTTGTATTCTTATTTCCTAATTTCCCCACCTTTTCTTTATTTCTTTTTCTTTTTCATCTTTTCTTTGCCTTCTGTTTCCTTTCGATTTTCTTATCTTTCATTTCCTTATAACTATGTTTCATTTGTTTCATTTTTCTTATACACTAATTTCTTTCTTTATTATATTCTTTCCATTTTCTTTTCATTTTCCTTCTATTTTCCTCACATCATTATCCTCATTATTTTCATTATTTCATTATCTTTCTTTTTATTCTTCTCATTCTTTTTCATTTCATATTTATCTTGTTTCATTTCAATTCTTTTTCGTTATTATCAACATTTCATTTCATATTCATTACTTTTAATATTTGTATCTGTTTATGGGTACTTTCATTATTCATACGGGATTTTTGAGACTCCGAGACCCGTTCTTGCTGACATTATTTTCGCTTTCTTATTATCTTCCTGCAATTTCACTTTCTGGTAGAAGGAATACGTAACACTCGAATGTATTCGATCATATCTTCCCAAAGCCATTCAGCAGGACTGAGAGTGAGGAACCACGTAGCTGGTCCATAATTTCGTGCCATGCATAATAAGTTATTTTTTGGTTTTGTCCAGTACTGTTCCGTATTCCGAATCCGTTCAAAAATTGTGTTCAAATTTCCTTCTAATTCACCTTTTGCAAGCTTTTCCAAATATCTGCTGGCCGTATATTTCTCACGAGGATTCACTACATTCATCATATGAAAAATACCAGCATTTATTTGCCGAAGGTGACAATTATTGAGGAGGAAGAATAAGTATTGTTGATTCAATCGGAATCGCGGATCAACCGAACAAAGTCTCATTTTTATATATTCATGATCCGTCAGTGTTTCATGACGATCTTCATTCATCCCATTCTCTCCATACGGATATAAGTCCGGAAAACACAACAGATCCAATTTTTGCGTGTGTGAACTTAATGGTATATCCCGTACCTTGACCATTTGATAGAGATTAGTTGCCGTATCATTAATTCTCTTATCATGTATCGGATATATTGTATATTGTTCATACCTTGAATCCGACACTTCAACTTGAGTCAACAATGCTCCTCGAACATGATCATTTTCACGCAACGAACCATCTGAACTAGGCTCATCATTTTGCAATCTGTTTTCACAACCATCGTTTAAATTTTCATTATTTTCTTTATTTTCATTCGTTTCACCATCATTTTCAGCTTGGCTTTTGCTGTTACAATTGCCATCATCTGCGCCCACATCAGGCTCCACAGTTTATTCGACTTCTGGAAGATTTAGCCATTTTATGAAATCTTGGACTGATGCACCCAATTGAATTTGTGCATAAAGTGGATTATGATTTCGTAACCAGTGTAAGGCATTGAAAACTTTTTCAAGATCGACTAATTTCTGCCAAACTTTGTTTGCTTTTGTCGGGAGTCCACGAACGAGAATATGTAATTCAGTAGCGAATTGGTAAAACGGTTTAAGTCGACTTAGCTTCTAGCTGAGTTTTCGACGAATATCTCTCATAGATTTTGAGATATTCGTCGAAACCTGGCTCCGAGAAGAAATCGACTTAAACCGTTTTACCAATTTGCTACTGAATTCATGATTTTTGTTTATGGGATCATTTGTTGAACAAATCTTATTCAAAGTTTCCTCTAACGGCAGAGGTAAATGAAAAGTTTGACCGACCATTTTTTGTATTCGCCCTGGATTCGGAATATTCTTCTTCATTACAGTTTCTAATCGATGTACTACTTGGAAGGCCTTAGCCCTTTGAATGAGTATTTTTTCATAATCGTTCAATTCTTTTAATTCTGCGGGTACTTCTTTCCCGTCGTTGTTATTCAGTATACAAGTAGGTGGTAATCGAATTTCACGGAATTTCTTTATGCAATAATCACAGATCAAGTCATCTTCACTTTGGTTATTTTCATTGAATTTCTGTAAATCTCTCCGATACGGAGACTGAATTGGTACGTTTCTCATCCGTGATACACGTACCATATCATTTTTCAAATTCAACTTCTGACATGAAATACATTTGAATTTTGGAAGATCCAGCGACTTTTTATTAAATGCAACAAATGCGGATTCATAGATGGATTTGATCTCATCTTCATCAAGAACAATCGATCCATCGTGAATATGCGTTGTACCTTTCTGTTTCATTCTCTCAGCTATATTTCGTAGAAAATCGAAGTTGGCAGCTTCCAGAGCGTCATCTAATACAGTTAGTTGGGAATATATTTGCCGTAATTTATACAGCCTTCTTTTTATATTTCTCACCGTTGGAAAATGCGGAAACAATAGTTGTACACACGAAAATACCGACTGACAGTCACATTTATCAGTGTAACAACTAGGTAAGTGACCCAATTTATTAGTGTCCGGATGCTCTACAAAGCATCGTCGTAAAAAATCTGGGAATGTCTTGAGAGTCTGTTGTTCTACTGATTTGAGAAAATCCACATATTGATCCAGAAGTTTTTCATGGTCAATTGATTTGCAGTGCATGTCACACTCCCATTTTGATTGGTTTGATTTATTCTTCACCAGAGGTAAGATATTCATGGCTTTTCCACTTGAATTCATGACAATGACTGTTTTCGATAATTGCTCAAAATTATAAATAGTTTCATAGAAATATGACTCTGAGAAGGAAGTATGCATGGATTTGCGGCATAAATTAGTCGCAGTAGAATGATTTTTATTGAGAAGATTTGTTGTATGAAATTCCGCAGTTTTTTTGAGAAAATTGGCGACACGACTCAATTCCGAGTTGTAATAAAATCACTGTTCCAAACACCATTTAATAATTTTCTCAGCTTCTATTCTAGCTCGTGCTGTGTCTGGCTCATTAGAGGAAACGATGACTTCAGTTAGATTTTGAATGTATACTTCAGAATTGGATTTTAGCGGTATTTTCTCCATCTTTGGTTTCTCAATTGTCAGTTTGGTTTCTTTCAGACTTCGTTTCTCAGAAGCTGATATGTATTCTCGAGGTTTCTGCACTTTTTCATTTTTCTTTTCTTCACTTTTTTTAGTGGTCTTGGGGAAATTGCTCTCTCTTTCAGACAAACATTTTGTTTCATCATCATTATCAAGTATTTCATTTGTATTTGGTGCATTTTTGTCTTCATATATTGTGTTGACTATTTTCGATATCTTTCCGGCTGAGTCTCTTTCAGTTAAAGATTTCAAATCGGTAGATTCATCTTTTGCCAAGTTTTCGGTTTGATCCATAATATTCAAATTGCGATCAAATTTTACCCGACTTCGATAGGCATTCATTTCTCTCTTTCGGATTTCTTCCAACGTGAGTGATATTCCATGATTCAAATTTGTAACAGCTGGGAATTGAGTCAACTCATTGTTAGCAAACAATGATAATAAATGCTCACGCCTGAGTTCCCAGTTATATTTTATGTTTTCTGGTTTTCGTCGATAGACAAGGCTTACAGCGAATGCTATCGCGAAAACACCACAGTCAAACTCATTTGGTTGTTGTTGAACCTGTGGAAACTTTATTGAACTATTATATATATATATATTGTTTACTACATAGAACGGAAATAATTTCTTCAAAAAGATTACATGATCATCATGTAAAGAATGTCTATTTAAAGAATCATATAAATAAATATGTCTTCCATCATAATACAAACAAACCCAATGGCCTATATTGCAATTTTTCTCCTTAGAAAATAATATTTGGATATGTCTTTTCGCGGATTCAACAGCTTTAATTCGATGTGGATGTTGTAGCAATAGCGTATCACGCATATCATAATCTGTATAATTCAATAATATTTTATTAAATTGTTGCATATGCTCATCGACGAGTCGGCATCCATCCACAATCCTCTTTTTGTCTTCCTGATCGAGAATAGGAACTCGAGCGTTAGAAAGACGACGTTTTACCTTTCGAGTTGATTCACGTTCTTCTACTTTCCTTTTATTCATCTGTTGCGATGGTTTGAAGCTATCAATGGTTATTCTATTTTTCTTAGATCGAGGTTCAATTAAATCTTGGTCTATGTCGATATTTGAATAGTTCCCACGCTTCTTGTGACTCATGGGTTCTGTTACAGATTGTATATTACTTCCTTGACCACTCTGAAATTTTTCAATAATTGAATCTTTGCTATTTTCATTGTGGCGCGACTCCGTTTTAACATCATTGTTTATTATGAGAGTGGGTGAGGTATCAGGGAATTGCGATATTATACCAGACTGTAGAATTTGGAGCAGATGATTACGCAATTGTTTTGTATCATAAGTACGGTCTGCTGGATTTTCATTGAAGGCCAACGATACAGCAAATGCGATAGCGAACACACCGCAGTCTGAATCATTTGTTTGTTGCTGAACTTTGCAGAACTTTACTGGATTATTACTAAAATCATGGAACGGATACAGTATCTTTAAGAATTGTAAATGTAAATGATGTAATTTGAAAGAGTTGGAAGAATAAAAAACGTAAATAGACTTAGTATCGTACAAGCTACATATCCAATGACCACCTCTCATTTAATGAGCATTTTCATCAGAGAATTTTGCATCAAAACTGAATAAAAATTGAATATGTCTGTGAGAAGGGCAGATTGACCAATCTGATTTATTTATTAATTCTGGAACTTGGAGTCCCCACATTTCTTTATGCTGAAAACCAAATTGTACGTGCAAGAGGTAAGCAATGGCATCCATTTCATAATCTGAAAGCAAGCTATCGCGGCTCCTGCCCAAGATAAAATCAGGGTTATACTTGTATTCCATGGTTTATTACTGAATATATACAATCATTTATACAATCAATCAAAAATCGTTCGAATGAGTGACTCAAATTACGTGTGAGACACCTCAGCAGCTCCAATTGAGTTGAAGAGATTATTATTATTGAACTGGCAGCTCTGATTGAACTGATGAGGCAGCCCCTAAAATGGTGCTGGTAATTCAACTTACAAATAAATTTAGCAATAAAAATAATGACTAAGATTGAGACACTATGAATTAATAATTCAAAGTAAACAGCAGCGCAAACTGGGCTGGAGAGATTATTTTTCAACTGGCAGCTCTGACTGAACTGATGAAGCAACACCTTAAATCGTGCTGGTAATTCAACTTATAAATAAACTAAAGCAATAAAAACGAAGACCATAAGATGACGACACTATGAATTAATAACTCAAATAAAAGAGCAGCTCAAACTGAACTGGAGAGATCACTCTTGAACTGGCAGCTCTGACTGAACTGATGAGGCAACACCTTTAATCGTGCTGGTAATTCAACTTAAAAATAAAATAAATGACTAAGATAAGTTCCTGGCAGCATGAATTAATACCAATTCAAATAAAACAGCAGCTCAAACTTGGCTGGAGAGATTATTTTGGAACTGGCAGCTCTGACTGAACTGATGAGGCAGCACTGAAAATAGTGCTGGTGATTCAACTTAAATTTAAAATTAAATATAAGATAAACATGCGATAAATCAATAACTTAAAAATGAACAACTAACACTTTACGCCAATCCTGTATGAAACTGATATAAAAAAAATTAAACAGAAATCTACAGAATGAAACGAGAAAGGAAAAGAGAACAATCATCGCGTAAAACATTAGGCTTTTTACAAATTCCATGAATAACTATATTCATTATAATCAATAATTATCTAGAACAATTTAAATAAGAACAGCAATCGGCAAATAAAATCAAGAACTATGAATGAACGAAAATCGATTCCATAACCTATATTTTCTTCCAATAATCTATTCTCAATGAACAAGTATTTCCAACTGAAACATGCTAATTGTTGCCTGGATTTTATTTGATAAATCAATGGAGAAACCGACTTTTATTTACAGAATTCTTAATAATTGCATTCTTCCTTTTTATCTAATAATCATACATAACCTATACATCATCCGTAGTGTGAAAAAAAACCACACAGCCGTCATCATATTAGGGTCAAATAAGAATATTTGGATCGCAAATAATTACAATAAAACAATTGAATTTGGGCCTAAACTTACAATAGTCGTTTTGATTGCCAAAAGACAGAGAATATCCGTTGGAAAGTTCACTGGCTCTATGACCATAACGTCAAATGATTTCAACATCGATTGAGTGAAAATGGCGCTGACATCGTTCGGTCAATCGAATTAGTAAAAAAAAAATCATTACTTTCTGAAAATTTCTTTATTTCAGGAACTTCAGGTAATGTTATTACATAGATTACTTCAACATTATTACCTAACATAAATTCTTGAATTGGAAGTGTTACGTATTTCGGGTGATTTTAATTTAATTTATATTTTTCTTTTATTTTTCTCTTATTTATTTTGGATTTCAAAGTTTTGAATAGATTGACGGGATAACTGGGAAGCCGAATGGAGTGAAAAATCGTCGAGCGGTAACCGATTAATCACATGACTTGCCGACAAGCTAGGTTGGAATTAATTTCCCGGTTCACGTAATAATATTATTCCCGAAATCACTGTAAGCACTGACTCTAGTTTTGGAGTATCAAACGACCCCCGGGATTTAGAGATAACATAGTTGCCTTCACTGGACTTACCGTTTCCTGTTTTTCGTGAGTGATTCTCTCGGATTAGGTCGGGCAGGAACACTTAGTGGCTTTAGTGATAATTTTCGGTCTTCCTTCCTTCGGTGGGTTCTCGTTGGTGCCAGGCCGGTCAGGCAGGATCTGGATCTGGAGGTGGTTGCGCAGGTACACAGGTGCACACACACAGGTATCAGTTTTTAGTTTCGTTTGCACTGGATACTAATGTCTTTATCACTTGTCTATTTGGAGTTGAATGCTAGGATCTATTGCAATAGTATTTTAAATTTCACTGATTCTCCCTCTTTTTTTTCTCTTTTAGGAATTTCAACGTAAGATGCACCGATACTTAGACTGGAGCAATTTTTCAACTCTATTGATTTAGGTTCCGTAATTTAAGGTTCCTAGAATAATAGCGGGGCCGAGAATTAGAATTTAGAGAGAAAAAATCCCGATAGCCCCAGCCGGGATTTGAACCCGGGTCTCCCAGTTACGCGCCGGGCACTCTTCCAACTAAGCTACCGGGACCACGGAGATTCTTCCTCTCGAAATTCATCCACTACCGCCGCCTACCTTCATTAGGCTTTAAATTCAAACTCAAAGAGAATTCCGCCCTCATAGTGCAATCCGCTCAATTAAGGCGGGTCTGCACATATAAAGATAGCCACGATTATCTAGAGGGTAAATCTACTTCAATATGAGTGGTCGTCTCAGTGGTGCAACCGCAGACCCGAAGGGGGTGCACACAAGGATTCGGCCGCAGATAGAGAGTAGATGGCGGATTTAACAAACGGAAATCACGGGGTTGCTCAAGGGTGGTGCAACCGCAGACCCGAAGGGGGTGCACACACACCGAGACAGCCGCTAAATTTCCAGTGGTTAATAGTTACCAAGATCTAGAATTGTGGATTTTCTTCCAGGGTGCATCCGCAGACCCGAAGGGGGTGCACACCCAGAGTCTACCCCAATTTCGACTCGATAGGAAAGGATTGGCAAGAGGACAGGTTATCCGTTTCAATGACGGCCGAACAAATGAATCGAAAGTAATATTGTATTTTTGGATTTTACAGTCGGATCGCGCCCGGCTCACAGTCAGTTCAATGCACCGTTGAAATTCAGACGGTTTCGGTTTAATTTAGGGTGCGTTTTTATATTTTCTTGATCGAGCAGAGAACTTGATAGTGTGTCATGAAATTAAAATTGATTCCAATTTGCACTAAATGAAAAAATGGTTCTGGGTTATTCACAAAAATAGAAATGATTCTAAATTGTTCAATAAAAAGTAGTTGGTCTAAGTTTTCAAAAGATGAAAATGATTCTAAGTTTTTCGCGAAATAAAAATGATTCTAAGTTTTTCGCGAAATAAGAATTGTTTCAGCTCGACGAAGAAAACATGCTAAGTCCCAGGAGGGTACTGTTGAAAGGTAGTCCCGGAGCTCTTCTGAGCTATTACCGTCGACTTCGACTGCTGGCGGTGAACTGACTCTTCACCGGAGCGCTCGAGACTCCTCTGCTCTCGGCCAGAGTAGGACCGGGGTGAGGCGAGGTCAGAGTGGGGAGCGCTGGGAGTGGGGCGCGGCTGGTGGTGGCATAGGGAGGGCTGCCTCAGTATGCCTGCCTGCTACTCCCACCATGTCCCCACCAAGCGTGAAAGTAATGCCCGGCGGAGTGGGGATGGACGTATTACTGCGCCACCCTGACTCCTCCTCGTCCCATCCCTTCCTCTCTTTTACAACTATTTTCTTTATATTTTCTTTTCCACAATTTCTTAGAATTAGGTACAATTTTTTTGGTTTTAAATCCTGAATAATTTTTAGAATTATTATGTTTATTCTTGTAGCTTCCCCCACTGATTTTTGCGGGCCTTATTTCTGTTCTTTTATTCAAATAATAATTTTCCCCATTTTCCTTCCTATTTCCTTTCTTATTTTTTAGTTTTTATCGTCCTTTTTCTTATCTTTTAATTTTCATCCCTTCCCTTCATTTTTCTCATTTCTTTGCCTTTTTCTTATTATTTTTCCTTTACTTTATCCTTTCTATTTTTATTCCATTTCCTTATTATTATTCTTCCTTCTCATTTATTCTTTTCATTTATTCTATCTTTTCCTTTTCGCTTATATTTTTCCTTTACTTTATCCTTCTTTTTGTTTATCCCTTCTTTCTATTTTTTCCTTCATACTTTTATTTTTATTTCACTTCCTTTTTTTCTTTTGTTTTGATATTTATTTCTTTTCTTCCTTTATTTACTTTATTTTTGTTCATTTTTATTTTCATCTTTATTTATTGAATTATTAAAATAATTATAGTTTACTATTTCAATAAAAGAACAGTATTTTTATCTCCTTCCTGTGATATTCTCAGAAGAATGGAGTTTCAGGTTGCTGTTATCGCCAGCGCTGCGGAGTTAAAATATCAGGTGTCGAGGCCGAGCGCTTATCGGCGCGACAGGATGTCACCTGCTGAATCAGTGTGGGAATGGAATTTATTTATTCCATTATTTATTATTTAATTGTTTTCTTTATTTATTCATTTATTTCTTTATTCCCATATTTCATGAATTTTTGCTTCTAGTATTTGTATTCGTTTAATAAAAAAAAAAAAAAAAAAAGTATTTGTATTCGTAATTTTTCTTATTTATTTCTTTAATAATTTACTTATTTATTTATTTTTATTTTTGTGGGGTTTCACTTTTTGGTCCTGTACCTAATTCTATTTTTATTTGATTATTTCGTTTTAACGCGGTTTCTAACCTAAAATTTTTATTTCTATGTTTGGATTTTGTTTTTCGGCCATAACTTTTAAAATATTGATTTTATCAAAAAATAAACTGTAAGGATCTTTTTATCCGAATTAAATTACGAATCAATTGCACCAATCAGATTTTCGAAATATTCATTATTGTGGTTTTTATTAACATTTTCCTGGTTACTCGACTCGCACGCCCCAGGTTATCGTCGGTAAGGGAGCTCGTGCTGGCGTATGGTAAATCCCTCGGGTAACTGTTATCGTTTAGCGGTCGGTAATAATCATGGTAAATGTTATCATATAATTTTCAAATAATTTATCTGAGTGCCAAAATTGACCCCTTACCGATGACTACCTTTGTGAGCGACTCAATTTATGAACTTTTCCATTTCCACAAATCGATCAGTTACCGACGGCGCACAGCCGATGGTCACTTCCCGATGGTTTTTTTTGAATTTTTATTTAATTTTAATAATTTTTCACAAGTCGGCTATCTACCGACTGCTATACGGCCGACGGTCACTTGCCATCAAGATTCACAATTTATTTTAATAATTTTTACAAGTCGGCTATTTACCGATTGTTGTACGGCCGATGGTCACTTGCCTCTTAGGATTCAAAATTTATTTTAATAATTCACACGCCTGACAAAAAGGAAAATTGCCGAGGGGTTAATTTATGGTTTTTTTTTTTTCGTGTTCCCGCTCTCGGGAAATAAAAAAACGACGTATGCTGCGAGGCGAATACGTCACAGAAGATCATCAATGAAGTAACACAAGCAGTTACCAGTACTTCAGATTTTTATTTTTTTATTTAGATTTTTCATACTTCTCAATATTGAATGAGAGTTCAATAAATGCGGAATAATAAAAAATATGAGAATAATAAAAAAACTGCAGACAAATTGACAAAGAAATTGAACATTCATCATTAATGCTAATAGTTTTTGTACGATTCATTGCCATTCAAGCTTCTGAATAGTCTCAACTTCAGTACCTTTTGGCTAATGCACCGACTATAGTTTGGATGAATAGCACGAAAATGTTCCACCATTAAACATAAATCTTACTCTAAGTATAAGAATATTCATCAAACATGTTCTCCTCTGGGTTTGAAATGCTTTGTTTTGTCGTGACTATAAGTATTTAGTCATACATTAAACACTCTTGATTTCCAATAACTAGCCCTCTTTGGTTTCTTGGAGTCCTCAATACCTAAATATCCAGTCTGATGATACGTCTACAACTAAGATTGTAACACAAAATATAATATGCCCAACATGAAACAAAACATATAGAATCAACTCAGATCGAAAAATATTATGTGTCTAACATAAAATAAAAAATATTCAAAGAACTCGTTTTCTTCAACGAAAAAAGTAAATCATCATTGAATGATTCACTTCTGCACTTCTTCCAACTCTCAAGTATCCTGCTGCCTAAATTAAGAACGATGTATATTCATGGAAACAAGTGGAAAAATAGAGTAAGCAACACATGTCTTCTTTTTTCCTCCTTATGAGATATTTTTCCCACTCCCTCCACGTCCACCACGCTTGCCAGGATTGGATTTATTGTATAGACGAAAGTACTTTGCCCTCCACTCACTAAAGAAATAATGAAAAATAAGAAACTCCGTAAAATTTAATGAATTAAGAAAGAGAAAAAATATTGTCGATACTTTTTTAGAATCATTCAATCGAGATTTTTTATCTTTTTGGCCTCTTTCACCCTCCTGAAGATGACTCGGTATCACAGGTAATTGTGAAGACTGCTGCTGTCCAAGAGGATTATCTTGTATGTCATGTCTGGCTGCTGCTGGACGATACACCCACTCATAATCATTTGAATTGGGAAATGGTACAGGGTGGTAAAGGGTGTTCTCTAGGAACACGATCTAGAATGTTCTTCCCAGTTCGTCCTCAGAACCTCCTTATTCGAGTCCGTGAAGATATGAACCATTCATACATTCCTGGTACATACCCAAATCGTACCAGTGGAACCTATCGGTGGGAACGTATCTGGCATTAATTCCGGTACATACCCTTGCTCATTGCGTATACTAATGACCGACAGAGTACGCCGCTTGCACCGCGTAATTTGAAAACCAGATGACTCCTGACTCTCCATTTCCATCATCCTCTTTCCATTATTTCTATTGTTTTTCACTGATAATTTCTATCAAAACGATGTGAAAATATTTTGAGAAATTAATAACAATATATATTCATTTTTCTAAACACCTTTAATCTATTTAAAATTTATCTGGGGAATAAAATTGTTGCACAACAGAGAAATCCGCCTCTGACTATGCCCAAGGTCTTGAATCCTACAACAAAAACAACGAATAAATAATAATAATAATAATGAAAGAACAAAACATCTTATTAGCGTCCAGCGCATTGTTACTTTCAGGTAGCTTTTCAAAATTGAAAGGAAAGAAAAATAGGAACTTTGTGATAATACTAGATGAATCAATCCCACTCAAATTCATTGAATTTGAATGAATCGAACAAAATGTTATGGCAATATAACAGAATAACAACTCCAGTGAACTTTTTTTTATTTTTTAATTTTTCTCAACGTATTAACGAGTTCAGACGGTGTGAAACAGACAAAACCAACGCCAAGACAGTGTAGGGAATATCCCAAATCGCAACAATAACCTTGGAGTCTGTAAGGGATTTTTCTCCAGTTTTTCACCGGGGAAATAATCCCAAACTACTCTTTACCCATCCCTCATATCGCTACGATTTGGGCGCCAGCTAGATTTTATCCGGAAAACCTAACTAAACCGGCCTCCAGGGAAAACTCGTCACCTGGAGAACTTCTCGTGGACGGGACCCACGGATGCCACGCTAGCATCAGTATTTCACGGTAGACGGGCGAGGTCCACCATGTTAGGAGTGCTTCCGCTCGCTCATCGAGGCTGTTTTCACGTCCCCGACGGCGAATACGGGGAGAATTCTTCTCTCAACCGACTCATAGTCTCGTGTCCTTCGCCTCCGGGTTATTTCTACCCGATCAGCCGAATTTCGCACTCGGCGTTATCACTAACGGCGAGTGGCCTTGACCGATTTGCGAATCCTTCTAACCCCTCGGGGCCCGGAATGTGGAGGCACGTGTAGCGAAGACCCTGCCAGAGACACTGTTAACTCCCGATCTACACGCTCACGCGGTTTCCCTCCACATCCGGTAACAGCAATATCATCGCGAGTCAGATTCCCCCGGCTACTTTGACTGGGAGGCGAATGCGACGAAGGCCCAGCCAGAGACACTGTTAACTCCCGACCTACACGTCCACTCCAACACCTAATCGTTTCGCCGGAAGATCCAAAGCCCGGCCACGTAGCACTCCACGCGACCGGAAACCAGCGCTATTCTCTACTCGGGAGATGCCGGAGCATCTCCCTCTGCTCGCCTCCCCGCTCGATGCGAGGTGACGCCTTCCGATAACTCGCCAGTCATCTCTATGTTCCGCTCTGTACGAGCGCCCGTTCTGAACTAACCAGAAATCTCCCAGGGCTTAACTTCCCAGTCTAGGCTTCTCACTCCAGTACCACTCGAGCTACGTTCTCTCGACGTGGACCAGCCTGATTGGTCCGACATCAATCTCCTCGGAGAAGGAGAAGCGGTAGTTCTTACATCTGCCCGTCCGTCCCTAGGCTAAGTCTGCGGAGCCTTTAACACCGCACAGTTGGGAAGCCTGTACGTCGGCCCTATTCTACCTAACCTCAACTGCACGAATGCTAAATTAGCGATAGCATACCAAAACGGTCACTTTGGAGAGTGGGAAGCTCAATCCACCCGAAATGGCGTATCCCCTCTCCTCCATGATCTATTCACCGTCAGTCGAGCCTTGTTCGGCTAACCTCAGATGCCTCCTCCTGTCTCTCTCTCTCCCAACTCTACTCACTCATTCCTTTCAAGATGTATTTTACACGTAACGAAAAAAATCTCGTTACAAGCTTCTAATTCAAATTACGCGTTAATACGATCAGAATTGCATCACTCTTAGCGTTATCGAGGACCACTACGAGGAAGCTGCGAGGAAGCTGCGATGCTAGGTCCCTTTTTTTTTTTTTTTAAGAAACGACCTAACAACTACAATAACTCGTCTAACATCCTGAGAATGCAGAATTGAAGAATAGGAACTGCAATTTCCCCTGTCCTCCTCCACGGGATTTATAATAAATTTTAAACAATAATGAACATGAAAGTGTATGAAATACTAATGAAATGGCGATGAGTACTGATAAAACATCATAAAAAATTTCTAATTTAAACTTCGCGGAAGTTAGATACTTCAAATAACTTCACTAAAGAGAGAGCCGATCAACCCTTAAATCCCAGCATGACCCCGGTGTCCAAGGTGACTGTAACCCCCCCACTCTAAACGCGCAGCGGGCAACCATTTTTACCATGTTTGTCTCGAGTGATCCGTCATTCAAAATATTAATCCTAATTTCCGAGAACTTTAACCGTATTTTTTCAATTCTACCAGTGAATAATTCAAATAAATTTACATCCTATAATTCAATTCACCCGAGAGAACAATTTTTTCACGATTAACTAATCGACTAGATTCAACATTGCTAATGTAGCTATTCGGGAGTGTAGTAATTCTCGAGTATTTGAAGAAACTTTAGAACCCGATCAGGTCTCGGAGTATGATAAGTGAATGAAAACTTACTCAGTCTGCATCCAACTCCTCCTCCTCCTTCACCATATTTCGGTACTCGTCGTCGTAGTTCCCTCCACGCTCTCTCAACACCTTGAATGTGTGCACGATTGACTCTGTTGATGTGGTAGTATCGATGGTTGACGCGTGCATGGTGGTATTCACGCAGCCTCAACGCAAGACACCCACCCCAGCAGTCCGTGTGGATGACCGAGTAGCGCTTCACATGTTTTTCAATCTCCAAGATAAGTGTTTCAGCCCTCCGGTTCGGCAACACGACAACGACTAATCGCCCTGTGTTAACCTTTCCCGTAAGCCTAGCACCCATTGCTTAGAACTGACCGCACGGCCTAGTCTCAGTTTCTTCCCCCCCTAACACAACTCGTCAACCTCGACAATTACCCCCCTCCCTCCTATCTTTTCACTATCAATGTCGGCAATCCACCGGTCCAACACTTCGCCAATACTGGCAATAACCCGGCGGACTGTCGTCACACTAGTATTGCTCTCTTGAGACAGGTATTCGAGAGTGTTAGTGTCGTTATGGATATATAAAAATATGATAATAAATAACTTTTTTAACTTAATCTTGAACCCCGATAACCACGATCCGTCATAAACACTCAGAGAACTGTTGCACTTAATTTTCCTCCGTTTACGTTGCGCGTCAATTATATATCTGCTTTTCTGGCATCTAAATAATTTCAAATTATAATCTGTGTACATCAAACTGTCACAGCTTGGGCATTGTGCTGAGGATTTTATTACCCCCTTGTCCCTCAGGAAATCAATAATATATTGATCACACTGACAGAGACCGTACAATTCTTCGAGTATCATTATGACTCATGACTACCAGGAATCAAGACCGACAATTAGAGTCCCTTTTTCCCGTCACCAATTACCCTAAATTACCCAAAAATTAATAACTAAAATTTATTTACTGTGGAGTTGTTATATACTCACATTACCAAAAATTTTTTTTGATTTGTCATTAGATTTCATTCCTTCCAGTGGCTATTTATATTTACTCCTTCATTCTCTCCATGTTTGACCATGCATGATTCAACTTTCACCCAGAGATTTTCTAAGACTGCACGATGAATTTCAACACCATCAGCAAGATCAAGTATCTCTAAAAAACTTCCAAAGAT
This sequence comes from Coelinius sp. EB29, assembly GCA_035578325.1. NCBI lineage: Eukaryota > Metazoa > Arthropoda > Insecta > Hymenoptera > Braconidae > Coelinius > Coelinius sp. EB29. The sequence goes on along the minus strand of JAOZGT010000001.1, from coordinate 6,627,987 downwards.
TATTGTTAGGTATTTGGGCAACATTTGTCGAATACATCTCAGCCCTTCTCCATCTCTACCCTAAACCTTGCTTCTGGGAAAGTAAATGTGAATGGAGAAGCAAGACTGCACAGTCTTTGAGAGAGATAGAAGTCAATGGATGGAATTATGAAGTCTAATAGATCATACGGTGAATTAACATCGTTATCGTGGAGAACGCTAATTACCGAAGGTCAATATTTTCGTAGAGTGTAAATACAATTCTGACCAGATTTCTAGGACATCGAGAAGGTATTTACGTCGAAATTGACCTGAAAATCCACCGAACAACAAGGTTGAATAAAAAAAGTATAACGCGTGTGAATTTAATTGAAAACCACCATTGATTTAGTTTTTAGTTTTTTCAAACAAGTTTGTAGCATCATTTAGTGACGCTTGTTCGATTGCCGCAAATTATCACAAAATTTGGTGATACATTCGTCATATTCGAAGGTTGATAGAACCAGTGGACGGAGGACTTCCTCACGCATGAACTCTGATAAAATAAAAAATGATTAAATGACAAAAAAATTAAAAATTAAAAACCCTCGACGTTGGAATTGTAAAAAGAACAATAATTGAATATTGAATATTGGAAAAGGAAAAAATAAAAAATCATGAAATAGAAAGAATGAAAAGCAGACCGCAGTCGGGGGGACACCACGGTTTTCATGACTTTATGTGCCCCCCGACTGCTGTCTGCTTTTCATTCTTTCTATTTCATGATTTTTTATTTTTTTCTTTTCCAATATTCAATATTCAATTATTGTTCTTTTTACAATTCCAACGTTGGGGGTTTTTAATTTTTAATTTTTTTGTCATTTAATCATTTTATTTCTGTCTTTTTATAGGTTTATCAAGTACCCTGTAGTAGTTTGAATCTTAAGATGAATATCAATTTTAAGGCAGTCTTTGATTTGAAATTTTCATCAATATTTATTCCTTATTATATACTAGTTTGTTTCAAGGGGGAAGTTCAATCTTTAATATTCAGTTGTCACATTTGGAATTTTTATTCCCTTGTTTTTCAATTGTGAACTCGATTATTCATTCCATTATCCACCAATGTCTCCGACTGCAAATATTCGAATTCTAAATTTCGCGCGCGTAAATTTTAATGAAGCGAACCCGTCGGTAATGTTACCTACCACGTTCAGTGACAGCCGATATGATCCGTTGAGAAGTGGAGTAGGTGGCGCCAGTCATATGAATCATATGCAAATTTTTCTTTATTAACTTCCCGGGCTAGGGAAGTTATTGCATTCACCCCGAAAATCGAAAATCGATTTTTCTTCATATCTTTATGTTTCGAGGTCTCTACGATCTTTTTAAACAAGTTCTAAAAACATGTGTGTATGTGTGTGTGTATGTGTGTGTGTGTGTGTATCAATGTATGTCACAGAAATTTCTGCTCACGGTTTCTCAAAAACTGTAATGAATTTAAATTGACTCACACGCGTCAATACAGAAAACTGTAATACCATCTCAAATGGGAATATCACATTGACGAAAATTTGTCAATCAAGGTGTTCATATGAATTCACCTAGCGGTTGTCGGGTAGGAGAAGCCGCTGTTGAGCCTGAGCTCTCTCTCTACTGGTGACCGTTGTGCTGACCACACGTTTTTTCTATCAGTGCTCAGTCATTATTTTCATAAAGTCATTCATTCACATTCATGAGCTTTTTGGGTACCCACAAATTAATTAACGATTATCAAAATCACCAGGTCATGAGCAGAGCAATATTGTCTTCATAAAAATAAAAGATAAGTAAAAAGATAAATAATATATTTTTCTTGTTTGCAAAACTTAGAATCATCCCAATACTAGATCTCGTCTGGATTGAACAATAATTGATATTGTATAATTAAAAGAAAAACAACTGGCCAGTTAAATATTAAGAACGTATAATTTCAATTTAAGATTTGAATTCTCGTGTGATAATTATCGATTTGATTCAGCGGTTATAAATTATAATATAAAACGTAAATTATTTTGACACAATAATGATGATAATTCTGATAAGTTTTTGATATAAAAAGAAAAAGAAGAGAAAAAGAAAAAATCTTGTTTGAATATTTAAAATTGATATTAACATTATATTTTGATATATGAAGACTATTGAAACAAATATGCTACATATGACAAATGAACAAATGCTATACTCAAAGATATTATAATTTATTAAGACATGAATCTAACGGAATTAATTATTTTATTGAAACCCTTAATTTATTCTTGCATTTATTTATTTAATTTTTCAAATTCTAGAAAAACTGCAAATTAACTTTAATATTATTTTCAAGGTAAATGTGTTCAGTTTCTTATAATATGTGTATTGAGTGGTTTATTGAATTTATAATAATTATTCTGGTGGTTAGTTTGCTTGAATGGATTGCGATAAATGTTCGACTCACAGAGGAATTAATTCACAAATTATTTATTTTCATATTCTTGATAATTCTTATTCTCAATTTCATGAGAATTTGTATTGACATTGCTCATGGTAAATTTGTTTGAAATCATAATATTCTCGAATCAGAATATCTCAGTAAATCACAAAAATTAAAATATTACAAAACGGATAATGCGTTTGGGGTGATCAATGTCGCGATCGGAATGTCTTCATGTAACTTAGTGCAGAAAGGATTTTCGTTGACATCGATCAAACAGTTGTGTTGTTTTTTGGCATAAGAAAGTGAAAAAAGTATTATTTCATTATTTGAGTTAATATAATAAAAATATAATAAAAAATATATAAAAAGTTAAAATGAAATTTGGAATTTAATCCCGGGAAGTTGTTGTTGCGACCCGCTCACCGGGTCACAGCCATTCAAACCCACCACTGCTAACGCATCCACCATGGGAGCGAGCTTGCGAGCAACCAACAATATGTGTATAATTGCCGCACCACTAGTTTTCATTTGCGGTTATGTCCGGTTGAAACCTCGTAAATCATTGGCAATCTGGATAATTAAATTAAAAATAAAAAAACCCTGGGCGGTTGTATCCCTGATACAGCCGTTATTTTTACGTGGATACGTCTATGTTACGTAGCAACTTGGCAAATTATAAGAGTAATTTGAATTAAGGTTGTTGCCCCGCGGCTAAAATACTCGACATTTCCTAATGAAATTTTTATCGTAGATAGCTCAAAGGATTACCTATAAAATGAGCACAGACTGATTTGTCTAACTCGCCTCGGTCCTGAGATATGATTTTTTCCTTTTAACATGTCGGTAAATGCAATTTCACCTTTTTTATTTTTTAAAAAATCAACCACTCGAGAACTTTTAATAGAAAAAAACACAGTGTAGAACTAGTGTCAACCAATTTACCAAAAAAAAAATCGCTTCATACCCGAGAAATAATTTGACAAAGTCGTGTTTTTGGCCTAAGTGGGCGGGAAATTGAATTCCCTACACCCGACGCGGTAGCAACGCAGCTACCGAAGCCATCGAAGAGAGAGACAGACTATGTATGAGAGAGCCTACGCATGGTTGCCACGATCGACATAATTCAGCGTTAGCTGTATGCGCACGTATTGATGCACAGTCTATTCATGTGTGCGTGAGGCGTGTCGGACTGTACTTTGGTAAAAGTTTTCGGTCTAACCCGAGCGCTCTGTTTAGCGGGATAACAGCGCTCAGCGTCAAAAATTTTGACGCTGTACCTTCGGGGCAACAACCTTAATGTTTTAAACTGAGTTTATTGAGTATAGGTCGATGATAGGAGAAATATGATACATAATGAAGTAATTCGACATTCAAATTACACGAAGGGTTGATAGGCAGGTTAGGGAATACTTTATGAATAGCTTTTAATCACTTTTCGCGTTTTTCAACGCGCTTTGGCGCTTTAAAAACTGTGCAATTTGTTTCTCTGCAACAACCGGGAATTTTACAACGCGGAGCCATAACTAATTGCGAAAAAGTCTCAAATAAACACTTTCGATGCGTGAGAATTTTCGTCTACATGTATCTCTGCTCCATTCATCATCGTTCAAACCCGAGCTCACGCTTTAAAGGAAGTCGGCAAAGTAGATTCCGCTCCCAGTCGGTAAAGTAGATCCCTAGCTTAGTTCCCTTATACACCAACAGATGGCGCCACTGAATGTCGTCTGGCGCACAAAATGCTCCAGACCAAAACGAAAACATAGACGTATCCACGTCAAAAAACATCTTTTCCGACGAGAATGAAGTGAGTTGATTTTTTTTTTAATAAAAACCGTCTAAATTCATACTACCAACGCATGTTTATCCTTCGCTCCTAGGGATGTTCCAACCTATCTATAAAGATTAACGATAGTTACAAAAGAGTGACAAGAATGATCCTTGAGCGATTATCTTCATTTTAGGCCTAAAAACATAATTAACAGCATATTTTTAGAGAAGTGAGGGCTGGAATAACGCACAAACACATGGACCTGCTTTCAGTCAAACGCATATACCCCTGTGGCGGTGCCGTCGGAGGTAAAAATAATATTTTATAGCAATTCTAAATTAGCACATGATCACTTACTCTTTATCACTCGCAATATTATTTTGGGGATAGCTTCCCGGTTCTGAGAGCCTACTCTTGTCATTTTTAGCCATTTTTTTTTACCAACAATACGTTTGAGAAGCCTCCGAATAAGTTCTCTCGGTTTCCTCAACCAACGCTTCCTCTTATCTCGCAATTCAGCGCGATCAACATAAACACAGGATCCGGCAATTAATTGTACTCGATTTCTTCCCTTTTTCATCCAATCCACAATGGAATCTTCCTCGCTATCTGAACAATTAGTGTCGACAGTGGCATCAGAATCTTTGTGATTACAAGATTGTTCAGATTTTTCTGCGACTACTTTGGATGGAACTATTACCGCTGTAGAAGTTGAGAGAGATTTTGAAGTGGAGGCTTCCCAGGATACAGAATGGCTTGATTCTTCATGATGATTGGAGTTTCGACTAGAGCTTTCACCCGAGGTAGAATTAACTACTGGCAATTTTTTTTTGCCATTTTTTCATGTGCTGGAATCAAGTCTCTAATTTTCCAGACTTCTTCAGAATTCGTGAAAAAAACAGAACCTGATTTCCGAGCACTGGCCATGTCAGCATGGCTCTCGTTTGATCCAGTGGGAAGTCTAGTGATGATTGGAGACGTTCCTCTCGATTTTTGCGGTTTCCTTCCATCTTTGGAATGATAACTCAGACCTACAGAGCATTGGCACGAGTGTCGTCCAAAGGACAACGGAGTATTTTGTAGGTCTGAAGTTACACCACTTTGCTCATCACCAGTTATATCAGAACGTTCTGAATTTGCTCTGAAATTTTTGATGATAAAAATGGAAGAAATGAAAAGACTACCTCCATGACAAATTGATAAATTTCAAAACCACAAACCTGCTATGGGAAGACTTCAAGGATTCTGAACTCGAAGAGAGGATTTCTTTGAGTGTATCTGAAATCGAACATTGAACCGTTGTTTTACGCTTGAGATTGGAATTTTGGATGGTCCTGGTGCTATCAGTATGAGAATCATAGTCAATTATCTGGAGTTCAGTTGAGGGAAGGATAGAACGTATGGGAGATGGAATCATTGGGTTGTTGCTGGTGCTAGGATTCAATGCTACTAGAATGGACGTTTCGTGGGCAGAAATTTTCAGACACCGTGAACTCCTGGAATTTTGAGATCATATTAATGATTAATGCTTTCTTTTACCTTTCATCTTGTCAATACTAATTGATGTGCATTGAAGGACTTGGTATGTTCAATAACAGCAACAACCTCAATTTCAGTGTCATCAACCCTTGAATCATGATGACAAATGTTTTGAACTCGTGGCAGAATAAACTTGGATTTGTGCAACGGGTATCCCTTGCCTTTTCAATTCAATCGATGTGTTGGAGTGCTTGCTGCCTTATCATTATCAATAAAGTCATCATACTCTGGCCCCACGGAATGAGATCCATGAACAGCAGCTGGCTTCTCACATGAAGAAGGAGAGTCTTTGAAAAAAGGATTTTTCAAGAGCTTCATTGAGGTATTGATCGAGTTACAATCGAGACTGGATGTGCTCTCCGGTGACTGGAGGATATCTGAAGATATTCTATGAGCTGAACTGACTGCTTTTTTACTCTTGAAGGATTGATTTATCCACTAGGAATGATTGTGATCCTATTTTTGTTATTTCAACTGACTGCCAAGATAATTTGGATTGTGAACTAGGGGTGCGGCCGGTCTACGGAGTATTGTTGGTCGTTTGCAAGCTCGCTCCCGAATTTGGGTGCGTTCAAGTCGGAGCGAACCATTGGGGTTCACAACTAAAACTTCCCGGTTCTCATCACCCCATATATACATTAAAAACAAAAAAAAAGTAATTTTTTCAATGTTTTTTTGGAAAAACTCGAAAACTACTGGATCGATGCCAGCCAAAATCTAATCTGGTCTGAATTAGGTGGAGACGCATCGATTGAAAAAAAAAAGTTGAATCGGACCATTGGTCTATGAGAAATCGTTAACCAAAATTTTGACCACATACATACCTAGTAATACACACACACACACACACACACACACGCACGCACGCACGTACACACACACACACACACACACAGACGTTTTGTTAAACACCATGGAGAAACATTATAAAGACCTTGAAACGTGGAGATATGATGAAATAGTAGATTTCGTCACTGAGGCCGTGAAGAACTTTTCTGGCGATTGTGAGTTTGTAGGTCGAGGCGAAGCCGAGGATTACAAACACAATCGCCAGAAAAGTTGTTTGCGGCCGAGTGACGAACAATATTTTTTGTTATTGAAGTGAAACTTCTATAGGCGCGTTGGGTGTGAAATGAAATACACGAAAATCCGTATGCAACGGAAGACCGACACCATCGGGGAGGGGGCAGCGCCGTGAATTGGTATGCGCACAGCACAACGATGTTCCCCGTTGTGGTGGCGGCGGGGGGGGGGGGGGGGGGCGACGACATCGTCTTCCATGAAGTTTCATTTCTGTCGCGTAGCTTCTACGCTCTGTTTTTTTTAGTCCCTAGGCTGGGTTTTATGGCCGCGCAGCGGCCATAAAACGTCGCCTTACGGACTGAGTGACAAAAAATCAATTTTCGATTTTCGGGGTGATTACAATAACTTCCCTAGCCCGGGAAGTTAAAAATCAATGACTCCTGTTTGCTCTACGTGCAATGAGTTCAACAGTTCTCTGTCATCTTCTCCCCCCCCCCCCCCCAAAAAAAAGATTAATATGTGAAGAATAATGGAGCTTATTCAATCATTGTTTACTCACTGCTTTCAGCTATAATTTTTGCCTTCTAAAAAATTCCATCCTCGAATTTAGCGAGAACAATTATTAGATTCTTTGTCCTCTTGATTTCTGATATTGGTAGGATACTAAATGTTTTATTCATCCACAGAACTAATGCCCACTTCATAATGATTTGCGAATGGAGAAAACGGACAAATAACAGAATGCAGAAATAGATGTAGAAATTAACAATGTTGTTTCTCTTACTCTTATTCATGATCAGTTTTCTCTTAACCAACAATCAAATGATGTTTGAAAGTTCAAAAAACTCCAATCTACAAGATTTATACGTTCAGGTCTAGAGAATTATTAGAGTGATTTTCTTCACCATCTCCAATAGCATCCTCTCCAGGAAATTCTGAAGGATAGCAAGAATGATTTCCTTCAGCTTCTCCAACAGGATTATTACCAGAACACTCTGAAGGATAGCAAGAATGATTTCCTTCAGCATCTCCAACAGGATTATTACCAGGAGACTCTGAAGGATAGCGCAAGAATGATTTCCTTCAGCGTCTCAAACAGGATTATTACCAGGAGACTCTGAAGAATAGTAAGAATGATATTCTTCAGCATCTCCAATATGATTATCACCAGGAGACTCTGAAGGATAACTAGAATAATTTTCTTCAGTATCTCCAACAGGATTATCACCTGCATACACTGGTTCTCCATGACAATGGTGGCATGGTAAAGAAGATTTCAAGGGTATAATTCGAGGGGGGATTTTGAATGAAAACATAATCCGCTTTTTTTCACCCCGTCATTGTTGTTAATTTCGAAACAAGTGACGCATGAAATTGGTGGTAAGAACGAAGCGTCGCGACGCTTGTTGTGATTTTTAATGCATTATTTACAATCTTAAATTGCGAATATCTCAGCCGATTCTCAAGGGATCAAAAAACCGCTCACTGACTCTTGTCTTATTTTTTCACGTAGAATATTGCTCCATACGCCAAATGCGCGAATTTTGTAACACCCTGTGTGGGGATGAGATTTACTATGATTCAATTGATGATGATGCCGATGACTTGAGGGAAGCATTGAATATCCAATGCCAAGATGACGGTGTTGCCGTACGTGAAGCACTCATCAACACTTCTTCGCAGATCGCTGAAAGTCAATCGAGAGAATTTGTTCGAATGTTTCGTATTTGAAAACCTAATGAGACAATGGAAGTGGTACTTCTTGCTGAGACATTGAATCATACGCACTACTAGGCATTATTATTCATTCTCGCATCATTTTTTTTTGTATTTTCTCATTATAAATTTTATGAGAAAATAAATTCGATTGATAATTTGTTGTGGATAACATCTTATTGATTATCGATAAGTAAGAGCGCGTGTTTAATGATGTGCATATTAATTCATATGATGAGCGCTGTATTCAATTTTATAATTGTACACGTCACCCAACGTATTCTTACTTTTATATTCAAGTGCACAACGTGCTATTGAGTCTTGTTATATTCATGCTAACGCCATTGTTACTGTTTATCATTTACACTCAAGTTTATTATAAATAAATACTTTGCATTGATATCTACAAGCCTACAGTGTTGCTGATTGAAACCTGCTCTAGTTGATTTAATTTATCAATGAAATATCCAACAGGTTATGGGCCCAGCCCTGTACTGATTTTGGTGGTATCAGAAAGTATTGTAAGGTTTTTGACGAATAATTTGCCGTGTCACAACGAGTAAGGTATTTGCTTGTTTCGGAAATTAATTCATGTCAGGTAGTGATGAGGAATTTTATGAGAGTGATTCTGGAACATTGAGTGGAGGAAGGAAAGGTGATAGACTTAAAAATACGGTAATAATCACACGTGATTTTGGAGTCCAAGTTAAAATGGCGGATTCAAGGATTTATCAGATACACAGATTTAATGGTCAGAATTATCATCTATGGAAAAAACAAATGATGATATATATGAATGAAAATAAATTAAAAGGATATGTACTTGGTACAGAAGTGCGAACAGAGGCAAATGCTGCTCAGTGGGATGATAAAGATGCTGAACTACAAGCGTTTTTGATGCGAGGCCTTGAATTGGAGCAGTTGAGGTATTTATCCGATTGTGACACTGCAGCTCAGATGTGGTCTGAATTACAAACAGCGCACTCTCAGAAAAGTGCTCAATCAGTTAATGTTCTTTTGGATCAATTTATTAATTACAAATACAAACAAGGGAATAAAATGAAGAATCATGTGGCTGATATAGTAGCTCTTGGACGTAGATTGAAGGACATGGATATGGAACAAAAGGAGCCAGTTGTGATTGCTAGAATTCTTGGTAGTTTACCATCTAAGTATGATCATGTGAGGACTGCTTGGTATGCTGTACCAAAGTCAGATCAGAAAATTGGGAAATTAATGGAGCATTTGGTTAATGAAGAGGCACTGGTGGATAAAGAGTTAAATGATTCAACTGGAGATGAAACTAATTCTGCATTGTTTGCTAAAGGCAGATTCACTCAGCACTCTAGACGTCGAGGTCAAGGTCGAGGACGAGGTCAAGGTCGAGGTCAAGGTTTTGCTCAGAGAAGTGAGTATCAACCTGACAGTTCTAATAATTCTAATAGTAATCAGGGTCAATTTCAACGTTGGAGACCAGGAAAGTGTAGTGTCTGTAAGCAACCAGGGCACTGGGCACGTGAGTGTGAAGCTCGACTCAATGGAGATCAAACACACACTCGGGGAAGAAGTAATCAAATTTTTGTAGCACAGTCAAATTCAAATTCTAGTTCTCAACAACCAAATATATCTGGTTGGAATGCAGGTAATATGAACTCTGAATGTACACAATCAGATAGAGCTTGTTTGCTGTCTGTTGTTGGAGCAGGTTGTTTTCATGTTGAAAGTCGAGATGTCTGGTATGCTGATTCTGGAGCGACAGATCATATGTCATATAAGAGAGAGTGGTTTAAAAATTTCAAACCTTTTGCTGAAAATAATTTTACTGTACGTATTGGAGATGGATCGAGAATCTTTGCAGTTGGAAGAGGTGATATTGATGTATGCATCAGAGGTTCTGATGGATCAGAAAGAATTTTGACAATTATGAATGTTCTTCATGTACCAAAAATTGATAAGAATTTATTGTCAATTACGAAAGTGACTGAAAAAGGTGTCAGAGTTATTTTTATGGAAGGAGGTCAAAAGGTATTACTGATTAAAGAAGGTTCTTTGATGGCTGGTGGTGTTAAAGAACGGAATTTATATAGATTAAATTTTCAACCTTTGAATTGTGAGGTTGCTGATGTTAATATTGCTACGAGTGAGACTCTGATGACGTGGCACGAAAGAATGGGACACGTGAATTTCAAGACTCTCAGAGAAATGGTACAACGTGGTGTTGTTGATGATCTACGGATTACGGAGTTATCAAATGAGAATCCGTTCTGTAAAGGTTGTGTTTATGGTAAACAACATCGCACAAGTTTTCTCAAGGATGAAACAGTGAGGTCTGATAAACCTGGAGAAATTTTTCATGTCGATTTGTGTGGAAAAATGTCAAATCGATCGATTGGTGGAGCAAATTATTTCATGCTGTTGAAAGATGATTGTACAAGATATTGTTTTATTTATTTTCTAAAAGAAAAAACTGATGTTTTGGAATTTTTGCAGCAATTTTATGCAGATGTTCGAGCAGATGGTCATGAAGTTAAAAGGCTGAGATCAGATTGTGGTCTGGAGTTTCTGAATGCTGATGTGAAATGGTTTTTACTTTCGAAAGGTATTAAGCATGAATTATCAACTCCCAGAGCTCCTGAACAAAATGGATACATTGAGAGACAGAATAGAACTGTTGTCGAGGCTGCTAAATCGATGTTACATGCACGAAATCTACCAAAATATCTTTGGGCTGAGGCTGCTGGTGCAATAGTATATGTTAAGAATCGAACAGCATCTCGTACACTTGGTGGTAAAACTCCTTTTGAAGGATGGTTTGGATCAAAACCATCTGTATCTCATCTTCGTATCTTTGGTAGTGAATGTTATGTTCATGTACCCAAGGAGCAACGAACAAAATGGGAGATCAATTCAAATAAATGTCAACTTGTTGGCTATAGTGAAGGAAACAAAGCTTATCGTGTTTATGATTCTGTTAAAAGGAAGGTTTATATAAGGAGGGATGTAATTTTTAACGAAAAATCAGGCGGATGTTCGTCTCATACAGTGATTGAATCAAGAGGAAGAAATGGTCAAGATGGTGATTCAAGGTCAACTGGAGTAGAGGGAGATGAAAAATTGTCTGATGAAGTTTTTGAAGAGAAGAAGAAGTGGAAAAATCCGCGATTGCCAATCCCAAGAGATCCATATCCAAAACGAAGTACGAGTTCAAGGTCTTCTAGGAATGATTCAGGTGAAGAAGAGGTGGTAATAGCAGAGGCTATGTTAAATGAGATTGAATTTTGGAGTCTCGAAGAATTAATGGAGGGTGATGAAGCCAATTGTTGGATGGAAGCTATAAATGATGAATTGAACTCCTTGAAAGAGAATTCTACTTGGATTCTGGTGCCAAGGCCGAAGGAGCAGCACGTAATTGCAAATCGCTGGGTTTTTCGACAGAAATACAAAGCAAATGGAGAGATTGACAAATATAAGGCTAGACTTGTAGCCAAAGGATGTTCACAAAAGTATGGGATTGACTATGAGGAGACATTTGCACCTGTGGTGAAGTTTAATTCAGTTCGAGTCTTGTTGGCTATCTCAGCAGCTGAAAATCTTCAGATATACCAGTTTGATGTCAAGACGGCGTCCTTGCATGGTGAGCTTGAGGAAGAAATCTTTATGGAGCAGCCCTATGGTTTTGCTGAGGATGACAGGGTATGTTTACTCAAAAAGAGCTTGTATGGACTGAAGCAGGCACCGCGTCAATGAAATAAGAAAGTTGTGAATTTTCTGTGTAACTTTGGTCTAACACAATCAAGGTCAGATCCATGCATTTTCTCATATTTATCAAATCGAATTGAAGAATGTTTATATCTTGCTTTGTACGTTGATGATGGGTTGTTATGTGGCAATAATGTTAAATTGATGAAAAGTTTATTGGAAGAGTTGCATGATAAATTAAAAATAACTTATTCAAATGCCGAGTTTTTTGTTGGTATCCAAATTGAGAGAGATCTAGATGCTGGTATTGTTAAATTACATCAGGGTGCTTATTGTAAGAAGATTCTTGAGAGATTTAATTTTATTGATTCAGCACCGGTGTCAACACCTGCAGAACCTGGTATGAAGTTTACTTGCGTAGGTACTGAGACAAAAGATAAATCTATTTTTCCTTATCGTGAGGCTATAGGGTCACTTATGTATTTGATGATTGGAACAAGACCAGACTTGGCATATATTGTGGGTGTTCTAAGTAGATTCATGGAAAAACCAACAATAACTCATTGGAATGGAATTAAGAGAATTTTCAAATATCTCAGGGGAACAATGAATGAGGGAATTACGTTTTGTATAAATTCTAATGATACAAAGTTGATATCCTATAGTGATGCTGACTGGGCTGGGGATATTGATACGAGACGTAGTACAACAGGTTGGATATGTTTTTTGAATTCTGGTCCTATTTGTTGGAGTTCTAGAAAACAGTCAGTTACTGCAACATCAACTACTGAAGCTGAATTTGTTGCTTTATGCTCAGTTACTAAGGAAATTGTATGGTTAAGACGTTTGTTGAGTGATTTAAATTGTTATCAAAGAGAATCGACTGATGTATAGCTATTGAGTCTTGTTATATTCATGCTAACGCCATTGTTACTGTTTATCATTTACACTCAAGTGTATTATAAATAAATACTTTGCATTGATATCTACAAGCCTACAGTGTTGCTGATTGAAACCTGCTCTAGTTGATTTAATTTATCAATGAAATATCCAACATAATTCTTTATTTTCAAACAAATAAAATAAATAGCAGATTATTTTGATGGTGAAAGTTTCACTCAGTTCAGAACAATACAAAAACAAAGTAAAAATTGATTTTTTTATAAATCAGTCACGAAAAAATTCAAACTTTCCTCAGAGCTTGATAGTATTGAAGGAGTTTTTGGTTTTCTTCGTATGCCTCACATTCTTTATTAAATTCTCTTGATAAGGCAGTGACATGCTCAGCGTCAGTGGTACCTTTTAAACTCATCTCTTTTATCATCTTGTCCTCGTACATGGAAAGTACCTCCAGGTGTTTACCACTTTTATTTTCAAGATAATGAATCATCATTTGAATGATAGATTTCTTCTGCGGTTTATTCATTTGTGTTGTTGGAGTAAGATTGAAGGGAGCGCTGGACCCTTGTTCAGAGGTGATATTAGGCTCTCCTTCAATGATTTTGATCATTTCTTGAGTCTTAATGTCAGGGCTTTCTCCAACACCCTCCCCATGAACGTTATTCTGCACAATCTTTGTCGAAATCGTAGCAGAGTCAAGAGTAACGACTGCAACAGCATTAAAAAAAAATTATATTGTTAGTTGTTGCAATTTTTTCCATATGGGAATACATCGAAGTGAATTAAAAGGCTTACCCATTGCAGCTGTGTGAGATGAACAATTTTCATCATTCTCCATTTTTCCTATTCTTTTAATTATTTTTTCTTTCGATGTAGGTCGATTGACGTTGCGTCAAAATACCATGAAAATGGTGTGATGTAAAAAAAAAGAAATTCTATGTGAGATTGTATTATTCTCAAGAATGGTTATACTTTACAATAGATACTGTCGCATCAGAGACAGCCGCCTCCATTATTCTATCTGAAATCTTGTAAAATTGATAGAAAATTTTCTTGACACTTCTGTCCAAAACTTAATTTATTATGACAAAATGAGGAACGATTGAGCAGTGAACTCTACATTAATATAATTCTTCGTTCTGAAATAAACTTTCCACGCTACTAACTTTATCTCGTGATTTTGGTTTACGTTACTAACATTCTACTGTTTCTATCAGTTTGACATATCGATTTGAGTGTAATAATTTAAGTCTCTCTATAATATTTTCGATAACTCAATAAGTGAAAAAAATATTCTCAATCATGGACTTGTCGATGAAAGATAAAGTGCGAGAAGTCATCCTGAATTTTGTTATGAGACATCGGGCACTCATTACGAGTAAAATGTCAACTACCTCAAATTCTCTTCAAGCAATGGTGAGTTTAATATTTGAATTGTTCATATCAGTTCCTCAATGAATCAACGTGGATTTTTAGAAACAACAAACCATTACTCCCACAGAAAGAACTAAAACAGTCATTAGCTGACGCTATCAACTTCGTTGCAGATGTTCCAAAGAGTGCAAGTCAAGCATTTGAAGTGAGTACATAATTACACGGTTTGAAATGATGTTCAAAATCTATTTTACTTCAGTTTCATCAAATTATGAAATTAGCATGATATTATTTTCATAGAATTAAAAATGATATTTTAACTATTCTATTGGTTTCTTTATTAATTTAGTGTTTGACACAGTGGAAGAGTGAGGTGTTGAAGAAAGCAGCTCAGAAGAAATCTTACATGAATGAAACAGGGGGTGGACCTCCTTCATCCATCGACTTCTCTCTTCTTGATGAACAGCTCCTTGCATTACTGGGTCCTGGGGATGCGACTGGATTGAGTAATGTCCAAGAAGGAGGGTTGCCTCGTGGTAAATTACCAGCAATGAGCTCCGAACATCCAAGAATCTCAAAAGGAGGTATCAGTCGCGTCCACCTTACCCACGACCTTCTATGTTCGCCAGCGATCGATTTTCTATGGAACAATGTACCAGGACATCTTCATTCACCAATGCTTCCCAAATGCTTTTGCCTGAAAGTTCACAAGGAACTCATGTGATGGGAGGAAAAATCCAGCAATATTTGAGTCGGCAGTCATTGAATATTCAGAGACAACGGGTAGAATTGGAGAAGCAAAAAATTGCCACCTACCAGAAGGAAAAATTTCAAAGGCACAATACACGCAAAAATGAAAAATTAGGAAATATTTAAAAAATCATGGATATTTTTAAACATTATTTATTCAATTGTTCTTGAAAAACTACTGGTTGAAAATATCACTCAATTGCTGAGCAGTTATTTGAAATACAAATCTTCTGGGATTTTAGGTTTTTCCACTGGCTTTTCGTCATTTTTTTGCTTTCGTTTGGGAGGTGGTTTTGAAAGTTTACCGTCATCATCTCCATCATCTCTATTATTATCGGCTTTGAACTCATATTTGGCCGCTAATCGTTCTCTGATCCTAAGCCTTCGTATCAGTTTCCTCCAATTGCTCCAGATTTTTTCGTGTCCTTCCTCTTCAACTCTTCTAGCTGCTTCAAGCTGCTCCTCTTTCTAGGCTCTGGTAGAATACCTTCAGGCTCTTCAGCTACAAGAAAACCTTAGAACGCTGGGAGAGTTCCTGTGCAACTGAAATTAAAGTCAACACAGGCTGAAGCACAATGGATTCTGAGTTTCCTCGTTATTCTGTTCAATTATGGAACTGAAGAATCCAACAAAATTCAGTAATAAATCTTCTAATTGATGAAAACAAAAGGGTCAACTCAACTTCAAACTCCGTTTTTAATGAATATCTCCAAACCTGAGAGAAATGCAGAAATTTTTGTAAAACCTTTTTTTGTAGAGTGGAATCAGGGCTACAAAAAATGTCTTCATAAATTTTTTGAAGTGAAACTTCTTACGGCTCGTCGGAGGATAAATTTAGTATCGGATGAAACGAAAAATAGTGACAGGAAAAGGGAGGGAGTAGCGCGCATGGTGGGAGAGCTCGGGTAGAACAGAGGTGGGCAATGTCTACTCTCGGAGCAAATGCTGCTCTGAGAGTCTAATAATCCAAATGAGAAAAGTTAGCGGGGGGGCTATTGTACTGGACGGAGGGCCTTTTCTTCAGTCTCCCTCTACCCAGTACAGCACAGCTATTCCTGTAATAGGTCGAAGGGGGGGGACTTTTACGGTTGGAAAGTGAGGTAAAATTCAAAACGTTTTCATTAGAATTACGAAATCGATAGTCAATACAGGGACTAAGCATAGTTAAGCGTCTTAACTTAAGACAAATTACATTCCAGTGGATATGAGTCACATAAATGTTTCCAGAGAATATTCTCGAAGGGTGTCATCCGATTCTTAAAAATCAGTCAATTGGCATTTTGAAACCTACCTAGTTCATATTCTTTGAATTAGACATTGTTTTTGTCACACTGCACCGATTGAGCATCTAGGATTGGACAATATATTCTCCTATTGGAATGAAGGCTCCAGCTATATTAACGCATGCTATCGCTTACAAAATTCAATCTGTTCTTCGGGAGTGACAAATACAGAAGTGTGTTCAACTATCGAGTGTCAGTTCAGATTATCTTCCCTCCATCGATATCCCTTTCTCTGTTTTTTGTGCTTTGATTCTTCCGTATTATCGTTCTCTTTGCTAAACTGCTCGTGAAAACATCAGTTCAGGTATAATCAATTTCCTTGAGATGGAATCTCCAGCGAAGAAAGTTAAAAGGTCTGGCAACTATAATATTAAGTGGGAAAATTCTTATGCATGTTCTAAAATTGGTGAAAAAGTCTCGTGTTTATTGTGTGGAGTGGAATTCAGGTCTATGAGGTCTTTCAACATTGAGAGACACTTCAAGAGCCATCATGAGCCCTTCAACGTAAGTTTTCCACTTCATTCAGAAGCACGAGCCAATGAAATCCGTTTTATGAAATCGAAACAATTGCCGACAAGCAGTGCACCTATGTTGTGTAATGATGATCGAGCGATCGCGAATCTCGTGGCTTTTCAAGCTGCACATGGATTTGAGATAGAACCTCCAGTATAGGAAATTAAGAAATCTGGCGCCTACAAGATTGAGTGGGAAAATTCTTATGCATGTTCTAAAATTGGTGAAAAAGTCTCGTGTTTATTGTGTGGAGTGGAATTCAAGTCCATGAGATCCTTCAACATTGAGAGACACTTCAAGAGAAATCATGAGCCTTTCAACGTAACTTTTCCACTTTGTTCAGAAGCGCGAGCGAATGAAATCCGTTTATTGAAAGCAAAACAGTTACTCACCATCAGTGCAACTGTTTTGAGCAATGATAATCAAGCAACCGCGACTCTCATGTCTTTTGAAGCTGCATATCAAATAATGAAAGAGAAGTCATCATTGAGTGCCGGGGAAGACTATAAACAGTTTTTTTACAAAAATGATGAAGACTCTCTTTCAGAACACTGCACTTGAAGAGAGAATGACACAATTCTCGAAAACTCTACCATTTTCCAGACGTACAATAACGCGAAGAATCGAATTAATCAGCACACACCTTCGAACTCAGTTGCTAGAAGACTTCTCGTTGTGATTACTTTTCATTCCAATTAGACGAATCCACGGATAGGGCGGATCACGCTCAAGTGGCGGTTTTCGTTCGATTAGTGTTTCCAGATCTCTCGGTACATGAAGAATTCTTCACCATGTTTTCATTAAAAACACATACTAAGGGTGAAGATGTTTTTAATGATCTGAAAAAAGAATTCACTTCTGCAAGCGTGCCACTTAATAAATTAGTAGGTATCTTAATAAAGTAGTAGGTAATTGGGGGTATGTAGAGGCAAACAAGTAGTGATGCCGTCGAGACTTAGATGAGAATTTCTTTGAGCGATCATCACGGTTTGAAAAAACATCGGAAGTTTTGGAATTGTTGCAATCTCGAAAGACATTGGGTCGTTGCATCTCGTCACGATTCTGGAAGAATTTATGTTGCCCGGGTCTCGACTTTTTCTGTCTTTCATGTGCGAGAGACGAAACGAGACAATATCGAGACTAACATTTAAAAAAACTAAAAATACGGAGACTCAGAGGTAAAGGATTCTTACAAGATCGCGACGAGATGCAATCATCCAAAATGTCTTTCGAGATTGGGATGATTCCAAATCCTCCGATGTTTTTTCGGACCGTGATGATCTCTCCAAAATAATTCTCGTCTAGTCTCGACGGCATCACTACAAACAACACAATCTCAATACCGCAAAAATGAATAAAATCTGGTAATAAACATATAAATGGTGACCATGAGAATTTTCCGTTATTCAGCCAATAATATCACGAACGACCGCTGCCACGATGACGTGAAGTTAGATACTGTCGTGAAGGGTTTCAAGTTTTATATTGAACTAATTATGGTAATTATGGTAATTTATGATGGTAATACGTTATGATGGTAAGATTTTGGCGAAAGCCACTGCGATGATTGAGGCAACATGGGATGCGACGATTGTAGTGAAAACCACAGCGGTAATTGAATTAATATTGAATGCAAAAATTTAAGATACAGCCACCGATGTGAATGAAACACTTGAATGCATCAATTGTGGCATGATATGGCGGCAGTCTTCCGTGATATTGATGGGCTCAAGAACGAAGCATTCTCATGATCCCCATTTAAATGTTTACTATCTGATTCTATTAATTTTTGTGTCATTGGAATTGTATTGTTTGACTCTACATACCTCCAATTTTTGTGAGGTGTGTGCAGTCAACACCTTGAATATGTGCGAATGTATGTAACGCTAAAATTTTTGGGACACGATTTCTGTTGAACTAACGGTGCAATGTCAATTTTTTTTGCTTCAATCGACGCATCTCAATGTAACGTAGAAGTGATTAGTTTTTGGTGACGATCGCCTCAGCAGTTCTGTAGTTATTCACAAAAAATAGGCGAAAAAACGTCAAAAATACGGCTTTTTCACAAATTTTTCTATTCTTCTTAATAAATGATTCTATCTGAAATTTTCTCCATGCAATTGATGCGTCTTTTGGTCCTACGGTTTCACATTCTCATAATTATCTACTGGTCCTTGACCATGATCACAAGCAAATCCTGTTCAAATCGTAGAAAAATTCAAGAAAATGGCTAACACTTGAAATTATAAAATTTTCCTCACGAACTCATGAAATGAGATTGACAAATATGAGAATAAAAGGAAAAAATCTACATCAGGACGAAAAATTTAATGGAAAACTGAATTGTCATCGAATTTCTAGTTGACTAGTTGACTTTGAATTTTCAATGATGACGATTTGTATTTCATTCACTTCCAGAAACAGAAATTCCTCTTTTCAAATTTTTCTTAGCTTCTCTCCACTTGCAATAATAAGGAAGAAACCGGGAAGTTATTGTTGCGACCCGCTAAACGGGTCACACTAATATTGCAACGCATTCATCCATGGGAGCGAGCTTGCGAGCGACCAACAACGCACCACTAGTTTGATTTGAATTGTCTGCATTTCATCAAATTTACGGAGTAAAACCTGTAGCATATCATTCATTTCGACTTGTATGTTAACGACACTGCCTTTTAGACCCAATTGCGGATTCAGAGCATAGGGTTTAAGTGCCCGAATTTGCATGAAATTTAATACTGGTGCTACCATTCTTTCCTCAAGATCAGACAATTCTCGGACAGATTTTGGGACTTGTATGAATTGGAGACCATTACTTGTTGATAACTTTGTGACGAAGGTCACTTAGAATATGAGATAAATTAGATAATTCGCTTGGAGAGCGTACTCTGTCTCTCTCCTTCACCTAAATAACCCGGAGTCTAGTAGCCTGTAATGTATCAACCACTGAGGGACGAGATAGGAGGGATGTGACAGCTGAGGCAGAAGTCAGTGCAACTCCATACTCGTTCCGGACCATCGAAGAACTGTCGTCGCTATTACTGTCGAGCTGGGAGTTCGACAAAATAATCTGTGTGGGAGAGAACTTGGTGACTCGCGGACGAGCCTGAGGGGAGACATGTGGCACTGGGAGTGCACTCATAGCCGGAGGAAGAGTGGCCAAAGTGAGAGATGTATGTATTTTGGAGTGAGGTAGTGAGGCCTGGGTCAATGGGCGAAGTTGGTGCGGATGTCATTGAAGGAACTCTCGGGGGCAGAGTATCAGTATGGATAGCATGGCCGGAGTGATGTCACCCGGACGGTAGGATGATCTTGGATTTTGATAATCGAGGGACGGAGTTTAATACTCTCTTGTTCCTGAGGAAAAGAGAAGAGAATTGTTGGGGAGATGATTGGAGAAAGACCAGAAGGGTTCAACTCTAAAGCAACCAGTGAGATGTATGGAGTGGTGATGGTGTCCCGGTGAGGAGGTGATAAAACAGATGCCTACCATGGATTGTAGTAGTCACTCAACTTCGCCTTGACCGTGAATTGTGGAAATCGATCCAAATACTTGATGTGGATTTACCCTCAAATAGCTAGCGAGACGCCCATTGGTACATTCCCGTGTAAAAGAGCCCGGATTGGTGGAACGAGTCTGGAGGAGAAGAACTGACCCATATTACGAGACCGTCAAGGAGCTCTCGTCACTCTGGTGGAACCGACAAAACAAACTACAACTCTTTTTCTATTCTATTACTTATTTCAATTATTACTTTGTTTTCTCATTTCAATTACTACTTATATTGTGTTCAATTCTTTGCTAATTCTTATTTGGTATTTTCAATACCGGGGTAGACCCGGAAAACTGGGAAAAGTGCTAATAAGGCCAATTTTCTGTTGAGGGAATATTTCTCTGGCGATTCGAGATCTCGAGTGAGTACAGAGGGTATATTTACGTGCATAGTGGCAGTGGTTGATTCACAGCCACATTTGACAACGAGAAATTAGTAAAAGCGCCCGGAATTGAATGGAATCTCGTAAAGGGTTAATTGAAGATTAATTCGAATAAATCAGTCGTTGATAAAGATTAATCCAAATTGGGAAAAGTTGAGTGTTGAAAGGAGCGTGTCCCTGGCATTCCCCAGGCCGCCATCTTCAATTCTCCCTCTTGCGATTCATTGAAAAATTACCGAAATAAAATCCGAATTAATCCAAAATAATCTTCAATTATTTTAGATAAATCAAATTCTAAAAATTCGAGAGAATACTATCAAATAAAAACAAATCAATATTTCTTGGTGCGAGATATTTTTATCTAACGAATTATATAAAAACCATAGGCCCGAACAATTGTTAAATAACCGAGTGGATGTATGGTATTATCTCTGGACGCAGGGATAATACAATTCTGTTTATATTTTTGTTTTCTTAAAGTTCTTTATTTTTCATACTAACTCCAAAGGAGAACCAAAATTTTGATTGTCTGTTGTAAAGCCCGAACAAAACCATTTTCTTTTCTTATGAATAAATTCCATACTATTGTTAAAATCAAACAATCCTTTTCTTGAACTATCTCTTGCCGGATACAGTTGATTTTCAGTGATCGAGAGAGACAGATTCTGCGATTCCCATCGGATTAAAAAGACAATTTGGCCCGAACAACATTTCTAGAAAAATTAAAGGTAAGAGAGAAATTTTGTTGTGCAGAAGCACACTCCAGTAGGAAAAGCCTACCTATCACGTGATTTAGTCCATCGGACCGTTGAGTTGGGATTTAATCGCTAAATTCGAATTCAACGTCACAAATGGCGCCCGAACAGGTTATTAAATAAATTTGATCATTGAGTAAAAAGTCAATTCCGGATATTGACGTGTTCTAAAAATCCTGACGCGAGTCACGGAATCTGTCTCACTGCGTTGACGTCCGAGACGGCAACTGTCAGTTATAGTTGGAGTACCGTCATTCTAGTGTTTACCCGGGAAATAAATCCACGACGATTATCATACAAGTAGAACATAAAATACACATAAAAGCGAACAGGAAAAATTATAGAAAAAAAAAAAGCAAGAATTAGAGAGAGGAGGTGAAAAAGGGTGAGTAAGCCACTGCCACGTAGATGAGTAGACTTGACTGATATTTATATTTTAGTATATATCCACTGTTTACCATTTTCGGGTGAATCCTAACCTCCTTTCCCCTTTTACACTGGCAAAAATCTCTGTTCACTTTTCAATCACTCTTTTCATTTAATTTATCTGATCTGTCTTCTGAAAACTATACTTTCACTATAATTTAGCTTGTAAGTAAGACTGAATTAGAGTACTTGGATACCTTCGTATGGTAGAAATAGTTGGATCCAACGTGATATTATTGTCCTGTCGACTAGGTTCGTGAATTGAAGAGAAAAGGAACAGTGATAAAATATTAAGTAGAAATCATATGGGATATTATGGAGTGCTACGTATTCAGGGAACATTTGGTTCCCCCTCATATTCACATTGGAGATGTCAGAGATTACCTGAGGAGTATGGATTATGGAGAATTATTAGTCAGGATGGATACTATTGGATTGCAGTTGGTGGCCCAAACTAGAGAGGAGATCCTAGTTAGAGCTACTCGGTATGAAATAATCCTGAGGGCAGGCCCTTGAGCAGCTCCATGGGATAATAATCTGGATTTTGCCTATGCTGAGCCATATACAGTTGGTGGGGCAAGAGCGAGAGGAGTTTTAAATCATGAGCCATTGCCTGGGACACCCGATGAAACGCCAGTGCAAATATCGTTCACACGACTACTACTGCATAATAACAGTCTTCCTACGGGTCAGTCACCTGGGGGATGGCAAGAAGACCCAGTATCAATGTCCTTGTGTAGTATGCAGCCTGCTGGGTCGAGTAGGTTGTCTTTGAGTGCAACTAATACACCCCCAAGTCAATATGGAACGGGTAGAGTTTTGCCAGCCAATATTCCCAGATTCTACATGACTGTGCCCGGAATAGATGGTCGCTGGGGAACGCCAAGTATCCAGATTCACGAGGTAGAGGAACAAAATACGATGAGTTTACCACCAACACGTCCACATCAGTTTCAGAGACGTAATTCTTCCTCTCCACTCAGTGCAGGCGGCAATTCGGCCTCTCAGCTGGAAGGATCAGTGATTTATGATCAGGATGATGAAGCTCTTTCAGGTATTTCACCCCTACCTGAAGGGGAGGAAGTAGAACGACAAATAGAGGACGGGGCTGATGATATTAATACTGTCTCACTGATAAGGGAGCTGGAGACAATAGAGGAGCGATCACATGAAGGTTCGCAACATTTAACGAGAACTTTGAGCCAGGCAAGGGTGGTAAGCGCCGCAGCTGATCATGTACAACCAGTATCCCAATCTAACACAACTCCAAGGATTTCCCCGACCTCAGGAGATGGTGTACAGCCAGCAGCGGTAACTGAATCACAGGAAAGGCCAGTGACCTCGGTTGCTGAATGGCCAAATACCGTGGTTACGATATCACAACATGTTCCAGTAGCATCGAGGCCTGAAATACCTCCTAAAATGCAAAATGAGCAACAGCAACCACCACTGAGACCTAATACGAGTCATCCATCAATCTCGACAGGAGTCTTTCGCAACTATCAGTTGCTATCAGTCACTGAGCAGTCGATAATGATGAATACTGCACCCCAAAATAGTTCAAGGAGGATATCCTCTACACTGAGCCCAACGGCCACCACGTTTGTGCCCGGATCCAACACCCAAAGGTATCGTAATGGCTCAGTGAGGGATGGGGTATATATGGCCTATAATTCCCAGATTCCTGAGTCAGAAAGATCAGTGAGAGCACCCTGGAGAGATAGAGGTGGGGTAGCTTATACCTATGCCCCAAGAAACCCGAATCTGCCCTCCGTAATTCCAGTGAGACCACATCAACACATAGAGGTTGAGGTCGATGTGATCAGAGGCAATGAGAATCAGAAGACTCCTGATCGTGATATGGGGCATATTCCCCAAGAGCAGGCTAGCAGTACTGTGGGTTTAACCTCATGCACAACCACTAGAACGACGTCATGGCAGCAACGTCAGGGATTGGCGGCATCAATTGAGACAAGTATCTCAACTGGAAATGCTGCTACAAGGACTTCATTGCGTGATACCACTCGGCCCACGAGTGTAAGGGGTCCAACTGTACCACCAAGAATGGCTACTGGTCTTCCAAGTGGAATCCAACCTGAAATTAATATTCCACCGTACGTGCCGCAACCTCCAATAACCCCTGGAACTTTCCCAATCCATCCAAACGTCAATGCCCCAGTATATTATCCTCAATTTCAGCCTTTTCCTCCTAATATACTTGGATTTCCACAAAATCCTCTCCCATTTGTGCCTCCTGTACCTCCCCAACAAGTTCCTATTTTCCAGCAACCCCTGGGTACTCATGGTGGCATAAATGTACCAATGGGTGGTGGAGTAAGTGGAGTAGACCATCGAGGTTCCAATCAAGTACCGAATTCAGCCACAACCCCACCCACCTTGACTACATCACAGAGCTCAGTACCTCGACAATCTAATACTACATATTCTGAGGTACCGAGTAATAATCAAACACAGCATCAAGAGAGACCAGGAGGAGAATCTGAGATTAGAGCAGAGACACCCACTGAAATACCTCAGTCACAAAATTATAGAGAACGAGGAGCCTCTACGGGATATCGTGCTGGAACTAATACCCAACAACCCAATCAGTCTAATTTTACCAGTTTCACATTCCAGGCCCAAGGGGAACAACCTGGAGGTTACAGTCAGGAGAATAGGGAGCAAAGAGGGCATTCCCAACCAAATCCTCCGGCAGGAGGTGGAGCCGGAGATGGTGGAGATCCAGAGGATGATGACTCAGGTGATAATCGTGGGGGAAATGGCCTTGGAGGTCCTGGTACTGGTAAACATGGTCCTGGAGGTCCTGGTACTGGTGGGCAGGGTCTTGGAGGTCCTGGTACTGGTGGAAATGGTCCTGGAGGTCCCGGTGCTGGTGGATATGGGCCAAGAGGTCCTGGTGCTGGTGGATGTGGGCCAGGAGGCCCTGGTGCTGGTGGATATGGGCCAGGAGGTCCTGGTGCTGGTGGAAATGGACCTGGAGGTAATAATGCTGGTGGGTATGGACCTGGAGGTAATGGTGTTGGTGGAAATGGATCTGGAGGTCCTGGTGCAGGTGGGAATGGGCCTGGCGGTGGAGGACCAGGCGGTGGTGGACCGGATGGATCTGGCAACAATGATTTTAATGATCCCACTGGGTTTAAACCTGCTAACCACTCAGGTGGACCACCAGATGATCCTGATGATCCTGATAACCCGAATAACCGGAGTTTCTTTGACATGACCCATAGGTCCAATCCATATGAATCTGGAGTCGAGAATATGAAAGGGAGACATCATAAAACCATTGAAGCATTGAGAAAACAGGGGATTACATTCTCTGGAAGACCTACAGAGAATCCCGAAAATTATCTCTCTCATCTCCAGCGTTTTATACAAACAAATGGCATAGTTGAGGAGGAAATACTGACAGTACTTCCAAGTACATTCACAGACTATGCATCAGAGTGGCATGAGACTGTTGGAGACCAAATTACGTCTTATAAGAAGTTTCTGTTATATTTTCGACGTGTTTACTGCACGCCAGATTGGAGGTCCACGTTGCTCACGAGGTTGCACAATCGATCTCAAGATCGAGATGAAAGTATCATGCATTTTTACCCTGGACTTTGTGCAAATCTGAAACAGTTGGGATTTACTGAGCAGCAGCAATTGAGTTTTTTATTCGGGAAAATATTGCCTGAATATCGCAGAGACCTGAGGGAAGAAAATTTCAAAACAGTATTGGAGCTGGTGGATGTAATCAAAGCCAGAGAAGCTCAAAGTGAGTATGAGAAGTCGTACAGGTTCCCAGATGAGAGAGAGGTGAAACGATTTGAGAAAAATGATGATAGAGATTATTATTCAAAAAGGGGAGGACTAAGTGGTGATAAAGACAAACGAGAATCTACTACGAGTTATACCAGACGCAATTACTATCCAGTCAAAGATACTAACGCTAAGTATAAACCCAGAGTTACAGCAGTAGAGTTGGAGGAACCTGGAGAGGTTGAAGAATCATGGGCTGGTAACCCAGTAGCTTACCTGGCTTCAATGATCCAAGAGTTAAAACAAGAAGTGAGAGGACGCCAGGATCATCATGTCTATTCCAGTCCGCTGTACCAAGGGCAGCCTCCATTGATATCACCCGGACAGATCCAAAATACCCACATTATGAACAGTGAAGTACCAGGTAAAATTACAAGTGGACCAACGGGAACGATTCCCAAGCCACCTCTTAATACAGGCTCATCATCTCCAACTCCAACATCACTGACATCACCACCAAATCAGGCACGATACCCAAGGTATACTCAGCCATGTTTTAATTGTTCATACCCTGGTCACGGATGGAGAATGTGCAAGCTTCCTCGTGATGAAGAGAGGATCAAGAGAAACCAGGAAGAATTCCTGAGGAAGCATGGAAAACTCGCCACTATCTGTGAGATCATAACTCTACCCGCTGAGGAAGTGCTAATTGATTTTATGCATCAGAATTTTCCGGAGGAACTTCCGGGAAACTTGATGACGGATCAGCATTAATGCCACCAGCTGCTCCGTGGGTGTTAGGTGGCAAGAATACTCCCACTTTTTCCATTGATGCTGTTGGAAATGCAGAAGACATGTTTGAGTTTGTAAACTGGACATTACCCGGAAACTTCCCACAAGATATTTTTGCTAATTGTCTTCAAGCTCCCATCTGTAGTTTATCTGAGGTTGCTTCAAATGAGCCTTTTGTACCATCTCGTACGATAACTTGGGAAGAATTACAACAGTTAATGAAAAGAATACAAGACATTGAGAAGTGGTATATTGCTATCGAGTTAAGAGGAAAATTAAGAGTGGCCTTGTTGGATTCTGGGGCGAGTAGAAGTTGTATCAGCCCGGATCTAGGAAGCCAATTACTGGGATTTACCATTACCTTTCCCGGAAAATTCTTTGCAGCTAATGGTACCCATATCAATATCATTGGACAGGCTGTGTTGGAGTTTGAATGGGAAGGAATTAAGAAGCTAGTGCCAGTTTATATTGTGGATCCCTTGAGAGAACATTGTATTCTCGGGATTGATTTTATTAAAATAATGGAGGTCACTATGAATGCACAAGACGACACGTATCAGCTACCCGGAAAAGAAGTAAGGAAATTTGTAAACAAAGATGCAGGATTATTGCAGTACCCTCGCATCATGGTAGAACCATACCAAATCTGGGCCAATGGGATAAGCATTCACCCAGAGATTGCAGAGACTGGGACATTGAGAGAAGAGTTGGAGAGCTGGCTACCAACAGAACCTGACGTAATTCCAATAACTCCACTCTTGCAGTACAAAATTGAGCTGATAGATCCAACACCAATTCGTCAGCCACCCCGTAGAATGTCACCAAAGGTCTTGATGATAGCTCAGGAACATGCAGATAAAATGTATAATGCAGGATACATTGAGCAGTCAATGAGTGACTGGTGCAGTTGTCCCGTCATTGTCTTGAACGCTGATGACACTTCACGATTTTGCATAGATTTTCGAGGTGTAAATAAGAAAATCAAGGAATTTGGGTATCAAATCGAGCAACTGGAGCGAGTGTTGGATGGGCTGGGAGGAGCTAATTTCATATCCAAACTGGATCTCAGCAAGGCTTATATTCACGTTGCCTTGGAGGAGAAGAGTAGAGAGATTACAGCTTTCTTCGTGTTGGGACGAGAATTGTATCAATGGGTGAGAATGCCATTCGGCCTTTGTAACGCACCCGGAATATTCCAAAAATTAATGAATATGATTATCACACCCGAGTTGTATCCATATGTATTTGCATATTTGGACGATGTAATAATTATAACTCCTACCATTGAGCAACATAAAGAACTTCTACAGCTGATTCTTGATCGATTGGAAAAGGCTAAATTGACAATAAATCGAAAGAAGAGCCAAATCCTGTGTACAGAAGTTAAATTTCTGGGATATGTGATTAGTTCGAATGGTCTATCTGTGGACCCGGAGAAGGTGAGGCCAATTAGAGAGTACCCGGCACCAAGATCATTGACGACACTGAGGAGATTTCTGGGAATGATTGGGTGGTACTCCAGGTTCTTGGGTGACCTAGCTAAAAGAAAAATTGCATTGCTCAAATTGCTGAAGAAGGAGGTAAAATGGGAATGGGGAAAAGATCAACAAGAGGCTTTTGAAGAGCTGCGTGAGGCAGTGACTGAACCCCCAGTACTGATTCGCCCGGATTTCCAGAAGCCTTTTACTATCCACACAGATGCCAGTAACTACGCTCTGGGATCTAAAATCACTCAGTCCAGTGACGAAGGAGAAAGACCAATTGCCTTCGCCTCAAGAGTTCTTCAACCTGCTGAAATTAATTACTCCGTGACTGAGAAGGAATGTCTCGCGGTGGTATGGGCTATAAAAAAGTTTCGCCCATACATTGAGGGAATGAGATTTACGATTGTGACTGATCATGCCAGCCTCAAATGGCTTTGGAACCTCAAGGATACGAATCAGAGACTCTTGCGCTGGTCACTGGCTCTACAGGGATTGGATATGGATGTAAAATATCGAAAGGGGTCTGAGAATGTTGTGCCAGATGCCCTATCCAGGATGTATGAAGACGTGGAACAGATAACTCTCAATCTCACCTACACAGATGATCTATGGTACCTTCAGAGGAAAAAGAATGTAAAAGAGAATCCGGATAAATACCCGGACTGGTGTGTAGAGGAGGATAGGCTCTATTATCATCGGCCTAATCTCTTCCTGGACCCATTTATGCCAGATCTTAATTCATGGAAATTGGTTGTGCCCCCGGAGATGAGATTTAAAATTCTAGAGGATGCCCACAGGCCTCCGGAAGCTGGACATCTGGGTATAGAGAAAACATACCATCGAGTACATCAAAGTTTTTATTGGCCTGGAATTTATACCGATACTGTGAGATATGTGAAGGGATGTCCAGAGTGTAGGATGTTCAAGACTTCACAGCAGCCTCCAATGGGGCTCATGCAAGAACGAACAATTGAATACCCATGGAAGGTGGTAGCTGCTGATGTTATGGGACCTTTTCCCACTAGTAAGAAGGGATTTAAATATATCTTGGTAATGCAGGATGTATTTACTAAATATGTGGAGATCTGTCCATTACGAAAAGCCACGGCCCCAGCACTATGGGAGGCTTTCCGGGTTCAGGTAATATGTAGATGGGGATGCCCTACATTTTTTCTATCTGATAATGCTACTGCTTTTACTGGTAAATTATTGTGTAAAAATCTGAAAAGTCATAATATTAACCATGTGACAACTCCTCCTTACCACCCACAAGCAAATCCTGTGGAGAGATTCAATCGCACGATAAAACCTCTCATTAGCATCTATTGCAAGGAGAATCAGAGACTTTGGGATGTCTTCTTGCCTGAACTTACTTTCGCTTTAAATACTGCTGTTCAGTCTTCTACAGGCTACTCTCCTGCGTTCTTAAACCTTGGCAGAAACCCGGAACTGGTGAACAGTTTGATGAGGAAATATAATAAAGAGACAAAAGTGGCTCCTGGGGATGAAACGGCATGGGCGGATCGAATGAAGAGGTTGGATCATTTGCATGACCTAGTCTTTCGGAAATTAGGTCATGCTCAGTTGAAGCAAGCTGCTCATTATAATCAGGGTAGAAAAGAAATGTGTTTTAGAATTGGGGATTTTGTTCTCAAAAGAAACTATAAACTTTCCCACGCAGCTGACTACTATTCTGCTAAGTTAGCAGCCAAGTATGTTGGACCATTCCGGATCCATAAAGTACATTCAGTAGTCTGTTACGATTTAATTGATGAATTAGGAAAAGTTTACCCCAGGATCCACATTAAAGACCTTTTACCTTATTCCTCTGATACATCTGATCCTATACCCACAGATTGCCCGGGAGAATCAGAAGAAGAAGATGGAGAAGCCGAGGAGAGAGATGAAGATTGGCAGAGGGATGATGAGAGGGAGGAGGATACTCCAGATGCTGAACCTGAGGGGTTATCACCCAGTACAGGGAGAGCAAGCACTGCCTCCACTGGTGGGAGGACGAAGCCAGCAAATGAGATCCCAGATGCCCCTAGTGGAGCAAAACCCACAAATGATTGTCCTAGTGGTGAACCCAGCACCTCAACCCCAACTGCCACTGACCCTGCAGGAGACAAACCAAAATCGAGATCACGGGGAAGACCCCGAAAAGAAAGACAAACTCCCACAGATGTCAGTCCTCGCAGACTCCGGTCCCGGAGGGTTGAGTGGATTGGAGACGAAGAGGAGGAAGAGCTCTATGAGCTCGACTTCATCGGATTCTTCGATGACGAGTACGACATTGAGTGTGAAGACTGTGGTGAATATCTTCCCCTCACAGAAGAAAATGATGAGGAAGACCCAGATTGGTGCTTGTCGCAGCCCGGACGAAAAATTACCAGCATCCCCAGAACTGGATCTCTCTGGGCAGAGACAATTAATGCCACCACTACCAAGGGTCGAGAGGAACAAGGGGATGCCAGGGGGATCAGCCCCTACGACCAGCTCATCGACCACGTCACTTGTGGAGGAGATATGGGAGCCACAGCCGATACCTTCCAGGAGTATCTCAGATTATTGGGGGCTACCCAAGCCACCCAAACCCTCGACACCACCTCGTGTAACCCTGGAGCAATATATGCAATCATGGTTGGAGAACAATGCAAGCAGTGTTGTTCTGAGTGATGAGGGGAATGATGAAAGACAAGAAGAGGAAGCAAGAGAGGGAGAAGAGCCCGGAGAGAAGGAGGATGGAGCAGTTGGGGGGTGTCCTGTGGAGGAAAGTAGTGTGGTCAACTTGGTAGACCAGATTGAGGAGAGTAATAGTGATGAGCTGAGAGCAGTACCTCTTGTACAGGCACCTGAAAACCTCAGAGTTGTCATTGATAGAGAGGGGGTAACGATTCATAAGGAGGTTTCTGAGTGTCCTGCCAATTGCCCTTATAATCATGATCATGGTCGACATGGAAGTCGTCCTACTAAAGTCCCCAACATTAGAAGGAAGGGACATCCATTTCTTTGCTGGGCTTGTGAGAATGGAATCCACCCAGCTTCAAAATGTCCTCAGCCTGGTGGATGGGACTGGTGTCATTTGTGTGGATGGAAGAATTACAGAATTGATACTTGTCCACAATGCAGAGAGCATCACTCGAGGGACCAGTCATCACGTCGAGGAAGGAAGTAATAAGGAGTGATTAAAATGGTTCTGAGAGATACTTCACGAATTTAGAGTATTCATATTGGCTCTTGAGAGTTTGTTTTATATTCGTGATTATTGATTTTCTGGTTTTTATTTTTTTTTTATTTTCTTTTTTTATTATTCTAATGGGTGGAATTTCTTAGCAGAGGCTGATATTCCCTTAAGAAGATAGGGAAGAATGAACACTTCTCCTATTAATTTTTTTTTTTGCTGTTTAATTTTGTTTTTCAGTTCTTTCAAGAACTCTTTCTTTCTTTTTTGGGTGTGTCCCACTATTTGAGTGTTCATCTGATTTTTTTTTGTTTTCGTTTTCCTCATGATTTTTAGTTGGGATAGAAACCCGGATGAACGAGAGTAAAGCACAATGATATCAATAATACTCATGAAACGAATTAATGTGCTCCTGAGGCTTGATTCGAGTCCTTAGATTAAGGAAAAGTATTTCTATTGTATTAATGCCGAACGAACTTGATAGAAAGGCTATACTTGTTTTTTTTTTCTATTATTATTATTATTTTTTTTTGTTAAAGTCAGGGAAAATAGCTGATTTCGTTACTAGTTACTTTATATCAAGGAGAGATATACTAAACTGTTGGTAGTTGAATAAGTTAACTCGAAAGACTTTGGAGAAACTTAGAGATATCAAGTACCTGAGAGGAAGGATGGCAATGTTAATCACTAGTAATCATAGGAATTACAAAGAATAAGCAGAGACCAACAACGCACCACTAGTTTGATTTGAATTGTCTGCATTTCATCAAATTTACGGAGTAAAACCTGTAGCATATCATTCATTTCGACTTGTATGTTAACGACACTGCCTTTTAGACCCAATTGCGGATTCAGAGCATAGGGTTTAAGTGCCCGAATTTGCATGAAATTTAATACTGGTGCTACCATTCTTTCCTCAAGATCAGACAATTCTCGGACAGATTTTGGGACTTGTATGAATTGGAGACCATTACTTGTTGATAACTTTGTGACGAAGGTCACTTAGAATATGAGATAAATTAGATAATTCGCTTGGAGAGCGTACTCTGTCTCTCTCCTTCACCTAAATAACCCGGAGTCTAGTAGCCTGTAATGTATCAACCACTGAGGGACGAGATAGGAGGGATGTGACAGCTGAGGCAGAAGTCAGTGCAACTCCATACTCGTTCCGGACCATCGAAGAACTGTCGTCGCTATTACTGTCGAGCTGGGAGTTCGACAAAATAATCTGTGTGGGAGAGAACTTGGTGACTCGCGGACGAGCCTGAGGGGAGACATGTGGCACTGGGAGTGCACTCATAGCCGGAGGAAGAGTGGCCAAAGTGAGAGATGTATGTATTTTGGAGTGAGGTAGTGAGGCCTGGGTCAATGGGCGAAGTTGGTGCGGATGTCATTGAAGGAACTCTCGGGGGCAGAGTATCAGTATGGATAGCATGGCCGGAGTGATGTCACCCGGACGGTAGGATGATCTTGGATTTTGATAATCGAGGGACGGAGTTTAATACTCTCTTGTTCCTGAGGAAAAGAGAAGAGAATTGTTGGGGAGATGATTGGAGAAAGACCAGAAGGGTTCAACTCTAAAGCAACCAGTGAGATGTATGGAGTGGTGATGGTGTCCCGGTGAGGAGGTGATAAAACAGATGCCTACCATGGATTGTAGTAGTCACTCAACTTCGCCTTGACCGTGAATTGTGGAAATCGATCCAAATACTTGATGTGGATTTACCCTCAAATAGCTAGCGAGACGCCCATTGGTACATTCCCGTGTAAAAGAGCCCGGATTGGTGGAACGAGTCTGGAGGAGAAGAACTGACCC
The DNA here is from genome assembly GCA_035578325.1 of Coelinius sp. EB29. Taxonomy (NCBI): domain Eukaryota; kingdom Metazoa; phylum Arthropoda; class Insecta; order Hymenoptera; family Braconidae; genus Coelinius; species Coelinius sp. EB29. Next base: position 6,594,854 of record JAOZGT010000001.1, on the reverse strand, counting down.
ATATTACGAGACCGTCAAGGAGCTCTCGTCACTCTGGTGGAACCGACAAAACAAACTACAACTCTTTTTCTATTCTATTACTTATTTCAATTATTACTTTGTTTTCTCATTTCAATTACTACTTATATTGTGTTCAATTCTTTGCTAATTCTTATTTGGTATTTTCAATACCGGGGTAGACCCGGAAAACTGGGAAAAGTGCTAATAAGGCCAATTTTCTGTTGAGGGAATATTTCTCTGGCGATTCGAGATCTCGAGTGAGTACAGAGGGTATATTTACGTGCATAGTGGCAGTGGTTGATTCACAGCCACATTTGACAACGAGAAATTAGTAAAAGCGCCCGGAATTGAATGGAATCTCGTAAAGGGTTAATTGAAGATTAATTCGAATAAATCAGTCGTTGATAAAGATTAATCCAAATTGGGAAAAGTTGAGTGTTGAAAGGAGCGTGTCCCTGGCATTCCCCAGGCCGCCATCTTCAATTCTCCCTCTTGCGATTCATTGAAAAATTACCGAAATAAAATCCGAATTAATCCAAAATAATCTTCAATTATTTTAGATAAATCAAATTCTAAAAATTCGAGAGAATACTGTCAAATAAAAACAAATCAATATTTCTTGGTGCGAGATATTTTTATCTAACGAATTATATAAAAACCATAGGCCCGAACAATTGTTAAATAACCGAGTGGATGTATGGTATTATCTCTGGACGCAGGGATAATACAATTCTGTTTATATTTTTGTTTTCTTAAAGTTCTTTATTTTTCATACTAACTCCAAAGGAGAACCAAAATTTTGATTGTCTGTTGTAAAGCCCGAACAAAACCATTTTCTTTTCTTATGAATAAATTCCATACTATTGTTAAAATCAAACAATCCTTTTCTTGAACTATCTCTTGCCGGATACAGTTGATTTTCAGTGATCGAGAGAGACAGATTCTGCGATTCCCATCGGATTAAAAAGACAATTTGGCCCGAACAACATTTCTAGAAAAATTAAAGGTAAGAGAGAAATTTTGTTGTGCAGAAGCACACTCCAGTAGGAAAAGCCTACCTATCACGTGATTTAGTCCATCGGACCGTTGAGTTGGGATTTAATCGCTAAATTCGAATTCAACGTCACAACTTGTGTACTTTACCAAGATATGCAGCATTTTTGCACGTGTTGCATATGAAACCTGATGGGAAATTATTGATTTGTGCTAAGAAATCTTTTACCAATCACTTTTACCAGTAATTTTTTTTTTCATTCAATTTCACAACAGAACATCTGAAAAAAAGGCCTTCGCAACAACAGCACACGAATGAGGCTGTTTCTGCACGAAATTGGATAAATTTCAGTTGAACTTTTTGCCTTTGGATCTGTATCTTGATTTCTCACTAAGAGATTATTGAGATTTTCGCGAAAATTCAATACATTAATTGCTCTTTTCTCTCTTTGAAAGTTTGCATTTTTCTTCAATTCTCGGGCTCGAAAGCGCTCATTTATTCGTTTCTTCTTTATTAACTTCCCGGGTTAGGGAAGTTATTGTAATCACCCCGAAAATCGAAAATCGAATTTTTATCATATCTCCACGTTTCAAGGTCACCACAACACTCCCCGATAATTTTCAAGATCATGTATGTGTGTGTGTGTGTGTGTGAAGGTGTCCGTATGTGGCCAAAAATTTTCGTTTACGATATCTCGTGAACGGATGATGCGATCGAGGTCAGCAATGGTGCAATCGAAGCGTCTCCATCCAACTTAGAGCGGAAAGGATTTTGGAGAAAATGGTTCCAGCTGTTCTCCAGTTTTTCCAGGAAAACATAAGATGAAAAAAATTGCATTTTCTATTTTGACGTGGATACGTCTATGTTTTCGTTTTGGTCTGGAGCATTTTGTGCGCCAAACGACATTCAGTGGCGCCATCTGTTGGTGTATAAGGGAACTAAGCTAGGGATCTACTTTACCGACTGGGAGCGGAATCTACTTTGCCGACTTCCTTTAAAGCGTGAGCTCGGGTTTGAACGATGATGAACGGAGCAGAGATACATGTAGCCGAAAATTCTCACGCATCGAAAGTGTTTATTTGAGACTTTTTCGCAATTAGTTATGGCTCCGCGTTGTGAAATTCCCGGTTGTTGCAGAGAAACAAATTGCACAGTTTTTAAAGCGCCAAAGCGCGTTGAAAAACGCGAAAAGTGGTTAAAAGCTATTCATAAAGTATTCCCTAACCTGCCTATCAACCCTTCGTGTAATTTGAATGTCGAATTACTTCATTATGTATCATATTTCTCCTATCATCGACCTATACTCAATAAACTCAGTTTAAAACATTAAGGTTGTTGCCCCGAAGGTACAGCGTCAAAATTTTTGACGCTGAGCGCTGTTATCCCGCTAAACAGAGCGCTCGGGTTAGACCGAAAACTTTTACCAAAGTACAGTCCGACACGCCTCACGCACACATGAATAGACTGTGCATCAATACGTGCGCATACAGCTAACGCTGAATTATGTCGATCGTGGCAACCATGCGTAGGCTCTCTCATGCATAGTCTGTCTCTCTCTTCGATGGCTTCGGTAGCTGCGTTTCTGCCGCGTCGGGTGTACGGAATTCAATTTCCCGCCCACTTAGGCCAAAAACACGACTTTGTCAAATTATTTCTCGGGTATGAAGCGATTTTTCGACACGATTTTTTTTTGGTAAATTGGTTGACATTAGTTCTACACTGTATTTTTTTCTATTAAAAGTTCTCGAGTGGTTGATTTTTTAAAAAATAAAAAAGGTGAAATTGCATTTACCGACATGTTAAAAGGAAAAAATCATATCTCAGGACCGAGGCGAGTTAGACAAATCAGTCTGTGCTCATTTTATAGGTAATCCTTTGAGCTATCTACAATAAAAATTTCATTAGGAAATGTCGAGTATTTTAGCGGCGGGGCAACAACCTTAATTCAAATTACTCTTATAATTTGCCAAGTCGCTACGTAACATAGACGTATCCACGTAAAAATAACGGCTGTATCAGGGATACAACCGCCCAGGGTTTTTTGCTTTTTTTTTTCCAATTTTCAAATGTTTTTTTTTTTTATTTTTTTTTTGCTTTCGCTGACCTCCGCGCAGGAGCCGAATCAATTGAAGCGGTTGAAGAGCGGCGAATGCTAAAAAACATTCTGAAAATGAAATTATTTTGCTAATATTTTTTTTTTCTGGAAAAATTTTCTTCTTATTCCATTCGAAAATCAAAAAACGATGAATCAACAAATGACTTATAACATTTATTATTCAATGAAGATAATAAACGAAATGAATAATAATCCTCTTCAATACCCGAGCAATCATCGGCAATGTAGGAAGTTACATTAGTGGTATTGAGTACTGGACAGTACGCAATCTTGCCGTCTAGCGTTCAAGTTGTCCCTGAGAGGGGGGGGGGGGCCTTCTCACGAAAAAGCATCCGCCATCATTCGATAATCAGCTGTGATGGTTCCATCTTGGAGGAACGTTATCAGCGTTTTTTTTGACAATTTCCTTCCAAAACACTATTATAATTCTAGGCGACAGTCAATTGAAATAAAAACAATCGTCTGCCATAGGCGATAGTCAATAAAAATAAGAGCAATTGTCTGCCGTAGGCGACAGTCAATTAAAATGAAAACAATCGTCTGCCATAGGCGACAGTCAATAAAATTAAGAGCAATTGTATGCCATAGACGACCCAAAATAAAGATCTTAGTGACAATCCGAAAATTGTCTGCTACGAGCGACATTAGAGTGATCATAACAGAAGGAATCGTCGGCTATTGGCGACAAAAACTCTGCAAGAAAAGAACAGAGAAATTTCACGGAGAAAATGAAGTCTAAACGACTCTTCAGGAGAGAAATAAACAGAAAAAAGAAAAATATTTACTGTAAAAAAGCAAAAAATGCCATGGTTCATGCGACGAGTTTGAATGAAACAGCTTCTTGTCAAGAACAACGTGATAAGAAAGATGAACTCATTAAGAATAAAAGACTGAAAAAAAGAGAGCAGATGAGAATCAAACGTTCTGATCCATTCTACAAGAAATTAGAAAGAGAATAGAATCGTCTAAGAAATCAACAATCACAAATGAAATCTACTTTTACAAAGAGAGAGAATGAACTAAAGAAGGAAAGACTGCAACGTTTACGACAAGATCCTGTATTCAAGAAAGAGGAAAATGAGAAAAAGCAAAAATACAGAAAATGTAAGAGGCAAAATGAACATTTTAGGGAAAAAATGAATGACGCAACCAGAAAATGCATGCAACGCAAGCGAGGAGAAAAAGAATTTCGACAGGATGAACTTAGAAAAAATCGAATCAGAATGATGGTCATCCGAAAGCGTGAGAAGTACATGATTAATGAACGTCGGAGAAATATTGCAAGGAATAGCATTCTTCGACAAAATATGCAATTTGCTGAGAACGAAATTGCTAATAATATCAAAAGGAATCGCATTCTTCGTAAAAATAAGGCCTACAAATCACGAGAGCACTCAATGTGACAAGGAATAAATTGTTGAGGAAGTATGCAAAGTATCATAAAAACGAAATTGCACTTAATATTCAGCGGAATAAGAAGTTGCTATCCGATAGCATGTATAGAGAGAAAGCGAGAGAAGAAAACCAGAAACGAATGAAAAAAATTCGCTGCAAGAAAGCGTATAAAATACAAGAGAGGGTGTTAAATATCCAAAGAATGAAGAAGATTCGAACGAATGAGCGATGTCGAGCACGCGAATTGAGGAAAAATGCAAAAGCACAGCGAGAAAAAAGAAAAATTGATGTATTGAAGTTTTGCGAAAATTTCTACAGTCGCTTATTGGGTAGTCAAAATACAAATCCGACTGCCAAACTTCAAATGAAATTCTTGCAATTCCGTGCGGAAACAGCTTCATTCGTGTGCTGTTGTTGCGAATTCCTCTTTTTCAGATGTTCCGTTGTAAAATTAAATGAATCAAAAATTATTGATAAAAGTGGCACTTCATTCTTAGCACAAATTAATAATTTCCCTTCAGGTTTCATATGCAACACGTGCAAAACTGCTGCATATCGTGGTCAAGTATATAGGTTAGCAAAATAGGTTAGCAACAAGCAATGGTCTACAATTCATAGAAGTCATTGAATTTCATGCAAATTCGAGCACTGAAACCCTATGCTCTGAATCCGCAATTAGGCCTGAAAGGCAGTGTCGTGAATATTCAAATACATGCTAATGATATGCAGGTATTGCCACGTCAATTTGATGAAATTGCAGACAGTTCAAATCAAATTGAAAAGACACGTTGATCACAAAAGCCATTATATGTTTGAAGCTATCAGACCAGGCGTGATTTGTGAAGCATTGAAACATTTGATCACGACGCCGTTATATGAAAAGTATGACATTAAAATAAATGAGGCCTATTTCCAGAACTATGAAAATGATGATCGTCCAATAAATTTCATAGTTGACAAGGATGATATCATTGATAATGAAAAAGCTGATAATGAAACAAAACCGGATATAAACGGAACAGTTGAGCACAATGATAGAGAATTTAATGACAAGGAAAATAAGATGGATATTGATCAATTAATTGATTTCAATCAAATAAACAATGACGAGGTTTTGCTCGTTGACCATAATGTAGAAGTCGTAGAAAAATATGCACCTGTTGTGAATATAGTCGCTCCTGGGCAGAATAAACATCCAATGCCTTGGCATAAAATTGAAGACTTGGATGAATTGTGTTATCCCAGAATATTTGCAGGGCACTCATTCAATGTACAAGAACGGATATCTTATTCAGATCGTATGAAGTCAGAAGTAAGACCGTACGATCGAAGATCGTGTATTCCTTCGAGAATTTTGTTCATGGCCAAAGAAGGTTTAGAAATTACATGTTCATCTAGTATAAATTATATGTTTGAGACGCACGAAGAAGAACGTTGATAAGCCAATTAATGCCGGAAATGCTTTAGATGTTGATTTTAGGAATAATTTGATTGAATTTGATGATGGATTCAGGATGCTAAAATTTGTCGGATCCTCACCGGCATATTGGGAGCATAAGAAGAAAGAACTATTGGCAATGATTCGTCCATTAGGTAAGCCTACTTTCTTCCTAACATTATCAGCTGCTGAAGGCCACTGGCCGGAGTTATTACAAACCTTAATCAAGTACAGCGAAAAGGGTCACACTTTGTCTATCAAAGAAGCATATGATCTGGATAACAATATCAAGACTGATTTAATAAGGAATGATCCGGTTACATGCGCCCGTTATTTTGATCATAAGGTCCAGAAATTTATGTGGCTGTTAAGACAGAAGCAGAGCATATTTGGTGAATATGTACTGGAGGACAGCTATCAACGTGTTGAGTTCCAACAACGTGGAAGCCCGCACGAACATATGCTCTTGTGGTTGAAAAATGCTCCAATAGTATATTTCTAACCTAGGGAGGTAAAATAAGGGATCCCTTCCCACGTGCGGAATTATCAGCCGAGCCGAAGGCGAGGTTGATAAGCACGTGGGTAGGGATCCTTTATTTTACATTCCGTGGTTAGAACAGAATTTTTCTCCACTGCGTAGGCGGGAAGTCAGATTTCCCTCCCGCGTAGCGGGAGGGAAGTGTGCACTTCCCGCGCGCCGTGGAAAAAAATACAATAATGACAGTGATACAAATGACCATGATCGACTGATTTTATTGATCGTTTTCTCACTTGTGAGTATGATGAGAAGAATCCATACATCAATTTGCAGATGCATAAGCATGGCCATAGTTGCTATAAAGGACAAAAAAAAGACAATGTCGTTTTCATATCCCTTATCCAGTTATGAGAAAAACAATGATATTGATACCATTAAATGAGAATGAAGCTGTACCAAAACCATATCAATCAATTGATGATCTAATGAATGAGTTTTATAAACAAGAGGTTTCCATGAGTTACGATGAAATTTTGAAGAAATTAGATATGACTGAAGAAGAGTATATCCTTGCCATTCGCAGCACACTGAAACAAAAGCGAGTATTCTTGAAGAGATCTAGTCTGGAAGTGAGGATTAATTCTTATAATAAGGATATATTACAATTGTTTGAATCAAATATAGATATGCAATTTATACTAGATGAATATGCCGTGATGAGTTACGTCACTAACTATATTAGTAAAATCGAAGGGGGATTGTCCAAATTATTGAGAGAAGCTGCGATAGACTGCGATAATAACAATAATAGTGTTAAAGAGAAATTTCGGAAGATTGCAAATGTATTTCTCAACGGTAACTTGATGTCATCCCAAGAGGCAGCGTATCATGCCCTACTATTGTCGTTATCAAAAAAGAGTAGGAAGACAATATTCATCAACACAGGGCCAATAACAGAACGTGTTCGTATGTTGAAAACTGATGAAAACCTGAAAAAACTTGATAAAGACTCTACTGAAATATACATGGCTGATAATTTAGAACCAGGATCATCCCTAGACATCTCCAATTGGCCATCCGTAACGACGAAGAGTTGAACAAGCTGTTATCCGGTGTTACCATCGCCCAGGGTGGTGTACTCCCGAACATCCAGGCTGTTTTACTACCAAAGAAAACCGAAAAAAGCAGTTCTTAAATTGCTTAATAATAACAATTGATGTATTTGATAAATATAGTAGAAGAGAAAGAAAGCTTGATAATATTTGTCTTGCTGATTATGCAGCGAATTATCAAGCATGCAAAAAAAAACCGTCAAAAGACGATGATGAAAATGACGATGATGATGATGAGGATAGAGCGTACAAGCTTCGACTGCATACAGCTGTCATTAGATACCGACGATACAGCTTGAAACAAGATCCAGCAAACTATTATAGAGAAAAGATATTATTATTTATGCCTTGGCGAAATGAAAAACTTGAGGTAGAAAATGTGGATTATCAAAAAGTGTATAAGAATAATGAAGAAATCATCGAAAGCAATCAAGCAAAATACTCCATCATAAGTGATGAAGTTATGGATGAGGCATTAGAACAAGTCGAGAATGACATACGTGCAAGTATACATGAAGGAATTGATGGGAATTCTGCAGCTCATAACATTGATATTTTCCAGCAAGATGGGGAAAATTGTAAAGCTAATGTGAGCATATAAAAAAAAGTGATACTCATAAGACTAGATATACTTGTCCAGCCAGGGTAAAAGAGAATGAGCTCCATGATATGATGAGAAATTTAAATTGCAAACAAAAAGAGTTTGTTATGCATATATTGAATTGTTACAAATTGGGCCAAGTACCATTCAAAATATTTTTGAGTGGCTCTGCTGGCGTTGGAAAAAGTTATGTCATCAATACACTGTATCAATTGATAACGAATCATTTTGATAATTTACCTGGAGGAAATATGGATAAGATAATCGTTCTATTATGTGCCCCATCAGGGAAAGCCGCATTCTTAATCAATGGTGTGACATTGCATTCTGCTTTTGCATTACCATGTCAACAATATGGGGCACAAATGGGTCAATTATCAAGTGATCTAGCAAATAACATTCGTGAAAAATTATCAAAAATGCAACTCCTAATAATTGATGAAATTTCAATGGTAAGTTGTACAATACTAGGTTGGATCGATACACGATTACGACAAATAAAAGGTGTGAATCAACCCTTTGGTGGGATTTGTGTATTAGCGTGTGGTGATTTGAATCAATTACCACCTGTGAAAGATAAGCCTGTTTACCAAGTTTCAAGACGAAATGAACTGGCTCCATTTCTAGACGTCAATCCGTTATGGAATGAATTCGAATTTTATGAATTGACTGAGATAATGCGTCAAAAAGATGATTTAGCATTTATAAATGCACGAAATAATCTAGCGCTTGGTAACATGACAGAAGACGATATAGAATTGATCAGATCACGAGAAATCTTGAAAGGGAATAAGGTTCCAGAGACGGCCATAAGATTATATGCGACCAATGCAAATGTAATTGCATACAATGCATTCAAAATTGCAGAATGCACCAGTGAGCTGGTAATTTCAACTGCTGAAGATACGTTTCCAAAAGATATGAATCCACAAACCAAAAAATTTCTATTACAATCAATTAAAAAACAAGGGAAAAAAAGCACGACTGAATTACTACCTAAACTTAAACTAAAAATCAATATAAAATATATGATAATAAACAATATTGATGTTGAAGATGGATTGGTAAATGGAGCATGTGGGGTATTGAAATTGATCACATTCAAAGAAAATGGCACGATTCCTTCAATATTATGGTTTGATTTCCAATTGCCCAGAGTTGGAGTTAAAGCAAGAAGGCAGTATCATAATTATATGGAAAGGGAAAAAAATATTAATCGAAGCTGGACACCAATCGTCAAAAATGCACTTCAATTGGACATTGATGATAATCAAAAACATCGAATCATGCGACACCAATTCCCTGTTATACCTGCAGAAGCAATAACGATCCATAAAAGTCAGGGACAAACTTATGAAAAGATATGCTTGGATTTTACCAAGTCAGAACGGCAAACTTTGCCAATGTTGTACGTAGCTCTGAGTAGAGTAACATCATTAAATGGTCTGTATATTTTGGGAGAGTTTCAATTATCAAAAATGCAAACCAAAAAAGCTGCTACAACGAATACAGCTTTGAGCGAATTAACGCGTTTGAGAAATACCAGACAATTAACATTATCATATGATAATTTAATGTGTGAAAATGGTCCAAAAATTGTGTATCAAAATGTTGGGACCTTGAGAAATAAGCTAATTCACATCACAAATGATCAGTGGTTCCTTCGAAGTGATGTATTGATTTTGAGTGAAACTCTAACAAATAACAATGACGATTTAGCAATCGAAAATTACCGGATTGTATTCAGATCCAATTACAGCTCGAGTAGCCGAGGATTGATTTGCTATGTAAAAAACATTTTTTACAGGCAGAATTAGTATTGGTTGAACGCGAATTCAATGCGGATGCAAACTTTGAATTATTCACCATAAGAATTAATGATTATCATATAATCAGCGGTTATAAATCGCCGAAAACCACGAAAACAATGTTTGAAAAAGCTCTAAACAATGTTATGGAGAACATCCCAATCCGAAGCAAGGTGGTTTTGATTGGGGATTTCAATTATAATGTTGTGAATCATGGAGACGATGCAAAAAATCCCAATTACCTCATCGATTATCTGAAACATCATCAGTTACAGACCAAATTACCGCCTTCAAGTGTAACGACAAATCTAAATACACAAATAGATGTTATTTTTGCTAATGTTGATGACATTGATTGTGGTGTATATGAAACATACTTCAGCTATCATAAACCAATCTATGCAATTTTTAATAGGAAACCTGTACAGCAAAATGAGAGCATATTTATCAATAAGGGTGATACCAAGGAAACAATGAATTTAAAAACCGAACGTATGGATGTTTCAGACGATTGTGACAACAACCACCCGAATATGAATGAATCTAGAAATTCACCAACTAGAGAAAAAGCAGATTTGGATACTGAATGTATTTATGTTTCAGAAAAACCAGAGGACGCAGGCGAATGTATCATAATTACCAACGAAAGCACTTACAGAAGTGACCATCAACATGGTTCACGTATTAGAGTTCATCAGAATGATGATTACGACTATGCTATACCTGTGGAGGTTTGTAGAAGAGGACTAAGCCCCAGGTGTCATTTAACATGCGGGCATATCAATTTCTTTCATGAAATATTGAACAGATCTTTGAGCGATCGGGGAATATTCAATCTCGCTCAAGATACAGGTTTTGTCCAGTATTTCCTACGCAATCTGCAGCCGATTCCTGATGATGCAAATAATATTCAAAATGTTTACAGCGGTGAAGTGGGCCGAAAGAAAACAGATGAAGAGGAACCAATAGGACTGTTACGTATTCCTTCTACCAGAAAGTGAAATTGCAGGAAGATAATAAGAAAGCGAAAATAATGTCAGCAAGAAAGGGTCTCGGAGTCTCAAAAATCCCGTATGAATAATGAAAGTACCCATAAACAGATACAAATATTAAAAGTAATGAATATGAAATGAAATGTTGATAATAACGAAAAAGAATTGAAATGAAACAAGATAAATATGAAATGAAAAAGAATGAGAAGAATAAAAAGAAAGATAATGAAATAATGAAAATAATGAGGATAATGATGTGAGGAAAATAGAAGGAAAATGAAAAGAAAATGGAAAGAATATAATAAAGAAAGAAATTAGTGTATAAGAAAAATGAAACAAATGAAACATAGTTATAAGGAAATGAAAGATAAGAAAATTGAAAGGAAACAGAAAGCAAAGAAAAGATGAAAAAGATGAAAGATCTTCATATCCTAAAAAAAAAAATATAAATTTTTGGCAATTTATCACACATACACACGCACACTAACAAGCACGAATATTTTGAAAATTAATAGCTCGGCCGGGTTTTGAGATGGAAAGACGAAAGATAGCTTAAAAATCATAATAAAATATTATCTTTCGAAGGAAACAAAAAAATTCGACAAAAGTTAATGCAAAAACCAATTGTTATAAACAAATTATTGAAAAATAATCAGAAAAATATAAAAAAATATGGATATAGAAGCTGACAATGAATGGAAAGTGATCCAGCTCAAAGAATTCAGAAAAAGTCTAAAAACAATCAAGATATAAATTAAACAACAAATAACCTGGTTTTTTATGAAAAAAATGCAATATCTCGTAAACTAATAAACATATCGAATCCCTTCTTGGCTGGAAATGAAGACCATTGAAAGATCTTTCATATAGGTTATCAAACCGATTTTTTCGATAAAGATTTATAGGTCAAAAATGATAATAGACACTTTTTCAAGGTCAAATTTTCGGAAAATCGTATCTCCGAAGATTACCGAGATTAGGGAACGAAATTTTATGTAAATTCATCATTAATTAAGCTCTTCAAAATGAGCCCATGACCGATTCGATAAGTTAACTAATGACAAAGTTATTAACAATTAAAATTTATAAAAAAATGGAAAAATTATTTTTACACCAGAATTAGGTCTTTTGGCCAAAGAGAAGTATGAAAATGAATTTTGTGAAATTTGTCGAGATACAATGACAATTGACACAGCGGACCTATTGGGTCATCATCAGGAGGGCAAGGAGAATTCATTCAGTTATAGCACTGAACCAACTTAAAATCTGCTCAGAAGTCAATAATTCTTGAGCCAAAAAAAAATCAGAAATAATTTGAATAATCTAAATATGTAATATCAATAATGTAAAGCCATTAGAAAAAATAATTGTATATAGAGGGACACAACGGGCGCAGCTGGCAAGGGTAGAAAGCGCGCACCCCACTCTGTCAGGCAGCAACAGGTCGCCACTAGTGTGCTATCCCACTCTGCCTGCCGGCTGCGCGCGCAACCCCGCTCAACAGCCCTGAGAAATTGTACGTTCACATCCCTAGCAGTCGCTCCGGCAAAACGTCAGTCCACCGCCAGCAGTTGAAGGAGACGGTAATAGCTCAGAAGAGCTCCGGGAGTGCCTTGCAGTAGAGCCCACCTTGGGACTTAGAATATTTTTTCGTCGAGCCGAAAACTTAGAATTTTTTTATTCTTGTGAAAAACTTAGAATTTCTTATTAGTGCAACAAACTTAGAATTTTTATTCTTGTGAAAAACTGACAGTTCTCATTCTTGTGGAAAACTTGGAAATTTTAACTCCTGTGAAACACTTTGAAAATTCCAATCAGCTATCAAATCCAATCAATTGAAATAAATTCATGCACAAGTTCAATTCATTATGATTAACAAGTTTTCGACTCGATAAAAAAAAATAAGAAAATATCACACCATAAACTAAACCGAAATCGTCATAAATTCAACGGTGCACTGAACTGACTGTGAGCCGGGCGCAATCTGAATTTGAAAATAATACAAAAATATATTACAACCTTTAAATCAGTAGCTCGGTCGTCATTACGAAATACCTTTCCCAAATCCTCTCCGATCAGGTCGGAATTGTGGTAGACTCTGTGTATGCAACCCGCGGGTCGGCGGATTAATGTCTTCCATGCTACCTAGCACTAAGGCCATACGCACCCAGCGGAAACCACTACGAAGGGAGAACAGCTCAGGGAGGCTATTCTCGAGTTGAAATCATCTGCTCGCATGAATTGCCAGCGCATACGACGGCGCGTCGTAGGTGGTTCCGAGCATATACCATGCGCCGTCGTATGCGCTCGCAATTCATGCAAGCGGATGATTTCAACTCAAGAATAGCCTCCCAGAAAAATCCAGCCGTGACGAATGAGATCGCCACGTAAGTGGACCTTCAGTTTCCCGAGTCCCCTAGCCGGATCAAATAGATGACCGGTAAGAGGGCTCGGTACTAGCACGGGGAACCACGGGAAGGCGGTCCACATTTGACCCCGCTGAGTTTCCTGAAAGAAATTATTGATTAGTAGATAATAATATTCCCAAGTGGCGAGAGCTAGGGTTGCCCCGAGAAGATTACGGGACCCCAGTCCCATAATCACCACCTCCGACAGGTAGTGATTTGCCACCCCACTAAAGAGGAAGAGTTCCCAGCTCGCAGGGTCCTCAGATGAGTTGAGGAACCCCGACAGCGAGTCCAGGTTCTAGTCCTCGGATTCCGCTGCTGCGGCTTCGACTGCATTCCGGTGCTCGGACTTAATCCAGAGACACTCGGTACAAAATTCAGAGAACGCAATAGACGCCTCCTTCGACGACACGAGAGCGAGTGCCGCCGCAGGCCACCCATGGTTCACGATGAACCTATCAATGCACTCCCGCTGGGGCGCATACACGGGGCACTCCAAAAGGAGGTGCCTGACGCTATCTTCCTCCGCTCCACACTCACAGTCTCGCCCGTCGGCATGTCCCCGTGACTGAAGATAAGCCCGGAATTGGCCATGCCCGGTAAGAGCCTGCGTGGTGTAGTAGTTGACTGGAACATATTTCGCTTCCAGTCTTTTATGAACATCATTGAAGAACGCGAACGTGGTGCGACCGGTGACCGCGGTCTCGAATTGCACCTTCCACAGCCTCTTGGCCTCATCCCTAATGAGCGCGACGGGATCCGGCTCATCAACTTCATCCCTTTCCTCAGCCACAGCCTCTTCCGCCACCTGCGCGACCCTTTCTCCCCCCCACTGACCGACTCCCTCCCTTCTACGCCGTGGCTGTACCGTGATATTACCTATACTCGCTTCCCTCCCCACGCGTATTTTATACCTAGCTGCTCTTTCTTCCAGGAGCAGACCTATCGGCAAAACACCGGCTATTACGCAAAGGGACTCGTGAGAAGCGGTCCGGTATGCGTGAGTGACCGTGATCAGGGCACTTCGCTGGATCGCTCGAAGCGCGCGGAGATCGCCCGCGTCACAGAGATCCAGCCAGCACCCCGCGGCGTACGTCGCAACCGATTCAAACACGCCACGATAGACCGTCCGCAGAGCCCCGAACCTGATTCCCCAATTAACTTTCGCGAGTCTCTAAAGTCGCCCAAAAAGCTTCCCCGTCTTTTCCCTAATATGCCGTATGTGTGCCTTGACAGATAGATTCTTGTCAAAGTGCACCCCTAGATACCTAACGCTGTCTCGGAATTTAATTTTTGAGCCATCTATCTTGATAGTAGGAGGGTGGCTCTCGAGCTGCGGCTTTTTCCCATATAATTTCCTCCTACGGGGAGCGTCGTATTTCCTACGACCAATTGGGGCCCTCCTTATCCAATTAGTCCTCAGCATGATGGCTTCGGTTTTACTTTTGGATAATTGGAGTTTTGCCGAATCACACCATGAAACTATAAAGTCCGTGACCTCTTGGCCTTTGCGCTCGAGATCTTCGCGGGATTTGTCTTCGATGATGACAATGAGATCGTCGGCGTAGGCGACTTCTATCTTTCCAAATTTCTCTTCGACGCCTTGGAGGAGGCCATCGAACATGAGATTCCAACACGCAGGTCCGAGAACTGACCCTTGCGGGCAGCCTCTGGTTGCCTGCTTCGCGACTTCTTGATCGCCCCACATGATCTTAACCCTCCGGTCGTCAAAGTAACTCCTCATAACTCTGAAGACGTTCTTTGGACAGTCTCGATCAGCGAGGGCTTTGAGAACGAGGGGCCACCAAACGTTATCGAAGGCCCCTGAGATATCGAAAAGGAGTCCGATAGTGTACTTTTCCTCAGAAGCAGACACCATGCGGCGCATTTCCACGATTGCGTCTTCCGTGGATTTTCCGGGCATGAACCCAAACTGCTGTTCGGAGACTCTGTCCGGCGCGAGGGACGTTGCAGTTATGCGGGATTTGAGGAGTTTTTCAAAGAGTTTTCCCACCACCGAGAGGAGGCAGATGGGCTTATACGACTTTGGATCCGTGACGTCCTTGCCCGGGCCCTTTAGAAGGGTGACCAATGAGCCCACCTTCCAGGGTACTGGGAAGACGCCCCGGTCGAGGCAAGCATTGAACAGAGTGACGAATATCTCTGGAATAGCTTTAAATGCCTCCTTCAGTACTCGGACTTCGACGAGGTCGCATCCGGGCGCCTTTCCGTTTACCATGGTGTTGAGGGCGATCCCGATATCTTCGGCTGTAAAGTGTGCAGCATCGGGAGTTTGCGGGTCGAGGTTTCGAACCTCTTCCCTGATGACGCGTTGTTGGGGTGTGTCTATGTTGGGGTCGTCATCCGGGACGTGTGTGTCGAGAAGGAGACGCGCGGTATCCCTCATGCCCGTCGTTGTCGTGTCCCCTTTCCGGAGGGTACTCAGCACCGTCCCTGCTCTAAGTTTATCCGCGGCATATTTATACGGCCATCCCCATGGATTTTCTTTCCTCGATTTAGTAATGAATTGCCTAGCACTATCGGTTTTACTTTTATTGATCGCGTATTTATAGTCCTTTAAGAGTTCCCTATAGAGCTGATCCTTCTCGACTCCCTCCGCGGGGTCGCGCATTTTCTGGTAGGCTCGTCTCGCCTTGAAGGTTTGCTTCCGTTTACGGCCTAGTTCGGGGTTCCACCATGGATTTGATTTGCGAAAACGTTTCTTCCTTGGCATGGACTCCTCGCAGGCCCTGATGATAGCCTCCTCGAGTGTCTTTGCCATGCTTTCTACAGCATTGGTGGTTTCGAACGCCGGATCCCGCGACCACGACGAGGACTCGCGCTTCAGGGCGACGGCAAAACCCTCCCAGTCGGCTCGACGAACG
Source organism: Coelinius sp. EB29 (assembly GCA_035578325.1). Classification (NCBI taxonomy): domain Eukaryota; kingdom Metazoa; phylum Arthropoda; class Insecta; order Hymenoptera; family Braconidae; genus Coelinius; species Coelinius sp. EB29. The sequence continues at coordinate 6,578,627 of JAOZGT010000001.1, read as the reverse complement.
TTGAACCTCATAGGAGGGATCGCCGCCTCCGCCGCGCCGCCCCCCGTCGGTGCCACAGGTGTCCGGAGATCGATCACCACCACCCGATGTGCGGAGACCGTCCAGTCCTCCCGCAGATTCCATGCATGAATATACGGATCCATGATGGGTGTAGCAAGGGTTACGTCGATAAACGACGTTTTGGGTTGGACAAGAGTAGGGTTAGACACGGACGTCTTATCCCCTGCAAAGAAAGTGGGGCCCTGTTCTGGGTCATTCAGGACCGACAGGTCAAAAGAGCTAATCAGACCCTCGATAAGTTCAGCATCGTCATTGGGCATGGCTGAGGGGTCCCATAATTGCGATCGCATATTGGCATCCATGCCGATGAGCACACGCTTGCCGCGTAAGCTATGAAGAATTTTGTCGAGTTCGAGGACATAGGGTTCCCGATCATCCCCATATTGATAATACTGGGATATAACGTAAAAACTGAAATTGGGCGCGTTGATCTCGGAGCAGACGGTGTGCGTCGTACTAAGGTGACCTACGTAAACTACATGGAAATTAGGGTTGGTCACCACGACGGCTGCCCAAGGGCGCTCCGTGCGGGTGGCAGCAACCTGAAACGTTCCTATCTCTGGGAGGGACCAGCTCCCATTTCTACAAATTGCGTGTGGTTCCTGGAGGAGGAGCACATCTAACTTCTTTTCCGCGATGAGTTGACGAATTTCTCCGGCGACTACGCCCGAGCGGTTTGCGTTCAACTGCATAACGCGTATCGAGTTTGGGGGTAGGGAATTTGAAGAAGGGGTCGACGGTGAGCCCGGAGTGTTGGGGGTAAGGGCGCGGTCGAAATCTACCGGAACTAAATTAACTCTACATTCGCGGATATTAAAATTGGACTCACCGTTTCCTGTCGTAGAACTGCGACCAGCTGCTGAAGATGGCTGGAAACCCATGTCGAGGCGGACCAGGTTGACTCTGGCAGCACGAAGACTGCCTGCCCCTGAAGATAGAGGTGATAGGAGGTGGTGTGGTGCCCTGGCTTGCGACGGGTGAAGATGATGAATCCCCGAGGGCACCGCCAACGCACCAGACACCCCTGTGTCCAGCACGGGAAGCTGCTCCCCCGTTGGGTCCCACGCCGTAAGGCGACGACCAGTATGCCAATGGGCAAACGCACAAGTTAGCCCCCCCGGAGATCCGATTGGGGGCTTTTTACCTCCGGATTTAGAAATTTCCTTATGCCTACCCATTTTAAAAACGCGTAACCCGCCGGTTTTGCTGAAAGTGGAGTAAAAACCCCGGAAGAGTTAGAATTCCTGGAAAGAAGAGGGGATTAGTGGGGAAAAGGCCACCCGGTTCCTGCCGAGCTGAGTAGCTCGGAAGGGCCCGAGTGGAGCCACAGGTTTCCCACCCCCTCGATTCCCCTAGAAGAGGAATAGGGGGGGCCCGGGACCCCAAGGAGAGGAAGCTCACCCACCCCATTGCCTCCCTCGCCGCCCCACCCCGCGAACACGCCCCATCCCACCCCCGTTGGTGTCACACCCCGATCCCTACCCGGTAGCTTAGGCTAGGACGGCATGCAACAATGGCTTGCGAGAACCGCAAGCTCATCCCCCTGACTCGCGAGGCACTAACACCCTTCCCTCCCTGTTGGCCCGCGCGGTTGGCCTATCCTGGCTGATGTCGCGGTTTCGCCCCTCCCATCCGGGGGACAGGTCCTTCAGGGAAGAGTGCTACGAGCGCGTGAATGGGCGTGAGCCATCCGCTTGCGCGTAACCATCAGCCGCCCCCCTACCCCCCTTTACCTTCCCACCCATTGCTGCTTCATCCCTCTGCCCCTTGGTAGTTTCCCCCTATCCCAATTGTTCCCAAGTCGGTAACCTATCCCTCTATCCTAGTTCCCAAACCCCCTAGCTGCCTACCAAACGTTTGTTCCCCCTCTATTCCCCCCAGACCGACTACCAAACCCCCCTGAACCCTTCCCAAACCTTCCCAAACCCTCCTGATCCCTTCCCAATCGTCTCCTACCAATTAGCCCCCCTTTCCCTAGCTACGGACTACCAAACGTCCCAACCCTTTTACCACACGTCTACAAACCCTCCCAAACCTATTCCGCCCCCTACCAAACGTTTCCACGCCCCAGCCCCTCTTACCCCCCCTAGGGGCGCGAAAACCCCCCCCTATATAATAGCCCTCGTTTGGTGGTACGTTTTCACCCCACCATAGGGTGGGATTACTAACGTAGGCAGGGCGCCACCAGTGCCCTCTATTGACTCGGGAACCGCGGGTTCGTCAGACCCGTAAGTGTCGTGGGTAGGATATTATTGCCTACGCGACACCTCCCTGCGGAGGCGGGTCGGCGGATGCATCATCGAAGAAAATCCACAATTCTAGATCCCGATAATCATTAACCATTGAGAATCTAGCGGCTGTCTCAGTGTATGCACCCCGCGGGTCAGCGGTTGCATCACTTATTAGCACCCCCGCGATTCTCCTTTGTTAATTCCACCACCGACTCTCTATCAGTGGCTGAATCTGTGTATGCAACCCGCGGGTCAGCGGATGCATCACGGAAGCAACCCCGCTGTTACTGAAGTTGATTAATTTACCCTACAAAATAATCGTGGTTGCCTTTATGGTTGCAGCCCCGCCCTAGTTGAGCGGATTGCACTGTAAAAGCACCTCGCTATAATTTTGGGTGAATTAAATAAAAAGCCCCACAAAAACATCGAAAATTACTCCAGTACAAGTGTCCGTGCATCTAAAATTGGAATTCTTAAAAGAAATCATCAAAATTAATTTTCTCATATTTCAATAATTCTCAGTGTTCAACTCCAAATCCAACAGAAACTAAATATACCAGTGACAATCCTGTGAAAAATTCAAATCAAAAGAAAAACTAATATCTGTATACCCGTGCATCCTGTGCAACCGGCGTTTAATCCGGATCCTGCCCAACGGGGCGGCTGCCGACGGGAAGCATCAGAAGGAAGGACGATTGAAGTCTGCCACCAACGCCACGAATTATTCCTGTCCATTTTCAAAATCCGAGAGAGTCATCCCAGAAAACAGAAACGGTGAGTCTAGTGAAGGCAACTATGTTATCTCTAATCCCGGGGATCGTTTGATGCTCCAAAAATAGAATCAGTGTTTTACAGTGATTTCGGGAAAGAAAGTGATTGTGCGAAACGGGAAAATTATTACAACCTAGCGTCGGCAAGTCATGTGATTAATCGGTTACCGCTCGACGATTTTTCACTCCATTCGGCTTCCCAGAAATCCCGTCGATCTACTCAAAATTGAAAATTCGAAAATGATAAAATAAAATAAATAATAATAATAAAAATAAAATTAAAATCACCCGAAATACGTAACAAAAATGGTGCTAAGTGTGGGGTTGCCTCCTTCTCTTCATCGGCTTAGTTTTTGGTTCGACTCAAGTGTTAACTTCTCGGATAAATAAGAAAAGAATCAGGAAAATAATGTGGCATCAATTCACGATAATATTATCCAAAATTCGTAAATTTCTCTTTACCTATTGCGTCGCTACAGTAACAACAAAAATAATCAGAATATTAGTGTCAGTAACAACGAACGGCTGCATTGTGGTACAATAAAATCTTAATTTTCATTGCGCCAAAGTGATCGAATAAATTTTTAAAGTGAAATGCGGGAGAGTTCGGAGATATTTTTCAGAGAAATTCAAAAATTCATTACCTTCTTCTACATCTTTTCGGCTTGGATGCATAAAGTGAGAATATTCTTGACAAAAATTTTAATAACGGTTTCATTATCGGGTATGAAAAATCGATTTTTTTTGACTAAATAAACGTGAAAGTGATAAAATAAAAAAAAGTCAGAAAAAATGCCGCTCTCAAAACCAGCGGATAACCCGGATCCGACGGAAAAAAATAGCCTGGAAGAAGCCCGTGAGCTCAATCAACAACTCGCGGACAAAATTAAATTACTCGAGGAGCAGGCGGAAATGATTCGTGAATTGCAAAAAACAGTAAAAGAAATGAAAGAAACACAAACTAGTTTACCGGCGTCGGAAGCAGAATATGCCTATGTCAATGTTTTAGAGCCAAACACCCCCGCAAATAACGTAGTGCTCGATCAATTATCAATTCTTGCACAAGAAATAGAGCGGCTAAATCGTATTACGGCAAAATTACAACCCCGTTCAGCAGAAACCACCTATGATCACCATAATAATGGGTCGAGAATTACAGTAAAAGACGCTCTCGCCTATGTACCCATATTCGATGGATATAACATGACGGTAACCCAATGGATGCGAGCTTGTAACCGCGCTTGCTCAATGCTGAACCAATCCACTGTTCCTATTTTCTTAGAATTAATTCGTCAAAAATTTGGGGGGCGCGCTCGCACAACGTTAGAAAATTTGGAGTATCAAACACCCCAGGAGCTTGAATCTCAACTGCGCGACTTTTTCGATCCTGTTCGCACGGCAAACCAATACAAAGCTGCTCTTGAAAATGTCTGTAAGAAATCGCATGAGCACATAGTTGACTATATTAATCGAGTGAAAACCCTTTATTCCGATGTAATTAACTCAGAAATAATCGAGCGCGAAGGCTTATCGCCTGAAGAGAAAAGAAAAATTGAAAAAGACACAATTCGTGCCTTTTTCCATGGCTTGCCGCCGTCGCTTCGTGTGCAATGCATGGCTGAACCTCATATAACCCTTGACCAAACATTTAAACATGCTATCAGAGTCTACAAAATTTTTGAACGCGATGCGGGTAGATTTAACGAACCTGAAAATTTTATTGGAGTTACTCAAACAAACCCCCAAGTAAACGCTCCCAATTCGTCGACGAAAGGCAGTGACAATTCAAGCCTACAGATAAAAGAAACACAACAAAATTTTTCTAATGTACCCCAGCAAAATTACTCCAACACACCACAACAGAACTTTTCTAATACCAGACAACAAAATTTTTCTAATGTACCCCAGCAGAATTACTCCAACACACCACAGGAAAATTTCTCCAACCCACCAAACCAAGGGCAAAACCAAAATAATTATCGAGGGTTCAATAATCAAAATGGCTATCGAAATAATTATCCTAGGAATAATAATCCTAACAACAACCAATGGTCGTGGGGTAACGGTAGAAATAATGGCAATCGAAATTACGATAACCCCAATAACAATCAGTCTTCCCAAAACAGAGGGGGGAATTTCAATAATAGAAATTTGCAGAACTCACAAAATCCTAACGGAAATTTTAATGCAAACAATGGGCAAAACGGAAAGCTCATCTACACCCCCGGAACATTTTGCGAATTATGCCGTATCCCAGGTCATAACTTATCAACTTGCAAACGTTTAGAATCAATGAATCGTCAAAGAGAATTCCAGTCAAAAAACGGGAAACTCCCCGAACAGAATACCGACGGGACTGCGGGGAGCCAAACGATTCATTCCCCGTCGCAAACGCAATCCTCCCACAATCCGTCGGGAGAGACCCAAATCAGTGCCAAGAACCCATCACCGACCACTCCGACACAGCAATGAAATTATATCAATCAATAAACAAGCCCGAAATAAATCCTACCGCGATTAATTCTCTGAAATCCGGAATTTATGATGGACAGCCTTATAACGTCATCTCCTTCCCAGTCGATCAACATGCAGACTTTTCAGATTTTATCCTCAAAAATTTAGAAGTAAAATCGGTTGAAGAGGTCTTAAAACTAGACCGAGAACTGGAAGCGTTTGAACGGCATGAGGGACTCCGAGCATTATGGGAACAAAAACCTTCAACTTCCCGTCGAGGTCTTGGATATGAAGGGCACGAGAATTTCAGACGTGGGAAAATCATAGAATTCGTAAAAGAGGGTGATAATGCGAGCGAGGACGAATCATACGATCCGATGCCTGTAAATACTAACTTTGAACCACTAGAACTCCCCAGTGAACCTGGAAAATCTGACATTAACTTAGCAATCGTAAACGAAACTGTAAATAATGAAAAAGAAGCGGTCATGAAAGTTAATAAGAGAAACATTATAGAATTAAACCGGGAAGTCCCGGGTTGCTTCCGAAAAACCACGAATAATAACGAAAAGGGGCCGCTGGAAGAAATTCCTAACGAACCAACGATAAGCGCGGCCGAAAACATTAACATCAAAGCCGCCACCAATCTAAAAGAAACGGTTGTGGAAAATTCTCGGGAAACCCTCACTGTCACGGTCGATGAAAAGTTGCCTAATGAGCAAGAGAATGAAATTAAAACCAGGAATAACAAGGAGAAGTCGGCGATGATCGCCGAAGTAAATTCACTAACCAAACCCGGGAAAATTACGAGAAAATTCGAGGAAAACACGTGCGGGGAAAATCAAATATTAACCCTCAGTCAAAATAAGAAAAACGAGTTGGAGGGTGACGAGTCGGATGACGAGGAAAATTACACAAAATATGCCCGTATTGCGCACATGAAAATTAAGAAAACAAAAATCGCGTTGGTGACCCTCTATTCGCTTCAATTAAAATTACCAACGATCATGATGATTGATAGCGGAGCTGAAGTTAACCTCATTAAAATAGGCGCTATAGATTATCGGGCCCCCATCAATAACACCGAAATAATCGAATTACACGGCATAACGGACAACTATATACGAACTATTGGTACAGTGCACATAAATATACATAGCCACACAGTGAAATTTTATGTTGTAAATAATCTATTTCCCATTGTTCAAGCAGGAATTATTGGCGCTGAATTTTTCCATGAATTCAAGGCCACATTATCCTACGAACACAAAACATTCTCTTTCTTAGACGTAGTTATGGATATAACTTATGACGACTGCCAAGTTATTCCCAAAAACTCATCGCGTTCTTTTGCCATTAGGTTAACCGAGGACTCTCCAACCGTCGGCCTCATACCCGACATTTACATTACAGAGAATATCTCCATAATAGGAAGCCCAGAGCTGAACATCCAGGGCACAGCTTACGTCCGGACAATTAATCAAAGCAATCAAGATTTGATCATACCAACCCCAGTCATACCCATGGGGCAGTGTAGTTGGTTAAGGTGTGGACGTGGGGAGGCACAGGGTAGTCCCAACGACGCAGAAAACAAATACTTACTCGGAGAAGAAAATTCCCGCATAAAAAGATTAAATTATTTTTCGCGGAAAATAAATTTGCTTACGGCCCCGCTCACACCTGCCGTGTCGGTCCACGTTGTCTCTACCGATAAACTTACCCCGGAGCGTGCAAATGAAATCAAATTATTAATTCACCTCGATCATTTGGTAGAGAATGAGAAGCGTGCAGTTGAGGAACTTATAGAACGTCATCAGGATCTTTTTGTGTTAAAGGGAGAACCGTTGGGAGCAACAAACGCTATCTTTCACCGTATTAATACCACCGATCAGATTCCAGTTTTCAAAAGGCAATATCGCTTCCCCCCAATACATAAAACAGAAATCATTAGACAATGTGAAGAGTTGGAAGCTCGGGGAATTATTAGACCATCCGAATCACCTTATTGTTCGCCGCTTTGGGTCGTACCCAAGAAAGAAGACTCGCAAGGGAATAAACGATGGAGAATGGTTAACGATTATCGTGACCTGAATGAAAAAACTATTGGTGACGCTTACCCCCTGCCCAATATCAGTGAAATTTTAGACCAACTGGGAAACGCACGTTATTTTTCGACCTTTGATCTTGCAAGTGGGTTTCATCAAATTCCTATTCACCCAGACGACATTCATAAAACCGCGTTTCCTACTCCATATCAACACTATGAATACACGCGTATGCCCTTTGGGCTTAAAAATGCCCCACCCACTTTTCAAAGAATGATGGACAAAGTACTCATGGGCCTTCAGGGAAAGGAGGTATTCGTCTACATGGATGATATTGTTATTTATTCGCAAACTATTGAGGAACATGTCGAAAAATTTAATAAATTGAGTGAACGCCTACGTAAAGCAGGGCTTCAATTGGAACCTGACAAGTGTCATTTCTTGAAATCTGAAATTAATTATTTGGGACATATTATCTCATCCGACGGAGTACGTCCTGAACCTAAAAAGCTCACCGCGGTTACCAACTTGCCTAGGCCCATCAATCAGAAAAATATCAGACAATTCTTAGGGCTCACGGGGTATTACCGTAGGTTTATTCCAAATTACGCAAAAATTGCCAAACCACTTACCACTCTTTTGCAAAGAGATATTAAATTTCATTGGGGCGACGAAGAACAGCGTGCATTCTGCAACCTAAGGGACGCCCTGTGCAAATCCCCCGTTTTACAATACCCAGACTTTACACGAGAATTCATAATAACCACGGATGCCTGTGGGTATGGAATAGGCGCCATCTTGAGCCAAGGAGACATAGGTAAGGATCTTCCTATCGCATATATATCACGCGTTTTAAATAAAGCTGAAAAGAACTATTCCACTATTGAGAAAGAAATGCTAGCGATTGTTTATGCGGTCAACTATTTTCGGCCTTACGTCTATGGGCGAAAGTTCACGTTGGTAACCGATCATAGACCACTAACATGGCTAAATTCAGTATCATCTCCTAACTCCAGAATTGTGCGATGGAGATTGAGCATGCAAGATTTTGACTACAAGATAATATATAAACCCGGTTTAGTAAATGCAAACGCCGATGCATTGTCGCGAAATATTCCGATAGAGAATGTTGATCCTAATGACAAGGAAGGCGAGAGGGAAGAAAATGTAAACGTGATTGATATACGGAGGCTTTTTATGATAAACACAGACTCATTGTCAGACGAATCAATTATTTCTGCCCCTTCTAAACGTAAAAAGAAACCTCAGAGCAGGAAATTCGAAAAAAGGATCAAAATCGTAAGCGACTCAAGCGAAGAAAGTGACCCGGGCGAAGACAGCGATACAAATATGCTGACAGACCCTGGAGACATAGTAGCCGATAACGTTTCAGGGGAAGTACCAAATTTCAATGACGAAACGTCTGAGAAAGGAAGTGACGAAATAGTAGATGACACCCGACCCGAGGGGGAATCTGATACCTCAAAGGAGGGAAGTCAAAGTATACAAAAAAATAAACCACAAAGTAAAACCATATCAGATTTATCCGAAAGTAATGCAAACGATAGCAACATAGGGTTAGAATCACCGGAAGTCGGGCAGCCAACTGCCGCCGGGCAGCAAAATCTCGCCGGGAAGCAAAATACCTCCTCGGGCAGCACTGACGACGCGCAGCCTAGTAATTCAAATGTAATTGACGACCATCAACTCGCCGATTCTCCTGATGTTCAAATTGACGACAATATAGATTTACTTTTCGATAATGGCTCACTAGAGTTACCTGATTTTGCACACTTAATGGAAGATTTTCTGGAACATCCCCCACAGACGGACACCGAAATTATTTTCCAAATTCCCTCGGAAGCAATCAGGCGAACGAAGGTGGTAGCGACAAGCCCCCCGATGACGTGACTGACTCAGATGACTCTAGTGATTCCAATGACGAAATTTTTCCACAACCACGTGTTCCCTACAAAAATTCAAAAATCAAATATCCCCCTAACTCACGAATCATCTCAAACCAAGTTATAGAGTGTAGAGACAACTTGACTATACGCCAAGATCATTGTTTAATTTTCACAACTACGAGAGGCGAAGCCTGCGACAACGGGGCAATAGAGCTGCTCGATAAAATAGATTTTCCGCTCGGCACCGTCACATTGGGACGCGTGAAAGTAGTGCCCTACCAGAAGAAAAGTATTCTCATCTTACCAATAAAAAATCATAGAACCGATCTAGTAATCGAAGAAGATATGCGCAAAGGTCTAGCGTCAGTGTATAACGCCGCGGTTGATCTAAACTTAAAATCAATTAGGATAGCGAGAACAGACTTCTTCGATGAAATCACATGGAAAATGATGGAAGGTTACTTAGTAGAAACCTTCGGTGGATTAGAAATACAAATAGCCATCTGTACGCAAGAGGTTATTATCCCGGATGAGGATGATCGTTTGCGAATTATACAGGAATACCATGCGGGCGCAATAAATGGCCACAAAGGCACAATTAAAACATTCAATCGAATAAGACAAAATTACTTTTGGCCGGGGTTGAGGCAAGATGTCATTAACTTTGTGAACAATTGTCGGGAATGCCAATTGAAAAAATTAGTGCGGGTAAAGACCAAACAACCCATGGTAATCACTGATACTCCCAGATCTTCATTTGACAAAATCGCCATGGACATGGTAGGACCTTTAAAGAAAACAAGAAATGATAATATATATATATTAACAATTCAATGTTTACTCACTAAATATTCATTAGCGATTCCATTAAAGAGTGGCGTCTCTAGCGAAATTGCGACCGCGCTTGTTAAAAATTTTATTTGTTATTTTGGCGCACCTAAATCCATGTTAACAGATCAGGGATCAAATTTTTTATCTAGCCTCATGAGGGCAATCGCACGGAAATTTAGAATCACTCAATACCATACAACGGCTTACAGGCCCCAGAGCAATGGGTCCTTGGAAAGGTCGCATCATGTCCTCGCGGAATACCTAAAGCAGTATGCCGACAAACACACGGATTGGGATGAATTATGTGAACTAGCTTCATTCGCGTATAACACTAGTGTTCATGAAGGAACAGGTTTTACGCCATACCAATTAGTATTCGGGAAAATAGCCAGGCTTCCTTCAAGTAGGGCAACAAATGAACCCGTAGATGCCACTTATGGCGATTATTTAAGCGAGCTCTTTACACGGATTGAAGATTTACAGGAACGGGCGCACAAAAATCTTCACGAGGCAAAACTACGATCGAAAACATATTATGACGCAAAAATCAACCCACAGAACTTTAGCGTAGGAAGCAGGGTATTTTTACTAAAAGAACCAAACAAGGGAAAGTTCGCAGATCAATACGAAGGGCCATACGAAGTTATGGAAATATTGCCGAATTCAAATGTGGTAATTAATGTTAAGGGAAATAGGAAAACGGTTCATGTAAATAAGTTACGGTTAACCAGAATGCAGGTTTCTCTCATAAACACATAGGCGTACTTATAGGTTATATTTCACTTATGATAGGTAACTTCCAACGGGAAATAAGATTAGTAGTAGTAGTAGTAGGGTAGGAAAATTGAAAGAAAAAAGAAAAAAAAAAACAAATAAATATGGTTAGGACAGGGACGACTAGCTAGTTTTAAAAGTATAGGCATTAATTCAATAAGTTTATGAACGGAAGTACTCAGAAAGAGACCCCAAATATGACAGATGGCTCGTATGGAAGTGATTGCTATCCTCCTCACCTCATGGGTCGGCCTCATCCAAACAACTAATGGGCTCATAGGTTACGACTGCAGTGGCTCCTCGTTGAATATCACCTCTTATTCTCTACTTAGTGTTGCTGCATGTAATATTCCTTACCTTGAACCAAATTCTACAACTATCAACATCGAACTCATGCAGCTCAACAAATACAGACACGTCCGAATCGATGAATGCAGATTAGAAGTCGAGAGAACGATTCATTATTGTGGAATGCATTCCCATGTATCTACTGTTCATAACTACCATAGAGAATATCTTGTACCTTTGGAAGAAAATGAATGTCGGAAGCTCCACGACTCCAATTCGTTACGAATTTCCTACAATGTTGGATTAGATAGATTAGTCAAAAATATCACAAACAGTAGAACGGTTACCTTCACGGAAAAAAAAAAATTCTCGAATCATGCATATTATATGCTTGATTTGAGCATAAATAATATTCTCAAATCAGGAATATTATATGCTTGAATTGGGAGTATTATTCTCAATTTGAGAATATTATTCTCAAATCGAGAATATCTATATGCTCGAATCGAGCATATTTTATTCTCAATTCGGGAATAATATTCTCAATTCAAGAATAATATTCCTAAATCAAGAATATTTATATGCTCGAATCGAGCATATTTTATTCTCAATTCGGAAATAATATTCTCAATTTAAGAATAATATTCTCAATTCAAGAATATCTATATGCTCGAATCGAGCATATTTTATTCTCAATTCAAGAATAATATTCTCATTTCAGTAATAATATTCCTAAATCAAGAATATTTATATGCTCAAATCGAGCATATTTTATTCTCAATTCAAGAATAATATTCTCAATTCAGGAATAATATTCCTAAATCGATAATATTTATATACCAGAAAATATATATATATATATATTTCTTTTTCATTCGTTTTGCTATTTTATTTGAACTTTCAAACTCTTGGAGTAGTTATAATCTCGATCCAAAAGTTTTTTTTACTGGGGACGAATGACAGAGAAAAATCCATTAATAACTGAAGCTCTGAATGCTAGGATTCTCAGCCGTGGAAAAAATACCAAAACAGCTGCTCTGTAGCTCGGGGAAGATGAATCGCAAAAAAACTTATCACATGCCAAAAAAACATTCTGATTCAACTAGAATGTTTCGACCCGACCGATTTCAACTTGAATCAAGTAGATTTTTGACTTATTCCAAGTCCATGCAGCCGGCCTGAATCAAGCTGAAAAAAAAATGCGGGTGTACTTAAATCAAGTAGAATTGGACTCGAATCAGGTAGAGTTAGTCTCGATTCAAGCCAAGAGCTACTTGATTCAGATATTTTTTGACTTGTTTGGTTATTTTGGGAAGGGATAATGAAGGAGTCGAGACCATCATATATAGAAATATTGTAATTTAATCATAACGAATGGCGGAATGTTACATAATGTTTCCCATCAGGACCGCAACGACAATGTGTGGGGAGAGAAGTTATCAGATTACACTGTTCTATTAGGCTTGATGCCGAAGTTCTCCTAACTTCATACGCATGAAAATGATCGTTGAAACGCACAGTCCATAATTTTATAACGATGAATGAGATTTTGGATGGCTCGGTGAGTACTATGGATTCAATAATACCAAATATGGGGTACTCATCATTGAGGGCTACAACTACAATCATTCCTTTACTATATTGCGTACCTTTTATGTTGGCCCAATCTGTCTGTGTGATTTCTTTTAATCCGGGGGGATCGAAGCATGGAGTCTTTCGTAATACAACATATTTCGCACTGGAAGGGTAATAGCTTTTTTTGATATTTCTAATAATGAATCAAAACCTTTACCCATGATAAAACGAGTATTCAATTCCCACTCTGAATCTTTCACAAACGTCAGTGGTAGATTGCGACGATTTTGAGACTCTCGAGCACGTTTTTTGTAAACTTTATGCTTGGACTCGAATCTGTAGCATTGGAGAGCAGACAGAGGGCCTATATTCTCTATGGCTCGCCAATAATGTAAGAAATGATGCATTTTAGGAATTAAATCGCGATACAAGTCACGGAAAAGTTGATTGAACTTCTTCACCAATTGTTTAAAGATATGTTCCATTTCTAGATTAATCGAGGGGGCTGTTAATATATCGATCATCTCTCTCATTGTTTTGTAAAGTATCCAAATATCTTCATCTTCCTTTGTAACTAAATCGCCGATCATGAGACCGAGATATCGTGCAAAACAGAGGCATTCTGCAGCAGATAGAGAGAGTTTATGACTTTCAACGTGTGTTTTCTCAATGATTGGTGGTTTGTTACCAATTTCACATTGCCCGTAATCGAATCGTTGGATACGCTCATTGAGTATTGCATAAGTGAATCTTTTTCGTTTGATGAGAGACTCGATAATATATGATAACGCTTTATTCCAAGCGCCTAAATCACAATCGTGCATAATGTCAAAATAAAAATTATCAATAACATGAAAACATCGGAATTTTTCATGAAAAATACATTTTTCTTTTATACCCGTATTGGACACATTATTTTCTTCAACATCTGCCTGATAATTTGAATGAGTTCGCAATTGAGAAATATCTTCAACCACTGCCTGCTTAATCTCCCGTTTGTGCATCCGACATACTCGACAGGGAAAATTGGAAGAAAAACTTCCAGCATTCCCTAGTATAGTGTTGAGCGCCAGGTTGTCACCAATAATCAAACTTAGTGCGAATTTCACAGTTTGCTTTTTCCCCGATTCGAGAGTGATAATGATTCCATTGGTTTCCAATTCTTGGATTTCTCTCAATAACACTTTGAATACCTCAAAATTCGTTACATTCTTTTTATCTTCGACATAAAACATCAAGGTGGGGAAGATATTTTTCAAGAAACTTTGATATTCAGGAGGAAGACAAGGGATTATGAAATAAACAGCTCCTATCTTATTAACACACATATGCGTACCACTATCGGCAGTCTCAAAGTCATCGTAATATAAGATTATTGGGAGAACGAATTCATCACCGAATGAAGGTTTAATCTTTTCTTTCCAGAGACGTCCTTGAACGAAATTTTTTACAACACTCCCGTCACTTTTTTCCAACTCACCTAAATATCTCAAAATTTCTGGAAAAACTCTCGGCAATTGAAGGAACGATTTTAGAGTCTTTTTCATAGGAATAAATTGTCTGGTGGTATGAAGAGGTATAGTGGATATTCTAGTTTTGGTGCGAACGTTGCCAATCATGACACCGATATTGTAGGGATATGAATTGACTGACACTGGAGTTTTATGGAATGCTGTATCACGTAAATATTGGGTCTCAAATCCTGCGTACATATTCTCATATTGAACAAACATGTATTTGATATCCTGTGATTTTTTTGAACACTGCGGATCAGTATCATTGATATCTAAATGATTAAACACTTCGTCCTTTAATGATTGGAAAGGACCATTTTTCAAAAATTTAATTTGAGTTTCGATAATGAATTGAATTTGTGTTGGCGTTAGATCACTCTGATGCATTTCACATATATATTCAACGACAGCTTTATGTATATTTCTAGTGAAATGATCACTTGTTCGATGGTTCCTTGTGGCCATCGTTAATTGTCCTATCAATTAATGAACTTTAATTAAATTAATTAAAAAAAAAATTTCTCACACAATTTAATAAAAAAAAACAACGAGTGAAAATTTCCACATCTATAGGGTGGTCAGTATTGCCTATAGGGGATGCTGATGAGCTACTTTAACTTCACTCTTAAGCGAAATCTTTCTTTAGACACGCCCTCCCCTTGCACGTTTGCCTCTCCCTCTCCCTCTTCCTCTCCTTCTTCCTCTCCCTCTCCCTCCCTCTCTCTGAATTCCCAAATTATCGATTTTTGTCAGGAATGAATCGATTTGAGGGCAGTACTTATCATGTACAGTATCAATTCTGTAAATTGTTTTTTGGATCATCTGCCACAAATGTTCACATTCAGGGGTATAAATTAGCTGGAACGCGAAAAAGCTCTCGAAACAAATGTCCAGAGCTTTCTGGACACTATCAAAATGATAATAAAAATCATTGATGACCACGTAAATATCACCCACAGTATACCTATCTTCTCCAACGAAGAGTAAATAGGGCTGAACTGTCGACCGTCGTTTACGTGCTTGTTTCTGAATTCTATCAATCGTCTCCTCCAATTGGGCCCTCACCTATGAAAGTAATATTAATATTAAAACTTGAAATAATGGAAATCGATATTGATATTATCAATTCTAATATTATAGCATAATATTCCCCGATTTCTTCCGACAAATGTTTTTATGCTATCGTATTTACATTTGTCGATGTAATAATTGAGAAATGATACATACCGTGATGTGAGTAACGAAACAGTCTCGACTTGTGGAAACTGATGCTTTGGTATTTTTCCCAGCGACTTTGATCGTCTGTTTTGGTGGTAATAAAGCAGGTAGAAGTTGTAGGATAATTATCAGACGAGTGTCTGTAATTGAAAAAGAAATTAGAGTCCAAAAATTTAGAATAATGACTAAAAACAGCGAGATAAAAACCTTGGTCTAGGGTAGGATTGAATAATTTATCCAGAAGTTCGTTCCCAATATCATCATTTATTGATTGAGGTATGCTCATCAATAGATTTGTCAATTTCTCATCAAAATCCTTCCACCTTGCAGTGATTTCCTCCACTGAACACTGATGTTGATGATGAAAATCAATTTCAATCTAAAATAATAAATAAATAAATATCTGAACCATAATTAATTGATATGGGAAGTAGAATATCAACAAACCACTAATATACTTCATAATTTCACAACTTACCAATTGCCAACCTTGAGGCCCTCTGAGAACAGAGAACTCCTGGAAGTATTCATCGAATTTATCCCTATCAGTCTTCAACAGATTGAGTCGATACTCAATTGTCGACTCCCATTTCTTTAATATTTCATCCCAAGAGCAGAGGTTCGATTTGAGTTCTTCCAAGGTATCGAGAACCTCTTGTGTCAATCTAGGAGCTATAAATATTGAGAAAATTGACTTGAGAATGAAGTATTCACGCATAAAATAACGAGGAAGATATTTTTATGAATGTCGCAAGTTATTAAGGAGGTATTTTGACATTTCTCTCTCGACCCATTTATATTCGAGATAAATATATAAGCAACAATATTTTTAAATCGAATTCAGGAGTCATAAATACACTATTTAAATACCTTCAAAATTTGGGATTGGTTCTCCATCGGATTGCTCATCTTCATCATCGAATGGCAGTAAACCTTTCTCTTTCATATAACTTCTACAACGTTTGGCCCTCGTGAACAACTTTCCGGAAGCTAATTTTTGATCCGGACCCCTTTCTTTTGGTGCCACATAGAACGTGTTCTACAAAAATGAATTCATGATAAATATGAATAAACCAAAAATAATTGATCAGAGTGTGGAAAAAACACGATAAATCTTCGTGAAGTTGTGACGTACCGCAACACGAGGGAAGAGAGCAATAATTTTTTGACGCAGTGCTATAAAATCATATTTGGTTGGACTTTATAGATGATATGATTGGAGCATTCACGAAAAAAAAAAGAAAAATGTAGAGAAATGGTGAATAGAATGAGTAAGAAAAATAGAAACATATATGATACAGGGGGCCTATTCTGGTTCATATAAATTGATAAATAAATGAATAAATCTTGATTTTGCCAGTCTTCAGACCGGTAAAAATGACATTTATTCATTTATTTGTCAATTTATACGAACCAGAATAGGCCCCCAGAAAGGAGAAGTAATAGATCCAGAATACAATCATAAATATATTATTTAAAAATAAATCGAATCATGAATACCGTGTTTCAAACTCAAATAGCCAATCGATCAGTAATTCGGTCAAAAGTTTCTCATCATCCTCTTGCAGTGTGTTATATCTTTCGTAAACCTTCAGAATGCTCCTCCCTTTCCAAGTTCCGTTGAGGAATTTTTTAAGGTCCTGAAATTGGAAAAACGCAATTCTACTCTAATCTGTTATTTATAACAATCGTTGAATTTTATATATATAGGACAGATAGGAGAAAGGCTTACAAGATCGTAGACTTCTTTGATTTCATAATTCAAACGTGGTCTTTTAACCAAATTTGCTCTCACATCCTCATCTTCTATTTCTTTTCTTTTGGGATCTTGGAAACTCAAAGGCCTATTTATCTCTTCTGGATGGTCAAGAGGCTTCATGCGAATGTTAAAAAAATTAGTGAATTTGAAGGAATAGTGATATCGAGGTATTCCTCAACGTGGTTATAATATAAAAATAATTCATCTCTTGTCAACATTAAACATAACCACAATAATTGAGGGTTTATAATTATATAAAAAGATTTATACTTGTGATGAAACTGATGATGATGATGATGATGTTCTATCAGCCTGATTGTTATCGTCAGCGTCTTTCACACTGCTCTGTGAATAATATGTAAATAGAAATGAGTGTCGTTGAAGTGAAAGAGGTTCACTGAGATGAATGAGGATCACTGAGGTGAATTTTCGTTTATGAATTATTCTCAAATTACCTGACTCAATCGTAAACTCAAATCATAGATTTCTTCTTCATTCCTTATTGATTTTTCTTGCTCATCGGAATCACTTGATTCTTCCTTCTGTCAGCAATAGATTAATGGAAATAATTGATGTATGTGTGAGTTGATTTATGCATGAAATTGAAAAATACCTGGCTCAGGGAAGATTTGAGTTTCTCTTTATGATCCTTGAGAAAGTTTTGGAACTTGAATTTCCGTCCAATCTTTACCAAATTGTCTGGGAAAAGCTTATCAACTTGAGAATCGGTTAAATTATTGAACACATCATCGTCAACACTCTGATCTAAAACAGATTATTGATTGTTTACCATCAAATTCACGAAGCAATCATCACAGTCGGGCATTAAATCCAAATCGGAATTAGTGATGATGAGTATTCTCCACTATTATGTCAATAAAATAAGAAAAGGAAGATTTACCACGAAGGATTCTCATGAATTCTTCCATATCCGCTTCCTTCAATAATTGCATGTATTTATACTCTTCATTCACTATGTCACTCATTATACTTAATTATATTTTACCTTTTTCTGCAAGAAAATTCAGCTTCACCAAAAATACAACTACACTCAACTGTTTCACAGAGAACAATGAACAGCAGTGGTGTCACTGTAACGCGCGGCGATTCACAACAAATTCAAGGCCTTCGTGAGGGATTAATCTGACCTTGGGTGCGACTATCTCATTCGCACTCATCTGAAGTTGTCATTATTTTAATTGCTCGTCAAAATATTGATGTAGAGGTTGATTCGATCAACGTTAGATGGAGGAACCATCGATTATATATAAAAATATATATAAAAATACTTACTTTTAACTATACATATAAAATATTTAAATGATATTTTTATAATTTCATAAACCATTCATGATATATAAAATAAAGATATCAGAGATAATTAATTAATTATTGGAGAAAGGAAAATAATGCTGAATAAACTTCGCCGAGGGTTTTGAAGTTCAAATAAAGTAGCAAAATGAATGAAAAAGAAATATATATATATATATATATACTTTCTGGTAGATAAATATCCTCGATTTAGGAATATTATTCCTGAATTGAGAATATTATTCTTGAATTGAGAATAAAATATGCTCGATTCGAGCATATAAATATTCTTAATTTAGGAATATTATTACTGAAATGAGAATATTATTCTTGAATTGAGAATAAAATATGCTCGATTCGAGCATATAGATATTCTTGAATTGAGAATATTATTCTTAAATTGAGAATATTATTCCCGAATTGAGAATAAAATATGCTCGATTCGAGCATATAAATATTCTTGATTTAGGAATATTATTCCTGAATTGAGAATATTATTCTTGAATTGAGAATATTATTCCCGAATTGAGAATAAAATATGCTCGATTCGAGCATATAGATATTCTCGATTTGAGAATAATATTCTCAAATTGAGAATAATATTCCCAATTCAAGCATATAATATTCCTGATTTGAGAATATTATTTATGCTCAAATCAAGCATATAATATGCATGATTCGAGAATTTTTTTTTTCCGTGTTAGCAGGAAAAAGTACACTTGACGGAGCATGTAAGGGTGCCCAGTACAGCGACCCATTCGGTACCTGGGACGATGTGGTCGTAAATGCCATAGTACGAGTACACTATACGAGTTACTCAACTACAGTTAAACTAGAATCTAACAAAGTAACCTTACAATCGGGAGCCAAGTGCAACTTCCTGTCTGGAGCATGCACGGACTCCTCTGGCACTCAAGCTTTCTGGTCGGTTAACCCTGAAGATGATTGTAAATTCAGTAAATATACTACCTTATATCGGGGGGCCGCCACAAAAATAGATCCATACGACAAAGATCCGGCAACATATATAGTGTCTACATCAGATTTTACCTTTTCACTTGAGCAACGAGCAAGAAGTTCAACCTGCGGCCACACTTTAATCCAAACCGAAATCCCTAATTTATTTATTGTGAAATCTGCACTCGGAACCACCTTTTCCACAAACAAAGTTATCGATACTGAAAACGTAGACTTGATGCAATACGTGAATGCGAAAATTGTTTACGTTGAGAGTCACATACGTAATCAAGTCAGGAAATTTTATCACCATATCCGAATCCACCAATGTGAAGCTCAGAGGACATCCTTAATGAATGCAATAACCACCGCAGTTTTCGCACCTGATATGTTTGCTTACAATATTATGAAAGGTCCTGGGTTTCATGCGGTAGTCACAGGTGAAGCAGTGTCAATAATTAGATGTACGCCAGTCCCAGTTACTCTCAGGAAAACAAAGGGGTGTTTTCTGGAAATACCAGTCACATACAATAACGAATCTTATTTCCTGACCGGAATATCACGAATGTTGCTACGTCGAGGTTCGGGAGTAGATTGTCTTCAGCAATTCCGACTGTATTTTTCGTCAACGGTAATTGGTACACCCTAAATCCAGACTTTTTAAGGGTCCCACCACCTATGATTTTCCACCCGACCAGAGAAATAGAATGGGAATACGAAAGAATAAAAAATTTGGCAACGACCGGTATTTATAGTGATGCTGATTTACAGAAATTACGTGACAGAGTATTGACTAAAGCTGAAACCCCATCCATCATAGGTGACGTGGCGCGAGCCGCTAATGGCGAAGACTTGCCCCCAGGAGTTATATCCACGAATTATTGGATCGATAAGAAAGCAATAGAAAGCATGGCAGAATCAGCCATCCAAAACGCTTGGAATAAACTTCAAGGTTTCGGAAACGTAATCTCTATTATTATTGGCATCGTTACTATATTTCAAATTATCATCGGAGTAATCAATATCTTTATACATGGCTACACCTTGCACGACATGTTTGGATGTAGCTACCGTGTACTAGGAGCCATTTGTAGCGGGGTAACTCACTGCCTACTATATACAGCCCGACGAAATAGAAGTGACGACTTACCTAGAAATGACGAAGACGAAACCACATACGAATTAATACAATTTAGCCGAAAAACTTCCGAAGAAACTGTTCCGCAGCCAACCAGCACCACCGGGAAGCAGGACGTCATTGACCCTACACTACTCTCCAAAGCACGAGTGACACTAAAAAGTGCATGAAAGCAACAGCATGAATTTAATTATTCTATTTTTTTTCTCCTATTCTTTATTTATGTTAACAAATACAATACAGTCTACCTTAAGCCTATGTCCGACTCAACAATGTACATCGTCAAATGGAACTTTCCTTCCATTATTCTCTCTGCCGAAAAATGAAAAAGGGGCCGTACTTATTACAACAAGAAATCCTTCACTAAGACTCACACATTTTTTTTAGTAAACACAACAAACAAAATGGATCCATTTGGGATCCTGGGCAGGTTCTTGCCTCTCTTCAAAATTCCAACCACAGCCACTCCGACAAGCGCACAAGCAACAATTACACAAACGAATACACGAGTAACAATGGAAGAGGTCTCATCTACTACCCTACCCACCCCAAAGAAAAGGAAAGTTAAGAGAGGAAAGCCTAAATTTAGGAAAAGGAATAGAGGGGGGAAGAAGCACCGAAAGACGCTCAAAAAGGATGGACTCAGTCTTTCCACCCCGACCACACCCAGCACACCCACAACAGCCTTACCACCACACCCTCCTCCACTCGAAATTATTCTAGCCACCCAGAACTCCAACTCTACAGACCACCAACAAAACACCCCATTCCAGCAGGAGCCTCCTAACCTCACAGCAACCGAAACATCCTCTTCATGCGTCCCTCTCACTCCCGAGCCATGCACCCTATTATCACAAAAAAATCCACCCCCTTCTCAAGACTTCACATCCCCACCTCCTGCTACACTAGTCCCCCCTGTAACACAAATCATTATGATGCCTGATGTGGACAACAACACAGTGCCATATAAACTGCATGCAGCAGAATACATGGAAGTGGAACGGTCCATCCTGATCACACAAACAAAGACCCAAGATACGACGTATACACGGGACTTGCCGCATCCAAAGTAGTGAAGTCAGGAGGCGGTTTTCAGCTTAATCAACTGGAAGCAACACTTCCAGCAACGCCACCAAAATATATCACCAGCACAGATCCCCGACATCTGAAAAACAGGCCAACCCCCAGATCACCCAAACCTACCCCAAACATTCCTTCTTCAAACCCAACCATGAGCATACCCTCATCGTCCCAACAACCTTGGCCCCAACAATGCGAGCAATATACCCACCTCAAATGTGCCCAACGAACCCCATACGTCCCTATACCCCTAATAACGTCAGTACCCATAATCCCTACCCTGAGCAATTCACCCCCTGCACTTTCCCCAGAAAAGCTTCACGATAACCCCGTCACCCCCTACATCCCGCAATATCTTAACCCCCGAGTTATCCTCCCAAACATTCCCGACTACACACCCACACCAAAGAAACCAGCAAACCACCAACAAGCAACGAGGGGCGAAGAAGGAGCAGAGAAAGATCCGATAGGAAGAAGTAGAGCGCGATTGCAACATGTCAAGCTGGATGCGGAGCAGGATAAGGAGTGGCTGAGTGTGATTGAAAATAAAAGGCTGAGGATGCTGGAGAAACTGAAGGTCAAGACGAAACACCAGGAAAAGAAAGAACTGAAAGAGAGAGAGAAAAGGCAAATGTTTGAGGATTTAAGAAAGAAACGTAGAGAAACACTGAAAAAGAAAGAACAAAGGGATTAAAACATAATCAGGTACCCGGTTATGCTCACCGCGTTTTCCGCACCTTTCGCTTCCTACTTAAGTAATAAAAATAAGGAGGGGGGATAATAATAAAAGAAGAAAGAAAAAAAAAAGAAATGGGAGGTAAGATTTATTTGTATTCAAATTCCACAGAAACCCCGCAACATGGACCACGTAAAACTCTCAGAATACCATCTTCAAGCACGCAACAGGGTGTCGGCGCACAAAAGAAGCAGAATTATTAAAAACCTAGAGAAATTTAGTACTCGACTTCTTGCAATAGCCGAAGAAAAAAAGGACGCCCCACTGAACACCAAATTCATCTTCGAATGGCTGGAGGACATCCTACAACCACTTCATGTAGGCGTCGCTCATCACGTGATTATGGGGGACGTAAACGTCCTGACTATCACTAACATCATCCCTGAAATCACGGAAATCGCTATGGGACAGGCACCTGAATGGTTGCTACACATACAATTGGCAGTTAAAATGAGTGATACAATCCAAACATTGTTACAATGAAAAGAATGAGCCTAACAACTTTCCTCGGGGTTTGGAGTCTTAAAACACTCCGGAAGTGACGAGCCGGAGGGTCCCCTCCTGTAACATTCGACGATTCCAAGGGTCAAGATAATAATTAAGAGCACCAATAGATTCTCAATGCAACATAAACATTCATATCTCTATCATTTTTTTATCTTTCTCGTTGTAATTTTTATTTTATCTATCTTTACATATTTACGAATAACATTTCGCAATCATGTGTTCACTTTTAGAGAAGAGCTGTTGAAAAAAATCGCATGCAGTCATGCCAAAATATCCATGCATTCCATTAATGTTCGTATATAATTCATATAATAAATCATAAAAAAAAAATCTCACAAGTTCATGACACTAGAAACATTGCCTGTTCATTTTTCGATCCACAAACCCATCCTATCACTCACAAAAATCCCAGTGACACAGCGTACGCAAAGACGTTATGTGGGTTGAACCGCGGGGACTGGGGGATAAGCAATCACAGCACGCATCATCACGAGTATAACGGTTATTGTCATTGATAACGTAGAAAATAAGTAAAAACCAAGATAAAAACATAATAAGCTCGTTTAAGCTTCACGGTGATGGTAGCCATAAGATTCCTTTTCTCATATCAAACGAATGTAGTGTACTTGAAAACCCCACAGTAACCGTAGCTTGAGCATGGGCATGGGTATGGAAATTGATTAAAAATATTTACCGAAAACATCGTATCATTACAGAAACGAACTGAATTAAAAACCCTACAAGATGGAGGAAGGATCAAAAAACCCCTCGCGGATTATAAGAATCTGGAGGAACCCACATAAAGAAATTGTAGAAGCACGAATGCGGAAACAGCGGGTTCTAATTATTGCGCGACAATTGCAAAGCAAAATCAACAAAATGAAAGGGATTCTAAAAACATTCGAAAACTATTGCGAAGGAAAAATAGGTGAGATAGAAAGTATCGAGAGCCACGAGGAACTCGAAGAAATGTCGGAGGAGGAGGATATAATAGATAACCACTAAATATGAAAAGTAAGTCCAATTCATGAGAATTTTATGAGAGAAACTTGCATGGTATTTTTTCTGTTAATACAAGTCCAGTCTTTGGACACACAAAGTCATAACCTTCAAGTCTAAATATATATGTATGTATATGTATATATAGTAATAATGATAATAATCTATAAATGAGTAAATTTTGAAAAGAAGAATATATATATACATGTGATATATATATATGTAATAACCATATGAATATCGGTACGTATATGGAATGCTTTTACTATTATATCAAAAATTTAAATAGTGAAAATCTCGTTGTCACATTTGCGCAAAACCTCTTCGCAGAAGGTCTATCTTTTAACTACTGAGTATGCTAAGGTTTAGATTTAGGACACTTTTATTTTGTAAATGGAATTAGTCACCACATGGTTCACCAGCGAGACACCAGCTTCAACAACAGAGCCTGATCAACAAAGAACAACGACGGGTTTTAAGTAGTCTCAGTCGGGTACCTTAAGAGTTCTCATGACTTTTCATCCATAAGATGACACAGCCTGAAAACGCCGCCAACACGCGACTCGATTTACACGCGTAACTCATGAGATGCATGAACATAGAACGCATGATACGAACCCATAATAATTCCTATCCCTAGTTGAATCAGTGGCTTGAAATAACATCCTGCTGAACACAAAAAAATATAAATAAACGCATGACTATTGTCCCAAGTCGTAAAACCCAGAACGCATAACAGCATCGATTGCACTTTAGGTTGACTAGACAAGAACGTCAATGGCCAGCAGCATGAATCCGGGAGAATGCAAATATTTTTATTGTGAGAATCACCGGCGGTTCCATCTTAAGGGGCATGACGAACAGTACATACACTCTACATATTGGCACGCCCCTCACTACCCATCGTCGCAACGAAATCACCAATCGTTCCTTGTCAGAGGTAGTAACCAGCAATACACCCAGACTGCGCATGCGCAAACTCTTAACACTACCCGTGTCCAACCCCCTTCTCATACAATGAAAAGCATCCAAGAATTCAATAAGGAACTGGATGAAATTGAGGAAAGACAGAAACAGATTACGGAAGAAATCAACCAAATTTTCGGCGCTTTAAATAAAGAAATAGGAGGAACATCGATCCAGCTTCCTCCTAATACCACAACTATAACACAAATCTTTCTGCATGATAATATGACTATCTAATAATTGACAACGCGCACTAAGAAATCCTATTGTTAGACTGCAAGCATGCTAACCGTATCAAAGGCGATGCAAAATTAACATATAAATCTTGTTTCCTAGCAAGAACATGGAGCCAAGCACAATCATATCCATACGCAAGATCGAGTGCGTTCGAAGGGCTCTCAGAGAGGTAGAAGAATCGCTGCAATACTTGAAAAAAACCATGGAGGATAAGGCACTGCAATCAAACCCCGCGGCACTCAAAATCCTAACGGAGAGAAAGATGAGAGATCTGCATTATCACATATCACTAATGAAGATGGAGTTCGAGGAGTTGCAGAAGGAAGCCATGAGCAATATCAAAAACGTAAAATAACATCAACAGCCTCAATGTGTGAGAATTCGGCCTCTGTTAGTACCACTTGATTTCGCAATTCCACAAAATTATGAAAAACTGTAAGGACTTTGTATGTGAAAATATATTCATGTGTACCGAGTCATTACGAAAAATTACGGTGTATTCATTCAAAAAAATCATTATTCATCATGTGCATTACTATGGAAAGAGGGAATGCAATGTTCTTACCCATAACCACATCGAATAATAGGTCAAGTTGAGCTCTTATGGTGTCTGATTGGACTCACTACAAAACTCCAAAACTCTACAAAATTACAGAAGACGACCGGGAATCGGGGGCCGTGCGAGAATTCCAGATAAGCAGAACTTATTAAAAACCATGTGGTCATAACCTTTTTGTTAAAACGTTAAAGTAGCAATAATGATAATATAGGCTTTGTGCAGATGTGACCACTAGAAGGCAATAGAGGAGCCATTAGTAAGGGAATGACCCTGGAGAAAATGGACCGAAACACTTGACATATATATACAATCAGTAACTACTTTTACAGTTGCTTTTGTCGCCTTCAGACAAAAGCAACTGCTCTCACCATCGTCATGTCGAGTGTCTCGGTAAACTAAAATAAGAATGAGGGGGAGTCTCTAGCACTATAGAATTAGAATAAGAAATTCACAGCTCTAGATTAAATACGATTAAGATCAAATTGCTTGATGTATCTCAAATATTGAGAGTTACTTGCATTTTCTGACCAGTAACCTTAAATTACTCACGTACCAGGTAGTAACGTTTCAATGACGCAAATGTAATTGTGAAAAGAAAGAAAGAAAGAAAAAAAAAAAAAAAAAAAAAAAAGGGGAAAAGAAAAAAAAACAACAAAAAAACAAAAAACCGAAAAAAAACAAAAAAAACACAAAACAAAACAAAACAAAACAAAACAAAACAAAACAAAATACACATAATAATAATAATGCTAATAAGAATAAGTTTAGAGAACAATATGACGGGTCCGAGGGCGCTGTAACGAATATATGGTCGCATGCATTCATTGATTTAATTTTTTTATTCTTTCCGCTCTCAGGCTGAGAGGTTGCACGCACTCGCAGAACCTGCACTATCAAGCGCATCCCCAATGCCATCCAAGCTTACACATATCCTCATGTTGACCGAGTCCAAACATTTGCCATTATACATAAAATGATGTTGACCATTTCAGAAACGAATTAGACTGAAGGTTATTACACCAGACCTAGCAAAATGGAGGATGAAATACGACAGCTTAGAATAAAATATCACCGACAAAACACAGAGGAAACGACGAAACACTTTCGTCGCCAGTTACGAACAATTCGACATCATCTCAATGCTTCGATCTGGAAGAAGCAACCTCCGACTAATGTGCAATTGTATGAGGAGTTTCACGAAATGATGGAAGTACTCATCGCAGAGGTAATACACGTGAAGGTTAAAGAAGAACTGCATATCACATTGCTGAATTCGACACCTAGAATTGTGAAAAAAATCGAAGGCAATCAACCCGAATGGGAAATGAAAGTGAGGGCATATTTGGCAATGATTGCAATAGCTCTGAAAATTACTGTCTAAAAGGGTGATAGGGGACCTCATTAGATGAACGCAGTTCGTGCAAACGGAGCGGTAAAAGCAATGATCTAGAAAACAGTAACTTGTCATCAATAAAATGCGGCTATGTATTCCTTATAGCGTACACGAACGCCTATTTCATTTTTTTATATGTATCGGTAAATATTACATATAGGAACAGCAAGGACACTTTTTACACTTTCTGCACAAATAAGGGAAATACACAGAAGATTTAAAACAAAAGTTATCTCAAAAAAAAAAAAAAAAAAAATATATATATACAGGGTGACCCAGTTAAAACAGCGCACCTGAATAACTTTTGAAAAAAGGGTTGAATGGAAAAATGTTTCATATCAAAGTTGTAGGGTTCCGAGGGGGACATCCGATGTAAGCTGTACTTTGAGCTTGCAAGCTCAAAGTACAGCTTACATCGGATGTCCCCCTCGGAACCCTACAACTTTCATATGAAACATTTTTCCATTCAACCCTTTTTTCAAAAGTTATTCAGGTGCGCTGTTTTAACTGGGTCACCCTGTATAATAATAATAATGTAAGTAATATTGCTAATAATGAAAGAACGAAATAATGATCATATAATGTATTTTCACCCGCGATCAAAGCGTAAGAACAGTTGGGGGACTGCCGCCGTTCCCCATGTCTATATTACATTCGACCAAGAGTTCAAATGTATTTTCACCCGCGATCAAAGCGTAAGAGCAGTTGGGGGACTGCCACCGTTCCCCATGTCTATATAAGAGTGGACCATCATTGAACTCTGGTTTTTTTATCTAATGGATTCAATTAAAATCATATTCTGCACACTTTTCTTTTACTCTCCTAGATAACCATAAAAATTGCTGTATCACCCACAACGACAATTCACCAAAATTTTCCGCCGAATCACTTACTCCATTTAGTATAAATTTTTTTTTTTGCAAATAAGAAAAAAATATAATAATAATAATAATAATAAATACAATAAAAGTCGGGATTATATGAATCACAAAAACAAAGAGAGAGCAACCACTTTTACAGTTGCTTTTGTCGCCTTCAGACAAAAGCAACTGCTCTCACCATCGTCATGTTACGTATTCCTTCTACCAGAAAGTGAAATTGCAGGAAGATAATAAGAAAGCGAAAATAATGTCAACAAGAAAGGGTCTCGGAGTCTCAAAAATCCCGTATGAATAATGAAAGTACCCATAAACAGATACAAATATTAAAAGTAATGAGTATGAAATGAAATTTTGATAATAACGAAAAAGAATTGAAATGAAACAAGATAAATATGAAATGAAAAAGAATGAGAAGAATAAAAAGAAAGATAATGAAATAATGAAAATAATGAGGATAATGATGTGAGGAAAATAGAAGGAAAATGAAAAGAAAATGGAAAGAATATAATAAAGAAAGAAATTAGTGTATAAGAAAAATGAAACAAATGAAACATAGTTATAAGGAAATGAAAGATAAGAAAATTGAAAGGAAACAGAAGGCAAAGAAAAGATGAAAAAGAAAAAGAAATAAAGAAAAGGTGGGGAAATTAGGAAATAAGAATACAAGAAATAATAATTCAAGAATACGAAGAATTAGAAGAAGGATTTGAGACTTCGAGGTTATAATAGATAGTTGGAAAAAAATAAGGAGGTCCGAGGGAGTGCGCACAAGTAGTAAGAGGGTAAGATTGGCGAGTGTCTTCCAGGAATTCCCCCTCCCCCCTTCCGGTCTATTGCTCAGATGGTCGAGCGTCTTTTAGGTCCCCCTCCCCCCCTTTGGGTCTATTGTCCAGGTGGTCGAGCGTGTTTTAGGGCCCCCCCGGGGTGACGAAGGCCCACGATATGCTCAGGGATCTAAAGGGGGGGGGGGTGGTGGGTGGTGAAAGGGTTAAATGCTAGAGTGGGGGGAGAGGGTTAAAGGCTAGAGTGGGAGAAAGGGTTAAAGGCTAGAGTGGGAGAAAGGGTTAAAGGCCAGAGCGGGAGAAAGTGTTAAATTCTAGAGTGGGGGGGGGGAAAGGGTTAAGATACAACACAAAATGCGCAATTATGGGATTACATAAATTATTTATTCAAAAGGTCTTATTACCTAGCATACAATTGTTTTTTTATTTTTTTTTTTTTAAATTGAAAAAAGATTAAAATTATTATTTATTGAAAAAAGATTATAATTATTATTATTTATTGAAAAGTCATTATTCGAAATACATTATTCTTACTAAATTTAAAATTGTTATTATTATTTATTACGAAGAAAATTATTATTTAGGGCATGAGAAAAATCGTTTCGTTGAACGTTGATTATAATGTGAAATACCACTACCAGATAAGTTTTCAAAGGATTTTCTTAAATTCCTACGATTACATTTTCGAGTGATTTTCTTGAACATTTTCATAATAATGCGATCGTTACGTTTTGTGTCTGAAGTAAATAATTTATGAAAGGACTGTAGAGACCGATTATTGAAAAGCCAGTGAAGCACAGTAATGCAGTACTGCCCACAAACATTAGACGATACATCTTGGAGTCTTTTTGCGCTCCATTCATATATGCGGCAATTTCTCCTAAGGCGTTGAGTGATTCGAGCGTCGAAGGGGGGCATTCCGAAGCTGTCGAAATAGATTCCTCGTCCATTTGAACCAAGGTAAACGGCAACCCAATGGCTTCCCGGTTGTGTGTGGTTATCGGTGTTGATGACGATTGCACAGGGCCGGACCCATTTCCATGGGACCTTGTCTGCGGGGTAGACTCCTCCAATGGTGGCATCTGTATGCGGTAGTACTTTCAAGAGTTCAAGGGTATTCATAAGAAAGACCTCAGGTCAATGGTGGAGCCCAATGGCCAGGTCAGAAAATGTAACAGGGCACGTGCGGTCTGGAAGACTGTTTATGGCCCACTAATGTATTTGTACGGTCATCCCTCTGTTATATAGTCTATTATTCTTTTCCTTTTCATCCACTGTAGTCCACAATAACTTGTCTTGTCGAGTCAATTTCCAGCAAATTATCGTATTCTGCATAAAGTATGCAATTTACATTTTGCTCTGTGGCCCTGTCGAAACGTAATTCAATGCGGACACTTCCACTCCTGACAAGATTCCAATGGCTAGCACAACTTGCCGATAAATCAGGAGTCAGATCGAAAATGAAGAAAGAATATCCCTCAGAGTATGCATGACGAGAAATCCCATTTCCATGATCTCCGAAATGTACTCCTGTACCACCATACAGTGTATTATAGGCCTCTACGTCCAGACACTCTTCAGTAGCGAAATTTGGTTGCAGGGGTTTTGAAAGTACCTGCCGTCCATCGACATTAAGGCACAAAAAGTTGAGGCCAAAATGTTTGACATTGAAAGGGTTTTTTTGTCCTTGAGCCATTGAAACTAGCATTTTCCACCAATCCTAGTATGATCCTCTTAGGTAATTGTCCCAGAATTGCATTATCTATTGTTTCACTCATAATTCCATTATGTAATACAAAAGACTTGACCTCCACGCGTGTCAGGGGATATTTAGCCGTTGTCTTAGCTAGGGTTTTTGCGTGGGCTATTAATATGCCTGGGCTGAGCTTTACACGTCTGATAATCAATGAAGCCTCCATAACGTGAACTTTATAGCCGTGCGCTGTAGCATCCATAAGACAAAATTCATTTTTCGCCCGAATAAGACGAACACGCAGTTCCACGCCGTTGAGCAAAAACTTATCCTGATTGAACACGTCACAATGTAAATGTCCAAGCATATCAAATACTTTCCCACCCTTCGTAAATGAATGGCGAGTTGCAAGACCTTGGTTTGGCCTCACGTTTTCACCAGGAACAGCGCCAGTTTCCATTTCAGAATGCGAATCCGTTGCCCATAAGCCCATTCCAAGGTGCGAGTTCTTAGCATCATTTCCATAATTGAGCAGTGTTTCAATGTATGCCCTATAGCCATAGAGGTTATTCAGGGGTGTAACAACTTTCTGGTTAAAATATACATCCACTTGATTGAACATAGAATGCAGAAAATTATTCACTGGTCCCACGGAATCGGCAACAGCCGCGGTGCCATCAGGTTTCACAATCTTTGCCCGTATTTTTAACATAGTATGTGCCAAATCAATATATTCCTCTCCATGACCAGGAACTATGAATTCAATTGGAGTGTCGTCCGATAAAGTAGACACAGGGTTGTAGTAAACAAATTGTGAATGTTCAATACTGGTCTGTGTGGGTGGTAATGTGAACAGATCCAGCTCCGATTTCACGCACTCCGAAGAATGAGAATGTAGGAAAGACATGATGATTAATGAAAAATATCGTAGACGTCACGAGTTTTCCTCTTTGATTTACTTTTTTTCACTCTCCTAACTTTTATTTTTCTATTTTTTGAAGCAGCTCTCTTCTTCTTTTTACCCTTCCCGGTTTTGGATGTCTTAAGCGATCCACGTCCAACGAGCTTATGAGCTCTGAGACGTTTTCGTTTTCTTTTATATCCAGAACCGCGCATCATGGACCCAATTTTTTCCTGAGCCTTTCTTTTCAATTTCAACCCCGATTCCGTCAAACGGTCCTCAAGCGCCACCTTTAATGGTTTTCCATTTGACACTACATCGGTTACAACGTTAAACCCTGTATTGAAAGCCTCTTTACCGACTGCTCGAGCTGCGCTACCAATGTATGGCAGAATGCGCCGGAAAAGGCCCCCGAGGAAAGCCCCAATTCCATGCCCCCATTGGTAAGGGTTCCCTGCGTAAACACGGCCAAAATTGTTGTATCTCTCAACAGCACCCCCACCGCCAGCCTGATTTTCGTAGTATGCAATGTAGGGACTCATATCTATTTAATCAATCCGCTTAAAATGAAGTGTCACGTTCAAAGGCCCGTACTCGAATGGTATCAATTCGCCGCGATGACTCCTTATATCTATTTGAATTGTGCGGAATGAGTAGCGCATTAGGGGTATGTAATGAGGCGTCGAAAAAGTTGCACAATGCGTAGCACCATAGGTATAGCCAGCGGAATTGAATGGTACTACGCGCAAGAGAGATGACTGTACATCACCCGTCACATAAGGGGAACAGAGATCGCTATACACAAATAAACTCTCCGGTAAACCTCGGGACAGGCTAGCAGGTAGAGACCCTTCATGAGAAGGCACACCGTCTTTGAAAATGAGTGGTTTTCTTTCAAAACCTAACATATCCATTACTTTATCTGAAAACTCCAGACCATGCTTATGACTTCCGCATTTTTCGTATTTACAAATTTTTCCGATCATCACAAATCCCTGTTGCGCTGTATATTGAAATCTAAAGTGATCTCTCAATGGTTTTATACCATTCAATATTTCTGTGAGATCCTTCACATCTTTAAAAACTGCAACCGGCATGAATGATTTTTTCATCGTATGCACTTCTTCAACCACTTGAGTGCCTTCTGGTCCTTTCTGGGCATAATTTGTAATGAAGATACTGGAATCAGCTCTATCAGATATGTGTAGAAAATTACAAGGAAACTGTATCTCGCTCAATGCAACAGCCCATTGCCCTTCTAGCTCAATTTGTTTTGGGAGTAATGTTGTAAATCTCGATGCTGTATTGTCAGGATGATAGTCCATGCTGCTGTTGCTAGGCAGCACCATATAAAAATCATTCCGCTTCATTTTTTCCCTACGCTTTCCAACTCTGTTGCAGGTATCCACGAGTTGAATTTCACAGGATATCCCTCCCACTAAACGAGAACTTGTTTATTTTTTCCTTTTCCTTTAGAACGTAAAACGCGTTCAATTACAAATTTATCATCAGGCTGTTTATTGACAAGTACTAATTCTTGCTCATAGAAAAATCCTTCAATCGGTTCATCAGCTAAATCTTTCACTTCATATATAGGTAACGACTGTTTCAATAGAGTTTTAGTAATTTGGAATATTTCTTTACTCCAATTATACTCGTATCCTTTCTCGAAGATGCCTTTAGCTCTACTGATGCGTACATAGTCCCCTACCTTGTATTTAAAGGTTTTTTTACGAGGTTTTTCCGATTTGAAACGATCTTGTATATTACGCCATGCATGTGAGGCATTGTCGATGGTCACGGCCGCCGGCGCCATCTTTATTGAGGAATGTCTTGAATTGTTATAAGAGTCAACAATTTTCTGCAAAACATCTATATATTCATATGTTCTATTGTGTGTAAAGTAACGCCACATACGTTCTTTCAATGTTCGATTAAAACGCTCGACAACAGCTGCCTTGATATCAGGATTACGGGCGAGACGAAATTGTATTTTTTTATCAGAGAAAAATTTCTGAACGCTACTGGCTACAAATTCTTTCCCCTTGTCAGTTTGTATGCAAACAGGAATACGGCCGCCACTCCTCTTCAAAATACGCTTAAAGGCCTCGAGTACCTGAGGCGCTGACTTGTCCTTTATGGGTTCGACCCAGGCAAACTTACTAAGGACGTCTATAACCACAAGCAAATAAGAGATTCCATTGTTATATGTCTTCAATGATCTCAACTCCACCAAGTCTGCCTCCCATAAATCATCAATATTGTTCACTGTATAATGTAAACGTGGAAATTCTCGTCTAATAGGTTCATGAAGAGTGTATGTGTTTTGTGCATTCAGCCAATTTTTTATTTTTCTCTCTGATATTACTTTTTTGTATTTTGATAAAATATTTCGAGCACCTGTATATGCCACAGGTTCTACAGAATCAAAATATGTTTTCGATAGTTTCTCTTCTTCTAAAAGTGAAGCCATGATGATAGATTAAGAGATTTTCTCTTTTCGTAAGGACTATGGTTGGGCCTTGATTCCCTAAATTTGAGTTTCTGTCCCCTCCTCCTAAAATCAGCGACAGATCTATTGGGTGTTAACATATGGCGCCTAATTCCTCCTTCAGCGTAAGACTGTGATGATCCAGGTGGTGGTGGCAGGTCACCATCTATAGAACTGTCGTCGTCTGAAATCTCAGGTTCTACGCGATGACTCTGATTCGCCGGTGAGTTTATCAGTTGGCGTTGAAATTTAGAATTACCCAAAAACTCTTGAGGTGTATTTATGCTATGTAAGTATGCTGCAAAACGTTCCCAACCTTTAGCGTTATAATTTTTACGTGATCGAACGACGTCTTGTATGAGATCGACAATATTCACTCCAGTAAGTAATCGGCCATCCAATGTCACCTGCCCTTGTGCGTCCCACTTTAACCTTTTCCCTGCATCGGCTGTATCGATATATTGAAGAATACCCACGGCTTTTCTTTTGAACGTTACAGGTATTGTAGCTACAATAGCCTCTGGGGCGTACCGGTTCTCTTGGGGCGTATCATTGACTTCTTGGGTTGGTGATGAATGACTCTTGTTCCGTCCAGTGTAAAATAAATACCGTCTCAAAACATCATTATACAATTTCTACCTTTCATGATCGTCTTTAGGTGTTTTAGAATTTAAAATTTCCAGTAATTGAGCATCCAAACGACTTTCAGTAGTACCAGGAGTTTGAGCTGACGGTTGAATTTCTCTTGCCAATTCAGTTAGAACATTGTGCACATTTCCATGTGAAGAATTCCTTAATTTATCCACACTTTCCTCACGCACAAGTATCATTTTTCTCGCATGTTCCATTATTAGTTCACAATTGTTGAAATAAGAGCACTAATGAGAGGACCCAACAACATAGGTAAAAAGGCTCCCCCTTTCTGATTGAGAATTTTCTTCTTGCTGGATAAACTCTGTTTTCTATCGGCCAATTTTCTCAAAATTTTTTTA
The DNA here is from genome assembly GCA_035578325.1 of Coelinius sp. EB29. Lineage (NCBI taxonomy): Eukaryota > Metazoa > Arthropoda > Insecta > Hymenoptera > Braconidae > Coelinius > Coelinius sp. EB29. Next base: position 6,543,578 of record JAOZGT010000001.1, on the reverse strand, counting down.
TGTTTGCACAATTTCGATTTTTCACAAACTCTCAAAGGAATATTTCCGTGTAATAAATTCAAAACACACTCACAAATACAACGAATCAAATCTTTATTAGCGTGTTTTATCAGTGCTTGGCGTGTTCTTGGGGGTGCGTGCACAAGGGCATGCAACAAGGCTGTATTCTTCGCCCCAATCGACTTGCGAACAGAGCCGCTCCTTGAACGACTTGTCTTAGCCATTACATACGCACGACTGGTACACGCTGTGATGAGCCTCCTCCTTTTATATTGTAAGCCTTTCGTGGCACATAAACATAGTGATAGGGGTCGCTAGGAAATACACTTGTACGAAATCTACAGTTTTCAGGTGTTGTCTGTTTCAAATCAAACAATAGATATCCATAAGGCTGTGATGTAGCATCAAAATATGCCTCTTGCAGAAATTTTGGATCCTCAGGGAATATTTGACGAGCCAAATGTGCAATCTGTGCACGGTCACGGGGATTTTTGAATACAACAATGTAATTTGTATTTAATGAAATATCTCGTTGACCCTTTCCTTGATGGAATAAATTTTGAGATATAAACATGACACTCAGATTTTTATGGTGACTGCCTTTTGTGAATAAATCAACTATTGAACCATTCGACGATTCACGCATCAAGTCATCGACTACAACCAGTTTTGGTTTATTATCATCGAAATCATTTGATTTTGGCAATCCTTCGCGAAATTCAACAAAATTTTTATCGTAATCAGAATATCCTGGCTGCCACTCGGCGTAATAAAAAATAACTTTGTCAATCGGTGTGTCGCACATCTCTTTGATTTCTTTCAAAAATCTTTTAACAAAAAATGTTTTTCCGCAACCTGTTGGTCCACAGATCATGGCAGTAAAGGGATGCTTCCACCTCGTATCCATGTCTTCGTTTGAATGTAAATTGAGAGAAATCAAATACATATTGGTAAAAACCAGCGTGACTTTCTGCACGGTAGGGGGTGCGCCCATCTACCTTCCACTGGCTCTATTGTCATAATAGCGTGCTGTACCATGTACCATGACGTCATAACGAAACCAGAGACTAAAATTATCCGTGCGATTGGCCCAAAACGTTGCCATAATGAGGGGACGACAACACTCCTTTACAGATTCAAGAAATGATGCATGATGTGAGAAACGATTAATAGTAAGATTTTTTTCTTCAAATGTAATTCTATCATCGAAGTGCAGAATTTAAGTACAGAATTTAAACATAGATTTTAATTTTTTTACTCGATGTAATTTTTTTCCTTGAAAAATAAATTGATTCAATTTTGTATTCTTTTCTCTTTAACCTTTACACGGAACCCCCGGTCTGTGGGATCGCTATCAAAACTTTCATAGTACATAACTATTTATAAATTGAAGAAAAAAATTTCAAACTCCTAGTATCTTCATATTTCATCGGTTTCAATCGATTTCAGGTGTTTTTGATTTTTTATCCATCGATAAATCGATAAAAATACCCGAAAGTGGGAAAGTTGCAGTCTCTCAGACCGGCCTGTACAGTTAGTATAAGTCTATTCAATGCATGATAAATTTGGAAAAATGGAATTTTTTTTTTACACTTATATTTATCATTAATATTATTATTAACTCATTTCCCAATGATTTAATAACATTAAGCCCAGCAATTAGTTTCTCGATGAGCATTCTATTTAAGGTTCACCCCGTCCAGCGAGAAATTCAATTCAGGGTAAAATAATTATTTGGAGAATGAAAAATTGCAATTAATTAACAAAAACTACATGAAATTATATTAAATATTCCTCTTGATATCGCAAACATTAAAAATAAGACATTTGTTAATGAAAATGTTAGAAAATAAAACCACAAATGGTATAGCGGTCTGACAAACCGCGCGCTACAGTTAGCGTGCGTTTTCGGAGGGGGGCAGTGTAAAGGTTAAGAATTGTAGAAGAAATAAATTGGAGTTTTTGGTTTAAAAAATATGAACAAGTAGGCGGTCACTGCCATGCGGCTGGTATTAAGCGGTCAAAGAAATGCGGTATTATATTATGCTTTTTTTTCTACCAACAATTTCATTGGTAGTTAGCTTCCTGACGGATCTAGAATCGATTCTGCCCAGAAAAAAATGTAGGAACTTCATGAATTACATTTCCTCAAGGGAAAACCCACTGAAATACAGAAAATCAGTGAAATAAATTTATGAATTACTCTTCAATCAGTGTCGAAAGAAAATCAAAAATGGATGAATTCTGCTGAAATTTCCTACTTGCGCCCATTTTCATCCCATTTGAAAGGGAAATAGAATAGAATAATAATTATTTATTCCGTGAGCTGTTCCATGGTATTCAACGAAAATTTTGAAAAATTAGATAAATTTATGAATTACATTTCAATTAATCCTGAAGAAAAATCTAAATCAATTGAAATTTTGCTGAAATTTTGCATTCAATACCTACTTCCATCCTCTTTGAAGAGGAAAGAAAAATAATAATTGGCTGTATCTTAGAACCTAATGGACATATTGACTTCAAATTTTACACGACATTGTAACTTGACTATACCAGCTATGAGCCCAAATTTCAGGTTTAGGTGCCAACTCTTAGTTGTATTATAGCTCGTAAGAGTGACTTTCGAGAATAAAAATAGAAAATCGACAATATCTCGATAACTTTCAATGGAGCGGTATACATATTTTGGTCGTATTAGATAGAAGCCATCGTGACAAATATTTTCAAAAAAAAACCAATCGGTCAAATATTTTCTACAATATCGAAGAAACTAGTTTTACACCTAAAATTCAATATCTCCAAACGTAATCGGTTGATTCCGCCCATCCAAAATAGCAACTTTCATTTCTGTAGAAACAACAATCGAGCCAAATTTGAACTTTTAATCTCGAAATTTTTTTAAGTTATCAAGCACACAAGGATTCTAGCAAAAAAATAGAAAAAAAGACCATAACTATGTAACTTCTCAAAGGTCGGAATGAATATTTTTATTCAAATCGATAGATATTTTTATGCTGAATATTTTAAAAAAACATTGATTGGTTGAATCGTTCACGGGATGTTGAAGAAAAACGATTTTCCAATAAATGACGATATCTCGAGAACTAATCTGTCGATCGAGTTGAAACTTTGCCTGGAGCTCACCACAAGAGATACCAATTATGTGTAAAAAATTCATACTTTTTTCCAATACTTTTGCCGTTTTATTATCCCCAATTTAAAAAAAAATAAAAAAATAAAAATGAAAAATCTGCACATACATACGGACATTTTCTAAAATCATCATATCTTAACATTTCATAATATTCTACATCATTTCCACATAAAATTGGAGAATGCCAAAATCTTGTAAAAACAAAGCTTCCGTCCGGAAGCAAAAAGGAAAGAATTCTAATACTTTAATACTAATAATTCTGGTTTATTTATGAAACTAAGTGACTAAAAAGAATACATATTTTGTTATTTTGTGATTGATGTTTTCTTCTTTGAGAATGAGACGATGAATTGTGGGTTTGACATTGAAATTATTCCCATTATATAAGATCCCAACCTTCCAGGGTACAGTCTTCATGAAGAGGGATTCGCTGAAGAGGCTACTCAGGTCCTCCCACTCAGAGCTTCATCTCATTCCTTCTGAAAATGTTATAAAAAACGTAGAAAATCAGAAAAACACGAACACAATAATATGACATGGTAGGAAAGAAAAGATAAAAATGCTAATAGCAACAACCGAAAAAAAGAAAAAATTCTGACGGGAGAGAAACTTTTCTCGCACAATGAAAAAAATGATTAAACAATTTTTTTTCACGGAAAAACAATGGAAAAACGGGGAAAAAATTGAACGAAAATCGAAAAAAAATATCTAAAAACGGGGATTAAAAAAGTCTAAAATCAAATCAAAGTTACATGTAAATCAAATGGAAGAGAGATGGCAACTGGAAAAAAAATAAACGAAAACCGAAAGGAAATATTCTAAAACCGAAGAAAAACTGAGCAAAACCGAAGCAGGAAAAATTATCGATACAAAAAAAACACTCAAAGAAAGATTCAGGAAGAAAACCAAACACACAAACGCGGTGACAAACACTTGAATTAGAAAAAAACGTGAACACTCATTGGAAAAAAACGGACACTCTTGAAGAAGAAAAAAAATACGCGACCCTATAACTGCCAGGAATTGAAAAAAAAATGTAAACATTTTAAATTGATGAAAAAAAAACCACCTACCATGCCTGTGTTTGGATCATATGCCACGTCTGAATTGAAGTCCCAATTGCATTTTGAACTATCGTTTTACATAGCTCCGATTTCCTTATTGGTCCTCTCCGGGAAGCCCACTGTACCCTCCTCCGCAACCATCGTTGCAACGAAATTTCTCAAATTTTTAATGCTAATCTTATAATTTGAGAAAAATTGAAATAACATTTGATTGTATCAAAAAAATTTATTCCTCAAATACACAAAAAAAAAATGTACTCGTAAAAAAATTATTTCTCAAATACACGGAAAAATGTAGTTTGTAAAAGAAATTGTTTCTCAAATACACGGAAAAATGTAGCTTGTAAAAGAAATTGTTTCTCAAATACACGGAAAAAAATGTAGTTTGTAAAAGAAAAAACTTGTTCTTTGTGTTACTTATTTCAATCCTAAACATTTTTTCAGCACGATGGGTATCTCCAATAGAAAGTGAGAGGCTTTGTGTAGAATCGTGCTTCAAACGTCACGTTTTATTTCAGTGTATCTTATTTTTTTGCTCTTTTTTTTTGGATGATTCTAGAGACATTTTTTGACAGAGACCTCCTGGGAGAGAGCTAAAACATGGAGGTAACCCTCTGTGATATTGTTTCGTGTATCCTGTTTGCTGCAAAGGTCTACATACTCGAGGAGAGAACTCGAGGACGGAAGTCACCCTCTGCGATATTGTTGCGTATATTCCAATTGTTCCTATATTTTTCCTCGTAACCAAGTCATTCCCAATCATCCAGCCATCTCAAGGGACGTGTTCTACCTTCAGCATCCTGTGTCCTTCCCTCGCTCTGAGGGGTCCATGCCAAAAATATCGGTACATCGAGGGTTGCTTGCACGTATTCTCTGCGCCACCCACTTCGCACCCACCATCCGCTTTTCTCTTGCCATCCAATTCCTACCCACCACCCACTTTCCATTTGTTGCTGAATTTCAAACCACCACCCACTTTCCACCCATCGCCCAATTTTAATCCTCCACCCACTACCCCGCCACCGTCTGCTCGTTATTAAAGACTTTTGTATTTTAACCCTTTCCCCCACTCTAGCCTTTAACCCTTTCTCCCACTCTAGCCTTTAACCCTCTCCCCCACTCTAGCATTTAACCCTTTCACCACCCACCACCACCCCCCCTTTAGATCCCTGAGCATATCGTGGGCCTTCGTCACCCCGGGGGGTCCCTAAAACACGCTCGACCACCTGGACAATAGACCCAAAGGGGGGAGGGGGACCTAAAAGACGCTCGACCATCTGAACAATAGACCGGAAGGGGGGAGGGGGAATTCCTGGAAGACACTCGCCAATCTTACCCTCTTACTACTCGCACATGACGAAGAATTGGGTTTTTCATTAAAATTATGTAACTTACAAATCATTTTCCATCCTAGAGGTCGGCCGAGTCAGGAACTATAAAGTTTACACAGTTTACACCTACTACCAAACGTTTTGCAAAACTACCAAATGTATTTTCAATTTTTCCAAACCTACGCCTACTTTCCCAAACAATGATAACTTTTTATCCCGCTGCCAACATTCTGGATTATCACACCAATCGAATTATATTGAAACTATCCCATTTTACCCCATACCAATTGAATTAAATTGAAACTACCCCATTTTACTCCATACCAATCGAATTCAATTGAAAACATCCCATTTTACCCCATATCAATCAAATTAAATTGAAACTATCCCATTTTACCCCATACCAATTGAATCAAATTGAAACTAGTCCATTACTCCAAATAAACCCGTTTTACCCGGTCACAATTCGAATTTATCCCTATTACTGTATGGTAGTACCCTGCGGTTGCAGTCTCCAACCGTCACCATTAGCATTACGGTACCTTATACACATATCTGCCTCAAAGTCAAATTCGAAGAAAAGATAAACACACTAAAATTCATTAAATAATTCCATCTTTTGATTCCGCCTATAACTTTACTCGAAAAAAGTTTATGCAAAAATAGTTTGTTGTTAACAATTATAGCAAAAAAATCGCAAAAATATAAAAATAATATGCAAATAAAGGGAATGAACTCGGGAATACAATAAACTAAAAATCATTCCTTGATCTTCATAAGCAACGGCGCTGTGAATTTTTGAAAATACACACTCACACATATAAGCATGTATATCCATGTAACTATATGAAAATTGCTAAAAATTACAGGAAGCTCGATTTTGAATACTAAGAAACGGTTTTGCCATTAAAAATCTTTATTAATTCGGGACTACTCAATGCACTATGAAAAACAATGAAATAATTTAATTGTTTATAATTGTTAACAACGAGTTATATGAAAAATGTCATGAAAATTTTGACAAATTATTCTTGAAAAGGTCTAGTCTCTGGAATTACGGAACAGTTGAAACGAACTTTTCATCTTCATATCCTAAAAAAAAAAATATAAATTTTTGGCAATTTATCACACATACACACGCACACTAACAAGCACGAATATTTTGAAAATTAATAGCTCGGCCGGGTTTTGAGATGGAAAGACGAAAGATAGCTTAAAAATCATAATAAAATATTATCTTTCGAAGGAAACAAAAAAATTCGACGAAAGTTAATGCAAAAACCAATTCGTTATAAACAAATTATTGAAAAATAATCAGAAAAATATAAAAAAATATGGATATAGAAGCTGACAATGAATAGAAAGTGATCCAGCTCAAAGAATTCAGAAAAAGTCTAAAAACAATCAAGATATAAATTAAACAACAAATAACCTGGTTTTTTATGATAAAAATGCAATATCTCGAAAACTAATAAACATATCGAATCCCTTCTTGGCTGGAAATGAAGACCATTGAAAGATCTTTCATATAGGTTATCAAACCGATTTTTTCGATAAAGATTTATAGGTCAAAAATGATAATAGACACTTTTTCAAGGTCAAATTTTCGGAAAATCGTATCTCCGAAGATTACCGAGATTAGGGAACGAAATTTTATGTAAATTCATCATTAATTATGCTCTTTAAAATGAGCCCATGACCGATTCGATAAGTTAACTAATGACAAAGTTATTAACAATTAAAATTTATAAAAAAATGGGAAAATTATTTTTACACCAGAATTAGGTCTTTTGGCCAAAGAGAAGTATGAAAATGAATTTTGTGAAATTTGTCGAGATACAATGACAATTGACACAGCGGACCTATTGGGTCATCATCAGGAGGGCAAGGAGAATTCATTCAGTTATAGCACTGAACCAACTTAAAATCTGCTCAGAAGTCAATAATTCTTGAGCCAAAAAAAAATCAGAAATAATTTGAATAATCTAAATATGTAATATCAATAATGTAAACTCATTAGAAAAAATAATTGTATATAGAGGGGCACAACGGGCGCAGTTGGCAAGGGTAGAAAGCGCGCACCCCACTCTGTCAGGCAGCAACAGCTCACCACTAGTGTGCTATCCCACTCTGCCTGCCGGCTGCGCGCGCAACCCCGCTCAACAGCGCTGAGAAATTGTACGTTCACATCCCTAGCAGTCGCTCCGGCAAAACGTCAGTCCACCGCCAGCAGTTGAAGGAGACGGTAATAGCTCAGAAGAGCTCCGGGAGTGCCTTGCAGTAGAGCCCACCTTGGGACTTAGAATATTTTTTCGTCGAGCCGAAAACTTAGAATTTTTTTATTCTTGTGAAAAACTTAGAATTTCTTATTAGTGCAACAAACTTAGAATTTTTATTCTTGTGAAAAACTGACAGTTCTCATTCTTGTAGAAAACTTAGAAATTTTAACTCCTGTGAAACACTTTGAAAATTCCAATCAGCTATCAAATCCAATCAATTGAAATAAATTCATGCACAAGTTCAATTCATTATGATTAACAAGTTCTCGACTCGATAAAAAAAAATATGGTGTGTCGTGAAGACACGCGACAGAAGTGAAACTTCATGGGTGCACACGGAGAAAAATAAATACTTGATACTAGTATATTGAAATACTTGATTCTAGTATTTAAATATACTTGATTCGAGTATAAAATATACTTGAATCAAGTATAAATATACTTAAATTTAGTATAAAAAATACTTGAATTTAGTATAAAAAATACTTAAATTAAGTATTTTTATATACTTGAATCAAGTATCTAATATACTAGATTCAAGTATTTACTTTTTTCCGTGATGTATTTGAAAGGATAATTACGTTGGTTATACATATGTCTCGGCTGACGCTCTGTTGAAAACCAACAGCTGTGTTCAGCGATCGCCACGCCGCCTGAGCGTAGTAAATATAACTACGGCCTGCTAGAGAGAGAAGGCCATACGCCTCTCTCTTCCCCGATACACGGAGGCAAGTGAGACACGGCCCCCACTCTCTCAACGCTACGTATTACCCCCACCTATTTCCGTCACTGAAAAGGTTGCCGATCGGGATTTCAAGACCCTCCCGTAAGAAGTTTCACTTCAAAAAAAATAAGAAAATATCACACCATAAACTAAACCGAAATCGTCATAAATTCAACGGTGCACTGAACTGACTGTGAGCCGGGCGCGATCTGAATTTGAAAATAATACAAAAATATATTACAACCTTTAAATCAGTAGCTCGGTCGTCATTACGAAATACCTTTCCCAAATCCTCTCCGATCAGGTCGGAATTGTGGTAGACTCTGTGTATGCAACCCGCGGGTCGGCGGATGTATCATCGAAGAAAATCCACAATTCTAGATCCCGATAATCATTAACCATTGAGAATCTAGCGGCTGTCTCAGTGTATGCACCCCGCGGGTCAGCGGTTGCATCACTTATTAGCACCCCCGCGATTCTCCTTTGTTAATTCCACCACCGACTCTCTATCAGTGGCTGAATCTGTGTATGCAACCCGCGGGTCAGCGGATGCATCACGGAAGCAACCCCGCTGTTACTAAAGTTGATTAATTTACCCTACAAAATAATCGTGGTTGCCTTTATGGTTGCAGCCCCGCCCTAGTTGAGTGGATTGCACTGTAAAAGCACCTCGCTATAATTTTGGGTGAATTAAATAAAAAGCCCCACAAAAACATCGAAAATTACTCCAGTACAAGTGTCCGTGCATCTAAAATTGGAATTCTTAAAAGAAATCATCAAAATTAATTTTCTCATATTTCAATAATTCTCAGTGTTCAACTCCAAATCCAACAGAAACTAAATATATCAGTGACAATCCTGTGAAAAATTCAAATCAAAAGAAAAACTAATATCTGTGTACCCGTGCATCCTGTGCAACCGGCGTTTAATCCGGATCCTGCCCAACGGGGCTGCTGCCGACGGGAAGCATCAGAAGGAAGGACGATTGAAGTCTGCCACCAACGCCACGAATTATTCCTGCCCATTTTCAAAATCCGAGAGAGTCATCCCAGAAAACAGAAACGGTGAGTCTAGTGAAGGCAACTATGTTATCTCTAATCCCGGGGATCATTTGATGCTCCAAAAATAGAATCAGTGTTTTACAGTGATTTCGGGAAAGAAAGTGATTGTGCGAAACGGGAAAATTATTACAACCTAGCGTCGGCAAGTCATGTGATTAATCGGTTACCGCTCGACGATTTTTCACTCCATTCGGCTTCCCAGAAATCCCGTCGATCTACTCAAAATTGAAAATTCGAAAATGATAAAATAAAATAAATAATAATAATAAAAATAAAATTAAAATCACCCGAAATACGTAACAGGACATTGGGTTTGCGGGAAGTATGATGGAAATCGAAATGTTCATATCTACGACAGTATAAACGCGAGACGATTACAACAAGATGAAATTGATTTTCTGCAGGCCTTGTATCCATTCAGAAAAAATTATATCTTTCATAGAGTTCAACATCAGCCAGATGCAATTTCATGTGTAATAACAATTTTGTTGAACCGACAACTGGCACCCTTCCCCGCAGAAGGTTATCAAACGCATTGATCAACATATGCATTCATTCTATATGCACAGAATAGACTAAAATATTTTTTTCACATCGGTAATGGAATTGAATCTGTTACTCAATTACTCATGATAATCTGATAAGTCATGGCCATGATAATAATTCCGTCAAAACGTAATGCTTATGAAAAGGATAATCGATCACCGGAACAATCTTTTGCGATACCAAGTGTCATCAATGTTATGAAATCGAAAATGACTCTAGATTCACTCTTTCCATCAGCACTGACTAAGTGGAAAAATCAAGTATTCCAATATATCTTTCGGCCTTTGGATTTTTTTTGAAAATTCGTCAACTCGATGGCCGAAATGATGAATTGGGAAGCTATGGGTTCCAAGCTGAAGAGTTCGCACCCTCTCCTATACACTCAAATCCGAAGTGCACCTTTTTTTATTGTTTCAATTTTCAATTTTACTGACAATTTTACTAAGATTCTAATCAAGGATGACTTTCACAAAGTCGTTGCGATGATGGCAGAAGAAAGAATTCAATTCTGATCGTTTATCTGAAAGGGATCGTTGAATTCGTGGAAAAACGCTATTTCACGTCTCTCGATCGGTTTTTTCTAGGTCACCGTGGAACCGCTGAGACGATCATGTTCGAAATCTGATCAGTTCTCAATTACCCCCCGATTCTAAAATAATCCCCCGAATACCTTTCGAGCTTCCAAATTAATCGAGTAATTCCCGCGAAATTCCCTGAAAATAAACAAAGTCGTCAAGTTTATCAAAAAAATTACTCGCGATTTGTCGAGAATTACCTGATAATTTGGAAACTCTTGTGGTATTGCAGGGGGGAAAATACAGAGCTCAAAACTAACCACCAGAATGGCACCAGTCAGCAGTGACCTGCTAAACTAACAAATATGGATTTTGATTGATTACTGATATAACAGAATATCATCCCGATGTCATATGTATAGTTATCGAGAGAAAGAACTTGACTGAGACCCCCCACTCTTGCGAATTCAGCTTTCAATTCATAGCCCCCCCACTGAACCTCGTGGCGCTTCTTTCGTGGCACGGAGTTTATCGGTGATTGACTGGTATTCGGCGAGGCATCGTACGTTAATATATCAGTGCGTTACGAACATTTAGATCAACAGGAGCACGTGGTAAGTAGATAATTCCATATTTCTGTGAACAGTAAAATAATTTTTTTAATCTATCTGCCATTATTAAATTATTTTTTCATAATCCAAGACGTTCTATTTTTTTATATTTCAGATTTGAGCAATATTCTGTCCCAAAACTGAAGATTGGAAAAACCAAAAACGAAGATGTCTCAGGAATTTGATGGTGAGTAAAATGTGAATAATGAAAATCTTCCGCGTTTAGTTCGTGAGTGAATTAACTTTTTGCAATAAAATCAATAGTTGATTGAGTTGAAATCGAGATAAAATTATAGAAAACCGGGTAAAGTTATTGAAATTGAATTCGATTGAAGAGAAACAATTACAGTTTGCTTCATTTCTTTGGGCTCGAAGGCATGAAGAAAAACGGGAATTCGATTGAGCAAGAGTATACGGCTGAAGGCCATTGTGCCAATGTTTACATTCCTGTGGGTCCTATTCCATGTATTTCCAATTCGCTTATTTTCATTCGGATCTTCGTCCAATAGTAAATACATTCAAGGAAAAACTTTGTGGGAATTCTGGTCGCCGAGAATTAATTATTACAAGGATCGAAACAACGGTAATTTAGAAATAAGATGTATGGAAAAATGCAACAGAAAATCCTAGTAAATTTCAATGGAATTCTGCTGGGGAATTGCATTGAAAATTTTGAATTTTCATTGAAAATTCTATTAGATTTTAGCGAACCTCTATTGGATAGTTTTTCCCATAGGACTATTTAATTGGACATATTTTCATTGAAAACAATGAATGAATTTGAAATTTTCCTACAGAAAATGAGATTTTCTAGTGAATTTTTTCAAACGCGGGGTAAACTACGATTTTTTTAACTCATCATTCCTCATTCTCTCTTTCTCAACAGATCTCCTTGATCAGCTCCAGAGATTGTTAGGTCTCCAGAATGAGGATCAAGATCCTTTGGAACCTGATCCCTACAATGCTAATCCATTGGACTTGGGAGCTGATGGCGAACAGGGGGCAGAGCAGCAGGCTGCAGGAGGTGGAGCAGGGCCAGCGATTGAAAATTTGGTTTTACTCCTTCAACGACGCCAGCAGCAACAACAACAACAGTTGCAACGAGCGCTCCTCCAGGCCATCATGGCTGGGCGACCACGAACAGCTGAAGAATTCATGGCAGTATTGCGCTCCTTCATTCAGAGACAGCAACGTCAACAAAATTATCGTAAGCCGATATTTTAATTTATTTTATTGTGCATTATAGCCCGTTAAATTAAATCTTTCAATTACCATTCTTACTTGAATGGTAAAAAGACATTCATCGGGGAGTTTTATATTCTTTTTTTTGCAAATATTCCGGAGTAATAAATTTATAAAAAGACTTCAAACGACTTTTCTGCTGAAGCTTGAATTTCCGACAACAAAGTCTCTTGATAAATTTTTGTAACTCTTCTCCTTTCTTAGATATTTTCAACATAACATGGAAATCCTTTCGTTACTCTACACCATCTACTTCATCACTTGATTGACTAATTTTATAATCATTATTGCAATGAATTGGCTAGAATTGTCATTTGTTCCACTAAAAATTCTCGAAAATTCCTGATTGTTCAGGTCTTTAATTCAAAATTAAACAAAAGGATTGATTAAATTGGTTCTTACTGATTTTATTGATTTCAACGATTTTCTTTCTATCTCAGAGAAGTTAATGAAATTTTCTACTGAAAATAAGAATTAATTGTTTTTTCCACTCAAAAAAAAATTCATACTTAATTCATAATAACAATTATTCTCCAATTCCCCTGGAAATAATTGAATGGAATTGATTAAAAAAAAATTATCAGGAATTACCACGTATAATAATTGATGAGGAACATAATTACTGTTCAATGATTTGATAAGACGGAAAAAATTAAGCTCATGAATAAAAAAAACTGAAATCAATTCTAAAAATTTATAATGTATGAAATGTTAAGCAAATTATTAATAATGAGACTTCTAATGACTCATGTTTTTTTTTCCCATAGGTCGAGGCACTAACGGAGGTAATAGTCGTAAATACTGGCGTGGGGGGCGAGGACGTGGTGGACGTGGTGGTCGTGGTGGACGCGGTGGACGCGGTAACCATTCCATGAATGTCTTCTTCAACTAGAACTCTTGGATTTGAACAATTCTTTTCTGATGATTGGTAGATCTCTCAAAACCAATAGAATGAAAAAAAAAAGAAAGAAAAGAATAAACATAGCTCCTAGTATACATATGGTAATGATTTATCTGTGATATTTTTTTTTGTAATAATTATTTGTCAATTTTTTTTTGCTGTAATTTTTTTTTCACAGGATATTTTTTCAACTTTTTTGTAATTTCATATGAATCCATAAATGTATAAAATAAAGGGCCTACAGAACGATAAAAGAAAACATAATTTTATTGATTATAATGAAAACTAAAAAAATTAGAAAAAAAATATTTTATTCTTCAATAAGGGCATATGAGAGAAGAGGGAGATAGGGAAGAAATTCAGTTGATACCATATCAGAAGCAGAGAGAGGAATCTAAGTTATCAATCCAAATTCAATTCGAATCAATTTTAAAATTCATTTCATTTGTCGATAACTCAGCTCTCTCCTTTATTCTGCCGTGATTATAGATTTCTTTCCTTTCATTCCCTGTCGATCGATTGAATGATCTACGAAGAATGCAAATAGTAAAACCGGGAAGTTTTTGTTGCGACCCTCTCAACGGGTCACGCCAATCGAAACTCACTACTCCTAGCGCATCCGCCTATGCGAGCGAGCTTGCGAGCGACCAACAATGTGCGTATAACTGCCGCACCCAACATGGGAGCGAGCTTGCAAGCGACCAACAACGCACCACTAGTTCTTTGGGTATTCAACATTCTCTCTCGCTTATTATATCCTTTCATGCAGCGAATTTCCTTCATTCGTTTCTGGGTCCCTTTTCTTTCTGTTTCTCTATAGATGCTATTGGATCGCAACTTCTTATTTCGGTCAATATTCCGTGAAATTTCGTTCTTATAGTGCTTTGAACAATTCCTCAACAATTTGTTCCTCGTAAAATTTAGTGCTAACTCTTGTGATTTGTAAGCTTTATTTTGTCGAAGAATGCGATTTCTCTTGAGATTATTGGAAATTTCATTCTCTACATATTATATATTTTGACGTAAAACAATATTCCTTGCAATGTTGTTTCTACGTTCATTGTTCATATATTTTTCATCACGCTGTACCAAAAAGTGACTTTTCAGGCACGCTTCGCTTCGCTTCGCATGCCTCAAAAGTCCCTTTTTAACACATTGTGATAAAAAATGTTGTTCGATACTCGTGGGGAAAGTGTTTTTTGACTTGTAGAATTATATCACTCGCCTTCGGCTCGTGCTATAAGCCTCCTACAAGTCAAAAAGCACTTTTCCGCACTTGTATCGAAATATACTATTTCACGCTGCCGAATGATCATCATTCTGACTCGGTTTTTTCTACGTTGAACTTGTCTGAAGACGCTTTCTCCTCGCTTACGTTCAATATATTTCTTATTTTTATCATCCTCATTTCTTCTAAATTCTTCATTTTGCCTGTTAGATTTCATGTATTTTCTCTTCTTCTCATTTTCTTTTTTCTTGAATTTATCATTTTGTTGTTAGCGTTGTACTCGTTTTTTGTTCTGTTCATTCTCTCTAAAGGCATTATTCATTCGTGAGTGTTGGTTTCTGGTACAATTCTGTTCTCTTTCTAATTTATTGTAGAATGGATCAGAATGTTTGATTCTCATCTGCTCTTTATTTTTTTGTCTCTTATTCTTCTTTGTTTCATTCTTTTTATCATGTTGTTCTTGACAACATGCTGATTCATCCAAACTGCATGCCCTTCTTTGCATTTTTACGGCGTACATTTTTTTTCTTCATAGCCATTTCTCGTTTCGATCGTCGCTTAGACCTCATTTTCTCCGAGGAATTCTTTTGTTCTTTTCTCGTCGAGTTTTTGTCACCAATGGCCGACGATTTCTCTTATTATGTTCAATCTGATCTCGCACGATGCAGAAATCAAATTCCAAATCGATTTTCAAATTGGGCCTGAACTCTAATTTTGTGTCGCCTGTGGCAAACAATTACTCTTATTTTTATTGATTGTCGCCTTTGGCTGACACTGATCTTCTCTCTTTCGTTATTGATTATTACAATTCTGCTGAAGGCAAGAATTGTAATGATGATTTGTAAGAAAATTCTTAAAAAATCCTGAAAAAAGCTCTGATAACGTTCCTTAAAGATGGATCGATCATAGCTGATAATCAAATGATGGCGAATCCTCGTTCGTGAGAAGCCCTCCCCCCCCCCGGCTCTCAAAAACAAATCGAATGCCAGACGACAAAATTGCGTACTGTCCTGTGCCCAATACCAATAATGGAATTTCCTACATTACCATTGCCGCCGGGTATTGAAGAGATTCATGATAAAACAATAAGTGTTAAATCTAATTTGTCATTGCAATTGCTACGTTTATGACCTTCATTATAACAATCGTTTATGGAATACTTTGTGACACTGTTTCCCTAATCTCTTGAACGTAGCTAAGCCCATGAACAAGTATCACACTTCGTTCTTACCCTCGGAATTCCTCGAAACTCTAAGAACCATAAAACGGGACCGGAACTAGATTCCAGGATGATTTTAAGCTCATCCTACCTTAAATAATTTTTCTGAGCGCCAGCTGAATTTTAGGGGACGCGGATTCAACAAACCGCAACCATATCCTAACCGTAAAAATCGAAACAATCACCCCGGATCAAATAAAACAAAACTCAAGAAAAAATGGGAGGAAGACCAAGGATAAGGGTACGGAAGGCTCGGGTTGCTCAGGATGCGGGTCGTGGAGAGAGGGGTGGATTCGGCGATATAAAAGGCCAGAAAATAGAAAATATATCGAGAAAGAGAGTTATTAACCAGAGAATCCTAATGAGAGCTGAAAAGAGGACGGAAATGCTCAATAATCGGGGCAATAGATTTTTACTCTCAATCAATCTATTTATTTCAGACTTTTTACCGAAGAATAGTATAACTATTCGATTAACAGAGGTTTTAATTACGGACAACTCGGAATAATTGATTTTGATAATTTCTTGTAAGCTCGGTGAGGTTCAACGTAGTCTTGGAGTCCTTTTTCTTAACCCATGAATCTGAGAGAGAGAGTCTAGTACGGTAGCGTGTGAGTGTGAGAGAGAGAGACGGTAACTACGCGACATGGCGCTGGGCTGAGGTTTTTACTACGTAACTTGGGGGAAAATTCGGGTTTTATCCATGGTTATTCTTAACCAGATATATTTGGGGGGTTTTCCCGCTATTTTCACGGGTCCAGAGCATTAATTTGGGGACTAAACACGAGGATTTTTCTCCGGAGCTCCGTCTATACGGGTGTATCCTCTGGGGTATCATACGGGAGCGTGATTTTGGGGTATTTCCACGGGAGCATTTTCCCGGTATTATTTCTTTTGTCGAGAGCATTTGCCGGTAGCATATTTTCCAGAGCATTTCTTAACTAGAGCAATCTTTCTACGGGGTGGGTGTTGATTACTGATAATTTAATATATTATAATTATTAAAATTATAATTTCCATAATTAAAAATTCTCCGTACTAAATCATATAACGTAACTCGGGGTATGTCGAAAGCTTGGTGATCGAGAGCTATGGTGAGACTCCATGGCGTCGAATTACGACGTAGCGAGACGCCATGGGTTTTCTCGGTTGTTTATTAGAGTAATTTTATTCACTGAGGGGCCACCGTAACACTAAAACACTGAGAATAAACGTCAGTACTCACCATTATCCTCTTTCTTCCCTCCTGGTAGCTTCTGCAACCGGGAAATATCTTTTTCTCACTAACTCTTGGGAACGACGATGCGTAGTGTCTCGTGGGTACGCTGAGACTGCCAGCACGTGGCGCGACCATGCGGGCAACTTGTTGCCGGCCGGCGGCGTGTGGGTACCACTGTGTTATCGACTCTAGTGGTTTGGGCGATAGCGCGCGAATAAATTTAAATATTTGAATCCGAGGATTCTCGATATCGGGAGTTTTACAGGAAACAAAGCGGAATTCTCTAACCAAACGGTAGCTATGTTGGAGGGTGATCGTTTACCCTCGTCTACGACAAGGAATCGGAGGGTTTATCGCCGGAGTACACTCTCCGGTGAGGAATTGAGAACCATACGACCAAAATAAGTTTCTCATCCAAAAGCCCTGGCGATCCATATGAGAAAAGGGGCTAAATTCACCCACATGGCCTTCCATCCGTACTAAACTGTATGGAACTTAACCCTCACATAACTAAAGGAGCGCAAGCATTTCAACTTGACCTCTGTATTATCTCCATTAACATAACCAAAAAGGGGTTGTGGAGATACATGGGGTGGCACAATGTATCGGCCATGAGAGCTATAATCGTACCAAATTTCAACTCGCTGACATCATTTTTTTTAAAGTTATCGTGCGTACAAGATTTTTTTTGGAAAAACAGAAAAATGATGATATCTCCTAAACTTTGTATAAACCGGTATATATATTTTTACTGATATATATAGAGGCCATCGAGTCAAGTATTTTGAAAAAAAAAAAAATTGAAATCGGTGCAGTAGTTTCTAAGATATTGAGGAAAAACGAAATTCAAACAAACCGTTATATCTCAGGAACTACTTGACAGATCGGACTGAAACTTCGCGACAAAGTTGAGCATATTCATAGGTACCATGTGCCAAAATTTCAGATTTTTACTAAGAAAGTTTACCGTATTTATGTTAAATTTTCTAAAAATAGATTACCCAAAACCCAAATTGTCACATACATACAGACAGACATGACTCTAAAAACATCATTTCTCCACGTTTCATGACATTCTGCATCATTTCCAATCAAAATTAGAAATTCTCAAAATCGCACGATTATAATGCTTCCATTCGGAAGCAAAATGTTCCTTTTGACATGTAAAACATTTTTTGTTTCAAACTTTTCTTCCCAACTTTAACCCTTCTTGCAAGAGACCATTTTGAACAATTAAATTGTTATTAACAAATAGACGGCTCTGGCTTGCGCAAAAACAGCTATCATATTCATGATCAGCGACCCCAAAAACATGAAGTCTCATGAAAAAAAAAAAAAAAATCACACACACACACACACACACACACACACACACACACATACATACATGACCTTGAAAATTTTCGGGGAGTGCTGTGGTGACTTTGAAATGTTGATATACAGGGTGTAACATTATTGGTGGAAAACCTCCCGACCCCCGACGTAAAATGACTTTCTAAATACGGAAAAAATACGCAAAAAATTACTCCTCAGCATAAAAATGCAACACTTGTGGCAATGGACACAGTGGTAATTTAGGTGATTTTGGATACCACCGAGGATACCACCCTTGTTGCGACAGTCACAGCGATAATCGAGGCAATATAGAATGCAACACTTGTAGCGATAGCCTCTGCGGCGATTGGAGCCAAACCTAATGCAACATCCGTGTCGATAGTCACGGCGATGATTAAGGCGATATGAAATTGATGTACTAGAAAAATTAGTCAAATTAAATTTTTTAAATATTTTTCCCGTATTTAGAAGGTTATTTTACGTCGGGGGTCGGGAGGTTTTCCACGAATAATGTTACACCCTGTATGGTCAAAATTCCATTTTCGATTTTCGGGGTGATCACAATAACTTCCCTAACCCGGGAAGTTAAAAAGTTCGATCGGACCATTCGTTTAACTTTCATTTTTTTTTCATCTCCTAATTCAGGAAATGCATTAAAGATGATGAATGATCAATGGAATGGACTTCTTCGTATGGAGAATAATCAAGCCGCCAGGGGTAATCTTCTCCTACGAATTCGACAATCGATCGAAGATCCCATTCTCAATCGATTTTGGACTCGTTTTGAGGGAGACCACCTCAACTGGCTGGATGTTTTCACATCTGGGAGGCTGATTCTAAGTCCCTACGTTAGGAACATGATTTTTAACAGAGATTGGACGGATGCCAGACCTCTCTCCGCTAAAGAATCACTCCATGTAAATCCACGAGGGATGAGGTATATTCCCAACAGAGCAGCTCTTCTTGGAATGGATAAGAATGCTGTCTTCGTTGAAGAAGAGCTAGACTCTGACGATTACGAAGGTAACTGAAAATATAGTATCTGAAAATTTTGTCAAACAGTTAGTATTAGTTAAAGCTAGTTCTATACCAAATTTCAACTCGATCGATCCAGTAGTTTTTGAGAAAAAGTGATTCGTTTGTAAATCAATTTTCGTGAACATCTCGAAAGAGACTCAATCCATTTATTTTTTTTTTTTTTTTTCGAAATGTTCGTTTCGATATCATCTATCTCAATCAACCGAAATATATATATACCCGTTGATAGAAAGTTTTCGAGACATCGCCATTTTTCTATTTTCCACTGAAAATTCTTGTCAACCCTTGTAACACGCGAACATCCGAAAAAATCGAGATATCAACTTGGAATTTGTTCCTGATACATAGATGTTCCAGATTCGGGTCATGCGCTATCACGGTATAGCTTCGAGGAAAAAATTCCTCGGAAGCAATTAAAAAATCAATGATTTAAAATTCAAAATGACATGGTTGCAGATTATTTCTTACACACCATCGCCACCTATTAGCCCATTCTCTCATTGCCTTTTACACAATATAATTTATCAAACTCCATGTATGCTTTCACTATCCATTACATTGAATATAATATATTTTGTTCATAATATTCATTAACAATCGATGTAAATTAGAGGATCAATATCAACTTGAAAATGAAGTGTACGATTGCTGTATTAGTTTCTGCACTATCCCACACGGAGAGAATAAAACAGTAGATATTACCATGCAACACAGTAAAAGAGTTTTTAACTGAGCCTACATAGTAACCTTTACTATGTCGTATGGTAAACGTTCCATTGGTCCACAGGATGTATTACTATTTTGTACATGATAGAAATTGGGAGATAACATGGGAGAGCTTAATATTGTAGGAGAGATTCCCATGTTCATGGGAATGCTTACCCTGTACATGGGAATCTTGACCATTTTTATAGAATATTGTTTTATGAACGTGTCATCAGTACAACACCCATAAAACTAGGGATTCTGTCACTAAAATTAAGGTATAAAATTCCAAAAAATCAGGACGGAACATCACAGAATTTTGATGTTCAATGTTCTTAATCTATGAACATGGGTCCTTGAATCTCGAACATTTTTAATTGAAACAATGAGTGGGATGATCACGAAGGTTAAGTATACTATAGGGGTGACGGATATAACGGGTTAAAATAAGGTGCACTCGGTCGATTCCAACTTCCAACCACACCGAAGCGCAGATTTTTTTTTTGCGCCTACCATTGTTGAATAATTGCGAATGCCAATGTAACCCGGTTGCCCATCTCACCTCGAATTACCGTACTCCTCGCCTTTCTAAATCAATCGGAATTTTCCCCGCAAGCTTCCCCGCAATGAAACTAGTGCGCACTTGGGATTTTTAGCCGTGTGATTCTTTTTTTAGTCTTTCCTATGTAACATAGAAAACTCTCCCATGTAACATAAAAAGATCTCCCATATAACATAGGGAGACTCTCCCATGTAACATAGAAAGATTTCCCATGTAACATAGAAAGATCTCCCATATAACATAGGCCTCTCTATGTAACATAGGAAATCCTCCCATGTTCATAGGACAATTCCGTTGAGGAGTTTACTATGTCCTATAGTATATAACGCTGTGTTCCATAGGAAGCATTCCCATGTACATGGGAATACTTCATAAACTTTACGAATATGTACCACGCACGATTTTCGAGATAGGAGCCTTTACTGTTTTATTCTCTCCGTGCATATGTATTTGATTGCAGTTAATGCAATTTATCCATTTAGATGAAGAGTATCTGGATGAAGCTCTACAAGAAGAGAATCTCCAAGAGCCACTCGGTGATGTAGTTGAAGAGGGTGAGGCACATGCTATTCAAGTCCAAGTCCCAGAGATTCAACCACAAATGCCTCCAGATCATTTTAATGAAGTGCAAGCACAGACTCCTTACTTCCAACTAGAAGAGGAGGGGGCACAAGCTCTTCCAGATCTACCTGATGATTATGATCCAATTCCTGGTAAGGCCGATTCTCTTATAATGTATGTACATATATTTTCACAGTTTCTCCTCCCTGTGTAATGGTCTCTCCGCCAACTTCATCATCAAGACTCCCCCCTATCCTATTCCCAACTACGTAACCAAATTTAACCACACCGACATAAATTTTTGCTTCCAAATGGAAGCATTGTATTGGTTGAATTTTGACTTTTCCTAATTTTGCCTGGAAATTATGTGGAATGTTATGAAACGTGAAGAAATGATATTTCTACAAAATGTCTGTATGTCCGTATGCGATAGACTGAGTTTTAGTCGATCATTATTCCGAGAATAAAACATTAATACCATGAAATTCGCTGGAAAAAATCTGAAATTTTGGCTCATAATTGGTATCATTGAGATACACCTCTCTGCCAAATTTCAGCCTGATCGACTAATAGGTTCCAGACATATAGTCATTTATCGAAAAATTGTTTTTTTTTCAATATCTCAAATACTACTGGACCGATTTCATTTTTTTTTCCAAAATACTCGTCCCGATTACTCCAATTTAGATCAATCAAAATATGTATACCCGTTCATAGAAGGTTTTTGAGATATTGATCATTTTCCATTTTTTCATTAAATTCCTTGTACGCACGAGTGGTTAAAATCTCGAGTGGTTAATTTGAAAAAAAAAAATGGTGAAATGGCCTTTACCGACGTGTTAAAAGGAAAAAATTATATCTCAGGACAGAGGTGATTGATTAGAATCATTCTGTGCTCGTTTTATAGGTGATTATTTGACCTATCTATGATAAAAATTTCATTAGAAAATCTCGAGAATTTAATCCACTCTACAATAATCTTAAAACTAAATTGAGGTAGGAAGTTGAAATTCGGTAGAATTCTTTTGCAATACTAAAAGTCGGTATTTTGGATGAACGAAATCCCGGAGATATTGAACTTTTATTATGAGTCAGGGATATAAAAAATATTCTTCCGGTAATCCGAAATTCATTCGGAAACTGTACCAAGATTTTTCGCTAGGGATTGTAAAATCAGGTTATCTCCGCCGTTTTCCCTTACCTTGATTAAAACCCAGAATCTCTAGCAACCGCTAGATAGGTATACGTGGGCGCCAGTCGCTCTTTTCTGCTGCGGGAACGACAAACCGGAAGAACAAACCCAAAACGAAACCAAAAACGTAGAGAACCACCAAACCATCGATGTTCCAACAATAAAAAAAAAGAAACTTAAATCTAAGGGGGATAAGGGAAAGATGGTGAATGCTCCGCGCTGCTCAGGGGATAGGTTGTGGAGAGAGGGGTGGATTGGATGGACACGAAAATATCGCGCTCTTAGACTAAAAAAAAGTAAACTCAAAAAAAACCAGGGTATACTGTAAATTATCCAAGTTCTCTATTGACTCAAAAGTAACACAAGGAAGAGTATCAAAAAAAAATACATTATCTATCGAAGGCTCCAGGCCTTAAGAAACTCCATAAACTGAAAAATAAATTCCAATCTCGGATGTGCATCCGATATATAACAAAAAAAAGAATCCAAAAAAAAAATGTGAGCCGTCGTGGGACGCCTGGTAGATGTGAAACATCAAGGTTAGTCTGCGTGTTAAACGTCCACACAATAGAAAGAAAGATCCGAGGCATGCCATCTCTGTCCAACTGCTCGTCTATAGTCTACGTGACAGGGGCGGGGCGAGAGGGGGATGCGCAAGCGAGTGACGCGCAGACTAGAATGGAGGGGGGATCGCCTGAAACGTCAGCGTCTCCTCGCTGCTTTTCTGGCAACGCGCCATTAGATGTTTCACATCAAAAAGGAATAAATACCCTTCAAAATAAATTCATCATACGGGACTCATGTTCCCAGAATACCATGAAAATGAGAGAGAAAAGAAAATTCAATACTTCAAAAAAAAACAAAATTAATTCTCAGCTCCACAACGGGATAAATCAATTGTGAGCTCGATAATATTTCAATCGTACACAATGAGACCGATATCGTGGAATTATTCACCGAAATTCGTAATAATAATCATACTCGGACCGGATACGTGATTTTTACTCGTCATTTTACTAAATTTGGTCCGATAAACTCCCTAAATCGGCCCTACAGGGCTAACCGTCGGTCAATCCGACACGACTAATAGACGGGTATTTCTACGCGAATGTCCCCATAAAATCCCTAATAATTCACCCCTCTTTATGAGGTTAATCGGGTAAAAGAAAAACGTAGAACTCGCATTCAGCGAAATACTAACGTGCCGGGGCACAACGGGTAAATGGAGCTGGCGAACGGCCTTCGGTACCGGACTCGGGAAGCGGGTATTTTCCCAAAAGAAAGGGGAAATAAAATAAAAACGGGTCTTAAAACCCTAAAATCGTATTCTAAATACACCTGAGGTTAATTAAACATCTCATTACGAGACTAAAACTCTGATTAAACCCGAATAAATTCGGTAAAGGTAACTGGTATAGAGGAGGCACATCAGACGATGTTAGCTGGCCGACGGCCCAAAGCAGAGTCGCTTTTTACAGACAATCGCTCGGCGTAGTGTCTCGAGCGAGAGAGAGCGAGAGGGGGAAGGCACATGCTTGTACCTTGTAGCCTCGTGCGTCGTGGTGGCTATTCTCCCGGCCCGGCGTCTATGTGTGCTCGCTTGGGCACAGATAATACCCTTAAATGTTTGAATATTAATGTTTTCTAGGGGATTATTGCTCGAGAGGGGACCGGGGATAATTTTAATAATTTATTTACACCATAATTTATTGGTTACTCACCGGTGTTGGCGTCAACGGCTTGGAAATTCCCGTCTCCTGAACACCTATTTCCCTCCACCGAGGTATTGTCTTTTCGTGTTTTATTAGTATCCTACACTATCGGCGGCTCCTCACGACACTCCCGAACCTTCTCACTAATTTTAATTATGAATAATTCACGTATTTTATTTGATTTTTTCAGGTAACGCGACCGTTGGCGTTCACACAAAATTTTCTAACTAGGACACCGATCGATAGAGCGGTCGATGTCTAATGCTCACGGAGATGCGTGATAGCAGCGCCGTAGCGACGGCTAGCGCGTAGAACTACGCATTAAATTTAAATTCAAACGGAATACTTATCTCGCTATCCATAATCGGATGTAATAATTAATTTATCTAAAATTTTCGAGTGGAGGGCGGTTGTTGGCCCTGACAATAATCCAAATGGGGTCTCGCCTCCTCGGGGCTGTTTCTCGGGGCTCCTACGGGTCAGGGGAATATCTTAACACATAATAAAATAAAGGACAAAGTACTCAGGGCACTCTCACAAATGGGATTCTCTAACTGCAACCTTGACTCTCCACGAGGTGATCCATGGTTGCGATGGTTCTCGTGGTCTGTCACCTGACACTTAAACGTACCGTCTTGACTCGTAAGACCCGCTAATCGAGCGGTAATTGTTTCTAATTACTCCTATACATTTCCCCTGGGGTTTGGATACTAAGATATTCGCTAATTCAATCGCGTAGCTCAGTATGTTGGCCAATACCGTGATTAAATCGGAATCTCTAGGGCATTTAGATACTTTTTTCTCACTCTACCTGAATAATAAAACAAAAGAAGAATACTCAATAATAGATACAGAAAAAAAAGGGATCTCTAACCTCAACTCCGACAAAGCGGATACTGGGACTGACTTTAAGCGCGAGTTTACACGTATCTCGCTATCTTAACTTATTCGCGAGGTCTCATTGTGTACTCACGCTAATTGCTGGTCGTTTCCTCCGGTTCTGCAGTTGAACATAAGGGATTTCCCAGGATCCCTTACAAAACATACTACCAATTAAATTGGTAGAAACGAACCGAAACGTCAATGATGATCCATTTCTTCGAAAGCTTAACACCTGTCACATCGGAGTTGTCGCCTACTTGTTTCTATCATAACATTTTCTTTCCAAATCCAAATCTATTGATGTTGAGGCCACGTTCCAGGTGTCTCAGGTGCGATCATGATCTCGTTGAGTTTATAGCCATACCCTGTATGTGCTTAATATACTGCAGAGCATGTGAGAGAGCGGTTCAGGCTGAGGCTGATTTGCCGAACGAGGAAACCTCTCTTGATACTCCTAGCCGATGGATGACGGAAATATTCGTCAATTAAAACGTGTTTTTTTAATACGAGGAGACGGTGAGCACTCACATACTACCTCCTCTTTCATAATTTTCACATTTACCATCCCTTAATCTTCATTGGACTTCTCCACACTTTCAGACAAATATTTTCAGATATTTAAAAGAAGAAATTCTAAGAAAAAATATATTAAGGTACAATGAACGCTTCGGCCTCCAGGGAAGAGCCCCTACTGAATTACATTCATCTGTGAAAGCACTTTTTTTTCTATTTTCTCAAATTTTCTGCAAATTTGTCACGTTGAATGGAAACAATATAATTAATTGAAAATATACACGGTCAAATGGGAGTAGGATAAATATAGGACAGTATATGAGTTTTACAGGAAGTTATTTGCCCACAAAAAAAAATTGACGATAGACCCTTAAAAAAACCTACCACGGTAAAGAGCGATATTTGGTTGACAAATCCTGATTGATACCGCCAACTTGTTGCGTGAATATATTGCACAATAAATTTCAACAAATGATTGGATGACAACGATCTCTTTCTAATCCCCTGTGCATCTCACTCAGGACTGTGTATGTCCAATCATTTTTATAAAAAATCATTGACGATCATAAAGAGACATCAAGAACACTACATAAACCGTTTATTTATTATATAAAATTAATCTGAGGGTTCATGCCAATTTTTCCATCACTTTTTTCGAGACTTGAAACAAATTTGTTCACCTAAACCTCACCCGTAGCTTCCATCGTACCTTCATCGTTCTTTGGATAAACGCATAATTTACATTTGACATCCCTTCCAAACTGATAACCAATTTAATTTTTTTCCTGTAGATGGTGATTATGAATGGACTTGCCATATTTGTATGGAAAGAAATGTAGACCTCATGGCCACGCCATGCAATCACCTGGTTGTTTGTAATGAGTGTGGATTGATCTCTTCTCGCTTTGGGCCCGAGAAGAGATCCTCTTTTTGTAATAGCCGTGCCGTTTTCAGCAGGGTCGATGTACGCGGAGACGGCCCGATCTAAATTTTTTCATCATTATTATAGGGGAAAACCGGGCAAAGTGAAATAAGGGTTTAAAATGGCCATAAGGACCATGAATTTGGACTTTTTTAGCCCGTAGTTGTGTAGGCTGCATCAGAGACTAGTCGAAACGATGTTGAGCGCGATAAAAAAAGCTAAAAAACAATGCAAAACTGCTGTTATTTCTGGTGGCGTTCATCTCCATGATGTTAGATCAATTCATAAGTATACTCAAGGGAAGTGGAGAATAAAGTACAACATTAAAATTATGTCATAAATGCGACGTTTCGCTAATTATTATAGCTTCATCAGGCACTGGAAAATAAATACATAAACATAAAGTCACATATTATACACTTATCAGTGACTCCTAACCTCATATAACAAATTATCAATACACTAAAACAGAATTTTACATAAACAGAAAAGATTATACCTTAACATGATTAATGTCTTGTCTCATTCCAATTAAAAATCTCGCTGCTGTTATTTCACTTTGCCCGGTTCTCCCCTATTATACAGTAAGATCAAGTCACTTGACCCAACACTTATCACAATTATTACAACTATATTTAAAAAAATTAGGAATTAATTAATGTATTCAATTAGTTGTACTCTCAAAAAATTAGAATGGATGATACAGATCATTTGAAAGCCTCCTACGCGCAGAATTCATCAATCGACGATTGTATAACGCCATCTCGAACTTTTGAATTTCCTCCATTCGTCGATTGTTGTTTAGACATGAGTAAACAAGATGATGATACAAGTTTAAGTAGTCTCGATGCCCAGTGTGATTTCTCCAGTAATGATATTGATCCCCTAGAGAAAGCAACTCCAGACAGTCTTCTGGATGATTCTCATGGATCAATGGCTAAACCTCCATCTCCATTGACATTAGCTGGACTCATAACAGAAGATTACCATGGATTTACTCTTCACAGATTGACAATTGCCACTACTCCATGCAATACTGGAGATCTCTCACTCACCTCGAGTGATCATGATACTGATAATTATGCTAATTACTTCAAGAATATCTGATCTTGAAAAAAAAACGAAAACGAAATTTTCTTTTAAAAAAACGCCAAGTTACCATTCTTACGCGTATTTGATTATCTTCTGGGCATTTGAAAAAAAAAACAAATGGAGTAACAAGCGCCAAGTCAGATATACTTACGAGAAAAAAATTAGTAGAGGCAGGACCAAGGTACTTGGCGCGGTTTTTTTCTATTGTCAAAATCACTGCTGAACATCATTCGATCAACTTAATGTTAACAGTACTTATTGAGAGCCTCGTCGTCTTCATCTTGTCAACCGCGCCAAGATTTTTACTCGTGGGGAGTTGGTGGGCCGCGCTGGAGAGGAAATTTTTTTTTTCGTGTCGTACGATGTATTGGACAATGAAGTCCATGCATTAGAAAGTGTCATGGTGCACTTCTCATGACCAATTTTCATGCGGATTCTCATGATAATTCTCATGTAAATCCATGCGTGGCCGTGGCATAATGTCACTAGTTAGAGAAATATGGATGCACCTTTATGAAACCCATCGTTAGCTTTTATCATCCCCTTGTAAAATGAAGCATACACTGGAAAGTGTCATGGCGGAGGTACATGCAAAAAGTATCATGGCGCACTTCTCATGAGCAGTTTTCATGGGAATTCTCATGAGAACCCCCATAAAAATGCATGCGCGGCCGCTTGCGGCCGCGCCATAATGTTTTACTAGTGTAGAATATTCGTCTAGGGGCCTACGGTGGCTTGGTCGGTAGGGTGATGAATTTGTAATTCGGATCTCCGGGTTTAAATTCAAGTCTCAGCCAATTGGTACAAGCACCACTGTAATTTGCAAGTGCTTTATTAATCAAGACATCATAAACCCCTGTCGCTGATGAGCACAGCAAACCGTATAGCATAATAATAGCGACGTTAAAAGAAAAAAAAGAATATTCATCTTGTATAATATAATATCTTGTCATCAAGATATTATTTCCTTTTAGATTTACTTTGTTCCAAAAACAAGAGATACACGTTTTTGGAGTTCCTTGGCCATCGCATTTTTGTAATGATTGAATCGTCAACATGTATCCATTCACTTTTTTGATCCCTCAACAAGGCAGTATAGTGATCAATCATCTCGTCATTGCAGTGTAAGACAGCACTGCTGACACAGTACGATTTATCACATACACCAACTACAGTCGTTGGGACTGCTTTAACCCTCCAATTGCTAATTTTCTGTTTCATATCTTTCTTGTTGCACGAGAAAATATCTATCTTGATAATAAGGACAGCGTTACCATTAGTTATCTCTGTCTTACGTGCAAAGTTAGTGACATGTCCACAATTGTCACAAAATTGAAGGAGATCGGTCCAACGTGAAAATGACTTTTTGATCAAGTCATACATACTTGAATAAATCCACCCACATGTTTATACTACACAGAGATCCCAACCGTTTTTCTACCTCAATTGATGATAGTTTGACATAGGGTGGATCTTGGCGAACGGGTGGTAATTGCAATAAATCTCCGAAAAAGAGAATGTGTTTTTTACCAAACCAGCCATCATTGTCTTCGAATGTGTCGAATATTTCCATAAGCCTTTGATTAATGTACAGCAAGGTAGTATTATTAGATACCATCGATATTTCATCGATTATTATGAGCTCAACATCACACATTTCCTCTCGCATGAGTTTCAACAAATTCTCGGATAGCTGCCTATATTTTGGAGTATCATCATGCTCGATGGGCAGTTGAAAATACCTGTGGATGGTCAATCCATTTATATTGTGTTACGTATTTCGGGTGATTTTAATTTTATTTTTATTATTATTACTTATTTTATTTTATTATTTTCGAATTTTCAATTTTGAGTAGATCGACGGAATTTCTGGGAAGCCGAATGGAGTGAAAAATCGTCGAGCGGTAACCGATTAATCACATGACTTGCCGACGCTAGGTTGTGATAATTTTCCCGTTTCGCACAATCACTTTCTTTCCCGAAATCACTGTAAAACACTGACTCTATTTTTGGAGCATCAAACGATCCCCGGGATTAGAGAAAACATAGTTGCCTTCACTAGACTCACCGTTTCTGTTTTCTGGGATGACTCTCTCGGATTTTGAAAATGGGCAGGAATAATTCGTGGCGTTGGTGGCAGACTTCAATCGTCCTTCCTTCTGATGCTTCCCGTCGGCAGCAGCCCCGTTGGACAGGATCCGGATTAAACGCCGGTTGCACAGGATGCACGGGTACACAGATATTAGTTTTTCTTTTGATTTGAATTTTTCACAGGATTGTCACTGGTATATTTAGTTTCTGTTGGATGTGGAGTTGAACACTGAGAATTATTGAAATATGAGAAAATTAATTTTGATGATTTCTTTTAAGAATTTCAATTTTAGATGCACGGACACTTGAACTGGAGTAATTTTCAATGTTTTTGTGGGGCTTTTTATTTAATTCACCCAAAATTATAGCGGGGTGCTTTTACAGTGCAATCCGCTCAACTAGGGCGGGGCTGCAACCATAAAGGCAACCACGATTATTTTGTAGGGTAAATTAATCAACTTCAGTAACAGCGGGGTTGCTTCCGTGATGCATCCGCTGACCCGCGGGTTGCATGCACAGATTCAGCCACTGATAGAGAGTCGATGGTGGAATTAACAAAGGAGAATCGCGGGGGTGCTAATAAGTGATGCAACCGCTGACCCGCGGGGTGCATACACTTAGACAGCCGCTAAATTCTCAATGGTTAATGATTATCGGGATCTAGAATTGTGGATTTTCTTCGATGATGCATCCGCCGACCCGCGGGTTGCATACACAGAGTCTACCACAATTCCGACCTGATCGGAGAGGATTTGGGAAAGGTATTTCGTAATGACGACCGAGCTACTGATTCAAAGGTTGTAATATATTTTTGTATCATTTTCAAATTCGGATCGCGCCCGGCTCACAGTCAGTTCAGTGCACCGTTGAATTTATGACGATTTCGGTTTAGTTTATGGTGTGATATTTTTTTATTTTTTTATCGAGTCGAGAACTTGTTAATCATAATGAATTGAACTTGTGCATGAATTTATTTCAATTGATTGGATTTGATAGCTGATTGGAATTTTCAAAGTGTTTCACAGGAGTTAAAATTTCTAAAAGTTTTTTTTTTTCAAAGAATAAAAATTCTAAGTTTGTTGCACTGATAAGAAATTCTAAGTTTTTCCACAAGAATAACAAATTCTAAGTTTTTCACAAGAATAAAAAAATTCTAAGTTTTCGGCTCAATGAAAAAATATTCCAAGTCCCAAGGTGGGCTCTACTGCAAGGCACTCCCGGAGCTCTTCTAAGCTATTACCGTCTCCTTCAACTGCTGGCGGTGGACTGATGTTTCGCCGGAGCGCTCGAGACTCCTCTGCTCTCGGTCAGAGTAGGACCGGGGTGGGGCGAGGTCAGAGTGGGGCGCGCTAAGAGTGGGGCGCGGCTGGTGGTAGCATAGGGAGGGCAGCCTCAGTATGCCTGCCTGCTACTCCCACCATGTCCCCACCAAGCGTGAAA
The DNA here is from genome assembly GCA_035578325.1 of Coelinius sp. EB29. Lineage (NCBI taxonomy): Eukaryota > Metazoa > Arthropoda > Insecta > Hymenoptera > Braconidae > Coelinius > Coelinius sp. EB29. Next base: position 6,512,436 of record JAOZGT010000001.1, on the reverse strand, counting down.
GTAGTGCCCGGTGGATTGGGGATGGACGTATTACTGCGCCACCCTGACTCCTCCCCGCTCCATCCCTTCCTCCTTTTTACAGTACTTTTCTTTGCATCTTTTTCTTATTCACAATTTCTTAGAATTAGGTACAATTTTTTTGTTTTTAGATCCTGAATAGTTTTATAAATTAATTGTTGTTATGATTATTATTATTATTGTATTTTTTTTTGTTGTTCCCCCACTCATTTTTGCGGGCCCCATTTCTATTCTTTTATTCAAATAATAATTTTCTTGACTCTTTCTCTTATTATTATTCCTTTACTTTATCTTTTCTATTTTTATTCCATTTTTTAATCATTATTTTTTTCTTCTCATTTATTCTTTTCTCGTTTCTTTACCTTCTCTTATTATTATTCCTTTACTTTACCCTTTCTATTTTTATTCCCTTTCCTTATTATTATTTTTCCTTCTCGTTTATTCTTTTCTTTTATTCTATCTTTTCCTTCTCGCTTATATTTTTCCTTTACTTTATCCCTCTTCTCATTCATCCCTTCTTTCCATTTTTTTCTTCATAGTTTTATTTTTATTTCACTTCTTTTTCTTTTTTTTTAAATATTTATTTCTTTTCTTTCTTTATTTACTTTATTTCTGTTCATTTTTATTTTCATCTTTATTTATTGAATTATTAAAATAATTATAACTTATTATTTCAATAACAGAATAGTATTTTTATCTCCTTCCTGTGGCTTTCTTAGAAGAATGCCGTATCGGGTTGCTGCTATGGCGCGTCAATGCCAAGCGCTTATCGGCGCGACCGGATGTCGCCCGCTGAATCAGTGTGGGAATGGAATTTCATTATTTAATTATTTTCTCTCTTTAGTTATTTATTCATTTATTTGTTTATTTATTTATTCCTCATTTGCCCCACTGATGTTTGTATTTATTGTATTTGCCTCTCACTCAAAATTTTCTATTTATTTATTTAAAAATTCATTTATTATTTATTTATTATTGTGTTTGTCTTTGTCTTTTTGGGAGGTTTCTATCGATTTTTCAGCTTTGTACCTAATCCTAATATTTTTTGTGCGGTTTCTAACCTCAAATTTTCATTTTATGTTTGGGGTTTGTTTTTCAGCCATAACTTTGAAATATTGATTTTATCGAAAAATAAACTGTAAGGATCCTTTTATCTAAATAAAATAACGAATCGATTGCACCAATCAAATTTTAAAAATTTCTATTATTGTGGCTTTTATTAACATTTTTCTGATTGCTCAATTCACACGCCTCAGGTCGTCGTCGGTAAGGAGGCTCGTGCTGTCGTACGGTAAATCCCATGGGTAACTGTTATCACCCAGCGGTCGGTACTACTCATGGTAAATGTTATCCTATAATCTTTAAATAATTTATTCGAGTGCCAAAATTGACCCTTTATCGATGACTACCCTTGCGAGCGACTTAATCTATGAAATTTTTTTTTCCTTTCCACAAATCGATTAGTTATCGACGGTGCACGGCCAATGGTAACTTCCCGATGGAATTTACAAATAATTTTGATAATTTTTACACGTCGGCCATTTATCAACCATGCACGGCCGTCGGTTACTTTCCAATAGTATTTTTTTAAAACTTATTTTAATAATTAAAAACGACGTATGCCGCGAGGCGAATACGTCACATGACGATGGTGAGAGCAGTTGCTTTTGTCTGAAGGCGACAAAAGCAACTGTAAAAGTAGTTATTCTCCTTTTTGTCTATGTGCTTCCTACCTATCCCTTCCCTATTTTTTTTTTTGTTTTTATATATATATATATATTTTTTTTTTTTTTTTTTTTTTTTAATTACTTTTGTTTTAAGTGTTCCGTGTATTTCCCTTATTCGTGCAGAAAGTGTAAAAAGTGTCCTTGCTGTTCCTATATGTAATATTTACCGATACATATAAAAAAATGAAATAGGCGTTCGTGTACGCTATAAAGAATACATAGCCGCATTTTATTGATGACAAGTTACTGTTTTCTAGATCATTGCTTTTACCGCTCCGTTTGCACGAACTGCGTTCATCTAATGAGGTCCCCTGTCACCCTTTTAGACAGTAATTTTCAGAGCTATTGCAATCATTGCCAAATATGCCCTCACTTTCATTTCCCATTCGGGTTGATTACCCTCGATTTTTTTCACAATTCTAGGTGTCGAATTCAGCAATGTGATATGCAGTTCTTCTTTAACCTTCACGTGTATTACCTCTGCGATGAGTACTTCCATCATCTGGTGAAACTCCTCATACAATTGCACATTAGTCGGAGGTTGCTTCTTCCAGATCGAAGCATTGAGATGATGTCGAATTGTTCGTAACTGGCGACGAAAGTGTTTCGTCGTTTCCTCTGTGTTTTGTCGGTGATATTTTATTCTAAGCTGTCGTATTTCATCCTCCATTTTGCTAGGTCTGGTGTAATAACCTTCAGTCTAATTCGTTTCTGAAATGGTCAACATCATTTTATGTATAATGTATAATGGCAAATGTTTGGACTCGGTCAACATGAGGATATGTGTAAGCTCGGATGGCATTGGGGATGCGCTTGATAGTGCAGGTTCTGCGAATGCGTACAACCTCTCAGCCTGAGAGCGGAAAGAATAAAAAAAATTAAATCAATGAATGCATGCGACCATATATTCGTTACAGCGCCCTCGGGCCCGTCATATTGTTCTCTAAACTTATTCTTATTAGCATTATTATTATTATGTGTATTTTGTTTTGTTTTGTTTTGTTTTGTTTTGTGTTTTTTTTGTTTTTTTTGTTTTTTTTGTTGTTTTTTTCTTTTTTTTTCCTTTTTTTTCTTTTTTTTCTTTCTTTTCACAATTACATTTGCGTCATTGAAACGTTACTACCTGGTACGTGAGTAATTTAAGGTTACTGATCAGAAAATGCAAGTAACTCTCAATATTTGAGATACATCAAGCAATTTGATCTTAATCGTATTTAATCTAGAACTGTGAATTTCTTATTCTAATTCTATAGTGCTAGAGACTCCCCCTCATTCTTATTTTAGTTTACCGAGACACTCGACATGACGATGGTGAGAGCAGTTGCTTTTGTCTGAAGGCGACAAAAGCAACTGTAAAAGTAGTTACTGATTGTATATATATGTCAAGTGTTTCGGTCCATTTTCTCCAGGGTCATTCCCTTACTAATGGCTCCTCTACTGCCTTCTAGTGGTCACATCTGCACAAAGCCTATATTATCATCATTGCTACTTTAACGTTTTAACAAAAAGGTTATGACCACATGGTTTTTAATAAGTTCTGCTTATCTGGAATTCTCGCACGGCCCCCGATTCCTGGTCGTCTTCTGTAATTTTGTAGAGTTTTGGAGTTTTGTAGTGAGTCCAATCAGACACCATAAGAGCTCAACTTGACCTATTATTCGATGTGGTTATGGGTAAGAACATTGCATTCCCTCTTTCCATAGTAATGCACATGGTGAATAATAATTTTTTTGAATGAATACACCGTAATTTTTCGTAATGACTCGGTACACATGAATATATTTTCACATACAAAGTCCTTACAGTTTTTCATAATTTTGTGGAATTGCGAAATCAAGTGGTACTAACAGAGGCCGAATTCTCACACATTGAGGCTGTTGATGTTATTTTACGTTTTTGATATTGCTCATGGCTTCCTTCTGCAACTCCTCGAACTCCATCTTCATTAGTGATATGTGATAATGCAGACTTCTCATCTTTCTCTCCGTTAGGATTTTGAGTGCCGCGGGGTTTGATTGCAGTGCCTTATCCTCCATGGTTTTTTTCAAGTATTGCAGCGATTCTTCTACCTCTCTGAGAGCCCTTCGAACGCACTCGATCTTGCGTATGGATATGATTGTGCTTGGCTCCATGTTCTTGCTAGGAAACAAGATTTATATGTTAATTTTGTATCGCCTATGATACGGTTAGCATGCTTGCAGTCTAACAATAGGATTTCTTAGTGCGCGTTGTCAATTATTAGATAGTCATATTATCATGCAGAAAGATTTTTGTTATAGTTGTGGTATTAAGAGGGAGCTGGATCGATGTTGCTCCTATTTCTTTATTTAAAGCGCCGAAAATTTGGTTGATTTCTTCCGTAATCTGTTCCTGTCTTTCCTCAATTTCATCCAGTTCCTTATTCAATTCTTGGATGCTCTTCATTGTTTGAGAAGGGGGTTGGACACGGGTAGTGTTAATAGGCCAATGTACTGGATTATCATTCGTGTGCATTAAAGGATAATGAAGAGTTTGCGCATGCGCAGTCTGGGTGTATTGCTGGTTACTACCTCTGACAAGGAACGATTGGTGATTTCGTTGTGACGATGGGTAGTGAGGGGCGTGCCAATATGTAGAGTGCATGTACTGTTCGTCATGCCCCTTAAGATGGAACCGCCGGTGATTCTCACAATAAAAATATTTGCATTCTCCCGGATTCATGCTGCTGGCCATTGACGTTCTTGTCTAGTCAACCTAAAGTGCAATCGATGCTGTTATGCGTTCTGGGTTTTACGACTTGGGACAATAGTCATGCGTTTATTTATATTTTTTGTGTTCAGCAGGATGTTATTTCAAGCCACTGATTCAACTAGGGATAGAAATTATTATGGGTTCGTATCATGTGTTCTATGTTCATGCATCTCATGAGTTACGCGTGTAAATCGAGTCGCGTGATGGCGGCGTTTTCAGGCTGTGTCATCTTATCTATGAAAAGTCATGAGAACTCTTAAGGTACCCGACTGAGACCACTTAAAACTCGTCGTTGTTCTTTGTTGATCAGGCTCTGTTGTTGAAGCTGGTGTCTCGCTGGTGAACCATGTGGTGACTAATTCCATTTACAAAATAAAAGTGTCCTAAATCTAAACCTTAGCATACTCAGTAGCATACTCATTCATACTCAGTAGTTAAAAGATAGACCCTCTGCGAAGAGGTTTTGCGCAAATGTGACAACGAGATTTTCACTATTTAAATTTTTGATATAATAGTAAAAGCATTGCATATACGTACCGATATTCATATGGTTATTACATATATATATATCACATGTATATATATATTCTTCTTTTCAAAATTTACTCATTTATAGATTATTATCATTATTACTATATATACATATACATACATATATATTTTAGACTTGAAGGTTATGACTTTGTGTGTCCAAAGACTGGACTTGTATTAACAGAAAAAATACCATTGTTACGTATTTCGGGTGATTTTAATTTAATTTATATTTTTCTTTTATTTTTCTCTTATTTATTTTGAATTTCAAAGTTTTGAATAGATTGACGGGATAACTGGGAAGCCGAATGGAGTGAAAAATCGTCGAGCGGTAACCGATTAATCACATGACTTGCCGACAAGCTAGGTTGGAATTAATTTCGCGTTTCACGTAATAATATTATTCCCGAAATCACTGTAAGCACTGACTCTAGTTTTGGAGTATCAAACGACCCCCGGGATTTAGAGATAACATAGTTGCCTTCACTGGACTCACCGTTTCCTGTTTTTCGTGAGTGATTCTCTCGGATTAGGTCGGGCAGGAACACTTAGTGGCTTTAGTGATAATTTTCGGTCTTCCTTCCTTCGGTGGGTTCTCGTTGGTGCCAGGCCGGTCAGGCAGGATCTGGATCTGGAGGTGGTTGCGCAGGTACACAGGTGCACACACACAGGTATCAGTTTTTAGTTTCGTTTGCACTGGATACTAATGTCTTTATCACTTGTCTATTTGGAGTTGAATGCTAGGATCTATTGCAATAGTATTTTAAATTTCACTGATTCTCCCCTTTTTTTTTTCTTTTTTAGGAATTTCAACGTAAGATGCACCGATACTTAGACTGGAGCAATTTTTCGACTCTATTGATTTAGGTTCCATAATTTAAGGTTCCTAGAATAATAGCGGGGCCGCCCTCATAGTGCAATCCGCTCAATTAAGGCGGGTCTGCACATATAAAGATAGCCACGATTATCTAGAGGGTAAATCTACTTCAATATGGGTGGTCATCTCAGTGGTGCAACCGCAGACCCGAAGGGGGTGCACACAAGGATTCGGCCGCTGATAGAGAGTAGATGGCGGATTTAACAAACGGAAATCACGGGGTTGCTCAAGGGTGGTGCAACCGCAGACCCGAAGGGGGTGCACACACACCGAGACAGCCGCTGAATTTCCAGTGGTTAATAGTTACCAAGATCTAGAATTGTGGATTTTCTTCCAGGGTGCATCCGCAGACCCGAAGGGGGTGCACACCCAGAGTCTACCCCAATTCCGACTCGATAGGAAAGGATTGACAAGAGGACAGGTTATCTGTTTCAATGACGGCCGAACAAATGAATCGAAAGTAATATTGTATTTTTGGATTTTACAGTCGGATCGCGCCCGGCTCACAGTCAGTTCAATGCACCGTTGAAATTCAGACGGTTTCGGTTTAATTTAGGGTGCGTCTTTATGTTTTCTTAATCGAGCAGAGAACTTGATAGTGTGTCATGAAATTAAAATTGATTCCAATTTGCACTAAATGGAAAATGGTTCTGAGTTATTCACAAAAATAGAAATCCACTCTATAAAAAAGACATGGCATAGACAAGGACAGAAACTATCGAATGGAACGAGATATCCAACATGGCGTCTGGAATTTTGTGGCAGATTTTCATGGGCGACATTTGACGCATGCGTACGCGCGAAATTGAGATACTTTCGTTTTGTCGCGTCGCCTTGATGAAATGTTTATGACAGATTTTCATGGGCGACATTCGATGCATGCGTATGCGCGAGCATATACTCTGTGTTCTCGCTGTTGAACACTCTTTCCAGTGAAGCCTTTGTAGACATAAGTTCCATCGGTGATTTTGCTGATTAAAAATCCACGATGGCAGATGATAATATCAACAATCAATTAACTTCAAATGAAGAAATCGATAATTATTTACCTGGTGATGATACAATGTGAGTATTTTTTCAATTTAACTATGTTTTCCATTTAATTATCACCTGTGAAAATTTGGCGTACGGTATGTGCATTGTTGGGTTATGTAATCGAAAAAAAATCATTCAATCTTGGACATCACATTCTTCATAATTCGATGACGAACAATATTATGATTTTTATGATTTTTCTGATCAGAACAATGTTTTTTTTTAAAAAAATTCAGTCCATAATCAGTCTCATTCCTGTCACGTCGTGTTAGAGGTTAGTTTCCAACACAATTTCTTACAAAAAAAGAAAAAAGAATTTATTCATATGGGTAGCTTTGTGAAATTCTTATCGTCGTGATATTTTCCGCTGTGTCGAGATGAATTATACACGAACACGTGGGTTGTTCAGTCTGGGGTTAATTTTTTTCTTGGAAATTTGAGAGAATCCTTATTAATGTATTTTTAATTCGAATTTTAATTAATGTTCATGATAACAATAATTTTATTATTGTCACTGATTATTGTCAGTGAATAATAATCTTATTACTGTCGTTATTATCATTAGGGGTGTGCGAATAGTTGATGAATCGAATCGAATTGAATAGTAAAATTCAATTCGAATTTCGAATTGAATATTCGGATTTTTCAAATTATTCGAATTACCGAATTATTCGGAAAATTCGAATAATTATTCGAAAAATTCGAATAATTATTCGAAAAAGTCAAATAATTCGAATTAGAATCATTCAAATTGTTCTAATCAGTAAAAAGAAAAATTGGGATGTTCCATTGGAATTCTGTGTATTCCTGAAGTATTCTACTGTAGTAGTATGGGGTGCACTTGGCGGAAGTGTTAAATTCCGCCGCTAGAGGCGCTAGTGTCGCGCGGTGTGAGTGAGAGGGATAATAGTCGGTAAGGAAAAACTGCTATGAGCCGCCATGGGTAATTCATCCTCGGTCGGTAAGGTAGAGTGCTGTAATACCGAGGGAGCTTTTTGGAGAGAAGGAAATGCCCAATCCTAGCTGGGCCCATGAAAAAGAGGGGAGTGATGACGTCATGTAGGGCGTGGTTCAGGAAATGAGATTCACAAACGCACAAATTTCAAATTTTATCTACTGTTTTATTGAACATATTCGTTACATTAAGTATTTTAGCGTCAAGGTCTGCAAATATACGCATTGCAATCATATTGAAAATGCAAAGAATTAAAGCAAGTAGGCAGGCAATCACAAAGACAAAATACACAAGACCGCCAATCACAGGATCGTCAGTACAGCAGGCCTCAACATCCTCTTCTTTATCGTCCTCGGAATATGTGCTAGCTTCCATTTTGTTCATTCTTTTCTCAATGGCTGAATCCTGTTGTCTTCCCTCTCCACTCATACAATTTTTAATCACCTATTGACATGCTCACTATTTCGATAGTTTATGTGAATTTCTTCAAAATATATTAAAAATACCTTTTGGGACCGTAGTTTTAGAGCTCGATGAAGGAACAATAGCGTCCTCAAACTCGTCCTCACTGCTGGCTGGTGAACACTGAGGTGCTTCATTGTCATCATTAGTTTTTTGAGCTAAATGGTTACGTATTTTTAATGCTGTTTGTAATACGCAGCTATAAGCACGGCTAGACATTTTGTTTTTCATAGCATGGAGGTAACACACGGTCCTTTCTTCACTTTGTTTAATCATCATATTATTGAAATATGACTCTGACCCCAAATTTATAATTTCTCGGGTAGTTAACATTTGAAGATATACAGTCTCTTCAGAACCAAGAGTAAATATTCGACTGGCGCTTCGACATAATTCTCTTATATTATGCAAAGCATCTTGCATCTCAGCGTCCCCGTCGTGCCATTCAACCCCATGATGACTAGTTGTGAGTCTATTGTTTGCCTCACGCCAGCAGGTAGGAAGGTCGAGATAGGAGTAAGGTGGCACTAGGACCCAGTGCGAGAGAAAAACTCCTTTAACGTCAATGGCAGCAATTTCTTTTGGTAAATATTTACCATGTTTGCCACGGAAAGCTTGGAGCACTACAATGATATCCATAACGAGCCGTTCACTACAACTGTTCTCTCAATAATGAAGAATTTATTTGTGATAGTCAGTCAATGATGGCGGGAAGAGACAATGGTGGGGGAAAAAGGGATCATAAAAAAGAAAAAAACAATATAGAGCCCAATAAAGAAATAGTATTTTTCATTTATTTTCTATTTAAAATGAAAAGCTACAGGTTTTCTTATCATCGATTCGTGGTGTCTTTGAGGTTCTAAGTGTATCGATTGCAGCGCGTATATCTTTAATCATTTCCACATTAAAAAATGTCATAATTTGACCAAAGAAATCGAAAAAATAGTCAGTATTAATGTCACGATACATAAGTTTGTCACGAATAATCATATATAAACTTTGGCAGTTTTCCTGAATGCGTTCCGTCATTGTACTATATGATAGATGGACATTTGAGTCACAATTCATAATCTCCGTCCACAGAAATGTCGATACCGCACTCCCAATCGTTTTTTTAAATATCATCCCAGCTACGTCTGTGAGATGAGCTAATCGTCGGGTTACCCATGGTTCTCGATATGACAGACAACGAACTGTACTCTCCAACACATAGATCTTGTCGTTTGTTTCACGATGCGAAATAAGAATTGCTTTGTGCCCAAAATTCGAGTGAGTGAAGCTGATTTTTATTTTTGCTCCACACGAAACAGGCACAAATTTCTGATCGTTTTCTGTTGTCTCGTCGTCGTCGTTGTTGACATTCAGATATTCAAGCATGAGTGGTATATACAGAGCCATATCTTGCCACTCAAAAACAGATAAATTTATTACTGTTCGGGGATATGTTGCGATGATACGAATTACAGGTACAAAATCCCCACCTTTCTCCCATAGCAATCCTGTAGATACTTGCTTAGTATGCACTTTGTTGATTGATATCGTATTCGAAAGTAGCAGAGGACGATCCGTAAATGTTCCAGGAAATTTATTTATATCTGTATCACCCCTTTTTGCTCCAGCGGCTGTTACTTGTTTGCTGTAAGATCTCTGGTAATGAGAGGTTTCGGTAGATTTGCGTTTCTCACCACTCTGCCCGCTCTGCGTGGATACACTTGGTAATTTTTTGGTAAGCGCTGCCAACTCTTCCAGAGGTCTATAATACCCTGGAGAAGCTTTTTCTCCAGGGTTAAGATATTCCATCCCGTTAAACTCCAGTGAACCGTCAGTGTCAGACATTGTAGAGGTTATGTTACTGAGTATATTACCCAATAATGACTATCTCTTATACGCAGTTGTGTGCAGTACACAGCTACAGCGCGCAGCGGGTGGGGGGCGTGAGGCCCCGTCCATAGGTGTGTGTGTGTGGAAACAAGTGTTTTCAGAAATGGCCGCTGTTCTGTTTAAACAGGTCCCAGTAAGTATTTTTCTGATATCAATAACTCTCTTCATGTTTTATTCAGTTTAAATATGACCACTGTTGCCAGATGTAGAAACAGGAAATAATACAGAACAATACAGAACCCACTGTGTAGAGAAACTGTCCAAACAGCGCAGTGTAACCAAAATTTATGCAGACGCCTTTCAAAATTATGATCTCTCTCTTTTTAAAAATACGGGAAAAATATCTCGATGAATACGACATTTTCAATTTTGAAGTGCAGAAAAGACCACGAATTCAATATGTTTAAATTTTACGCTTCGTAAAATATTGAAACCCTGAATTTGAAATGGTTTTGAAACTGCGCCCGTCGATCTCCCATCGTGTAGTAGAAGTCATCAAGTTCTATTGTTCATCTTTGAAAAAGACGAAATAAAAGATGATATCAACGACAGGAGTGGTGGTGGTGGTATAAAAAGCAAGTGAATGTTTCAAACGTTCAAAATTTTCTCTTTTGGTGTATTCTCTTTCTGAGTCACACAGTGGTTCCTCATGGCGCGTTGTGAGCGCGCGTATAGTCCTTACCCCTTTTATAAGAAGTTTCAAGGTGCCGGGCGGAAATTCCATGATTTTTTATTCGCACGTAGTAATAATCACAACAAGTGGAAAAATGTGGTAGTGAGGCATAAGCGTAAATTACGTATTTTGAACGGTCTTGACGAAGAAGATTATACAAACATTGTTATAGGAGTTGCTGAATTGTTTGGGTTGAACCCTGAGGATGAGCATGTTCCAAGACCCCAGCCTACAATAAATTTAACGTATCATTCGGAAACATACGACTACGGTGAGGTGCCACCGAGAGAATATGTCTTCAAGGAAAAATGTGCATTATACGTTGATAGATTTGAGCGTGTGAATGCAGAACAACGTGTAAGCGTTGTCTATTCTCCACCGAATCTTGTCAGTCTTGCATGGGCCAGCGTCTTGAATTTTGGCCACTTTGTACCAACTGATAGAGTACTACATATACTTGCTGAATATGCACAAAGATCGACAAGACTGATCTCGACTTGCGCACCCAAGAATAGAAGATTCACACCATTATATTATTCTGTTGAAGAAATAATCAAGAGACGGGATATTCTTTTAAGAAAGGACACGATATTCATGGCACCTGTGCATTATACAATCTATTGGGATGGAAATACGGCGAATGTTGAAGATAATAGGGAACTAAATTTACGTACCTGCCCGGGTAGGCATTAATTTCTATGGACTCTACGGACCTTTTCCTAGGCACCCCCTCTCTTCTCTAACCTCTTCTGCATAAGTCACCAGAGTTTCCCTAAAGAAGAAAAAAAAAAACAAGAGGACCAGTTCATTTTTGAAAGACATTTCGAGTTAACCACAGCACCAAAACTTAGCTAGCAGTCATGGCATCTTCTTCTGGAGAGAATATTTTTGGTACGTTGACTCGTTGCTTTTCTTTATTTGGATGTTTTTACTTTCATTACGCTCTGTTCAATTTATCATTGTTTCTTTTTTATAGATGGTTTCCAAGAGGTGGAACAGTTGGATTTATCGCTAGTGCTGGAAATCAGCTCCTGTAAGGATTATCTATTTTGTGTTGTGTTGTGTTTTGTGCTGTGTTGTGTTGTGTTTCGTGTTAAATTAATCATCATCTTAATTGTTTTTAGTGGCGATTCTGCAGGCTGCGTGTACTGATGAACGCAGGGAGATGCTAGTGAAGGAGTGCCTCCGCCGGGCGCACGAGTTGCGCGACCTGGCTACGAAAATTCAGGGTGATATCCGTAAAAAGACGGAATTGCCAGCCTCCACGTCTCCCAAAGAACAGGGTGAATGCCCAATGATGTCGCCGCTTTCCCAACCACCCGAGGAAACATGTCCAGTGACGTCATCAGTGGAGCTGCAGGTCATGCCTAGCTCCCATCCAGACCATACGCAGTCCTCGCCATCTTCACCATTAGGGTCATGTAAGTTTCATTGTTTTTTCATATCTCTATTGCATTTACTCGAATGGCTTAAATAATGTTTTAATCGCGGTTCTATTAACTCTTTCAGGGGAACCCTTTCTTCCAGCCCACAGGCAACTACCCTCATCATCATCACCAGCTCTGACAACGGCCAGGGTTGGCACCCCCATGGCGTCCGATATCGACAGCTAGAATCTCAACATAGTGGAGATCCCTGAGTCGGAAGATGAAGAGCAGTATGAAGAGCCGTCTGAGGAAGAATCTTCGGAGGAGGAGGAGGAGGAGGAGGAGGAGGAGGAGGAGGAGGAGGAGGAGGAGGAGGAGGAGGAGGAGGAGGAGGAGGAGGAGGAGGAGGAGGAGGAGGAGGAGGAGGAGGAGGAGGAGGAGGAGGAGGAGGAGGAGGAGGAGGAGGAGGAGGAGGAGGAGGAGGAGGACGACGAAGAGGAGGAGGAGGAAAAGGAAGAGGAGGAGGAGAATGAGGAGGAAAAGGAGGAGAATGAGGAGGAGGAAAAGGAGGAAGAGGAGGAGAAAAAGAAGGAGGAGGAGGAGAAGGAGAAAAAGAACGAAGAAGAGGAGCTGGCCAAGGATATTTTGTTAGCTGAGGAGCATGAGGAGGAACAGGCTCTTATACAGGAGCATTACCGCATCATGTACGAAGAAGGTTATATTCTACCGTTCCGCGAACAAATCAGAAGGTATGAGGAGGAACAGGCTCTTATAGAGGAGCAGCTCAGGGATATCTCGCTAGCTGACGAGTATGAGGAAATGATACGCCAGGAAACTAGGAAGCTGGAGAACAGGTGGGATCTGAGATCATGGCTTGCAGCGAGACCGGGTGTTCCTAAAGCACCATTGTCGCTAGTCGTGGCGAAACCTGGCGTTTCCAAACAGCCATCGTCGGTAGTCGTGGCGATAACGGCTGTGGCAAGAACGGCTGTAGCTGATGCACCATCGTCGGCAGTCGTGGTGAAAACAGGTGTTTCGAAAGCACCATCGTCGGTAGTCGTGGCGATAACGGCTGTGGCAAGAACGGCTGTAGCTGATGCACCATCGTCGGCAGTCGTGGTGAAAACAGGTGTTTCGAAAGCACCATCGTCGGCAGTCGTGACAAAAATGAGGGTTTCTAGAGCATCAGCGTCGCTAAACATGGCGCTACAGGGTGTTTCGAAAGCACCATCGTCGGCAGTCGTGGCGAGCACAACTGTACCTGATGCACCACGCGCAGTTCGCCGCTTCCAGCCCTACGTTCGGCTTAGCCCCATAAGGCGTGAGTTATTCCCTGCGCAGACAGCGAGGAAAGCAGTTAAAAGGCGATTGGAGGACGACCAACCATCTACCTCAAAGACGGCCAGGGCGGGAGAATCATCCTCCTCTGATAGCTCTACGGAGGAAGGGGAGGAGAATCCACTTCGGCAAAATCTGATGGATATCATCAACACAGATTCGGATGTCCTCGCTGCCATGAGGGAAGAAGAAGCCAAGAGAATGTTGCTCCAGGACTCCTCTGACGAAGACACAGTACCACCTACGCCAGTTGTGGTTCGACGACGCCGCTTACGGCCCACACGTCCCTCCACACGGCAGATTGAGGAGTCCCAGCTTCTGATGCCCACACCACTGACAACGAGATCACCTCTATCTCGTGTGAACAGAAAGTTGGCGGTGAAGGGGGCAGTACCAATCACAAAAAAGGCACGTGTGGACCCATCATCCGTGGTGATCCCAGAGACTGAGGATTCGGAGAAGGAGAACACCCCTCCAACAACGAAGAAGAATCCTCCTCAACGACCTGTTGCTGTTGTGGCTCCCTGGAGGGTGGTTCCACCAAAAAATAACCAGGCTGGTGGTCCAGGTACCTCTCGTCAGGGAGGGCTTGGAACCTCAAGGAACACTGCTCCAATGCTACGTCAGCTTCCTCTTTACACCTCCAGTGACACTGACAGCGACGATAGCCTGTTCCTCACCACACGTCCTCGCCATCGTCCACAGGCCGTGAACACTGTGCGGTTGTACCCGACCAACGACACACCACCTCAGCAGGATGCCCCCGAGCCTCCCACGAGAAGACATGGTTCTCCTGCTGTCATCACTCTTTCAGATAGCTCGCCTGAGTTTAGCGGTGCCTAGTAGCGTAAAACTGTCACTTCATTATTTTACCAATTTTTGGTGTGCGCGCGCATGTATGTCTGTGTGTGTGTATAATGGAGAATTTTGTATACTTTGTGTAAACATTACTTGTGTTAAAATATATAAGAATTAACCATATAATACTCTTGTTCGTTTCCTCCCTCCATAGTCTTTAGTATATTGTGACGACATACTTTGTTAATACACAGTACACAGAATGGAGCCACACAGCATTGATCCGGTATTTTTTATTTTGTTCTCCATATTTTTCTCCTCTCGTTTTTTCCATTGTTTGATTCCTTTGTCTTCTTGAATTTTTATCTTCTCGTTTACTCAATTCAGTCTCGTCTTCCCATACCATTGTCCATAATTCACGGAATTTACGCCATTCAATTCCAGTTCACCCGCAAGATAGGCGCAGGGCCCGAACCACAACGAAGATTCACGAGAGAAGCCGAGATCAGTAGAAGAGATAACAGAGCTTCGATAGTAGAGGATAGCGAGTTGACCGAAATATACATCACCTCAGAAAATTTTTTATTCTTATATGAACGCATATTTAACTTTCTCTTCAAAATGTTAATCTTGTTGATTCTGTACGCATTGTACCTTCATTCCTGTAAATATTCGTAGGAATAAATTCTTAACCAATGAAAAACATTTGTCTCCCCCCTCTTCTTATTATTCGTTGGCGATACGCCCTTCCTTTGTAAGAGAATTTAAAAAAGGTGAATAACTGAAGCAAGTGTTAGTGTGTACTATGACGACAACACGGTCTCCTGTTAGAGTACCGTGTATGGATTTGGGGACCGCGTTTGTAGGGGAAATTGTGCAAGTGCGTTCTCCAACCCACATCTGTGTACGTCCATTGCAGTGGGAAAAAACATTTGCAGATATGGAAAAATTTTTAGCGCAAAAATATTTCATCGAAAGAAAACGACGAAATATTAGTGATGTTGATCAAAAAACTCTGTGTGTTATAAATTACCCTGGATGGGGAGCTGTGCGGGGTGTTATCACTGGATGCGACTTGAACATTCTTCAAATTCATCTGTTTGACTTGTGTCAGGTGGTATATATACATAAACAACACGCTTTTCATCTTGAAGAAGAAGATCTTGAACAGCTTCCGTCGCTATTATTTCGGTGTAAGCTCATTGGTTGTTCCCCGCCCTCCGAACGTGGATGGAACTTCGACGATATTTCCGATATGAACGAGTTGGTGGGTGGGGAGCTTTGTCAAATAAGCGTCATCGAAAAAATAACCAGCAGGGACGGTTATGTGACTATGAGGTTTAAGGAAACAGGTGGGGATTTGAAAGAATATATATGTGCCATAGGTATAGGTGTAGGCACCCTGCGGTCTGGAACTATGATAATGCGGAGAGAGGGCTGAAAAGATAGAAGAAAAGTTTACCTTCAAAGAGTTTCTTGGAAAAGTCTCACAGTCTCTAGTGACCATGTCCAGCAATAACAGCGGGTTTTTCAACACCTTCGATACAATGCCGACCACCCCTGAGACAATGGATCAGGAGGAAGATCAAGTTGTGGCGCAAAGTGTAGCAAATTTATGCTCCCAAAATGGAAATTCGGGTGAGGGAAACGGAGCTGACCATCCGTGTTCTGTCGATCTCAACACTAGAGATGTTATGGGTGAGTATCATAATTTCTCTACTCAATTGTAATGAAGATTCTCAAATGAGGTTATATTTATATGAAATTGTCATCTTCACAGTTGGAGCCGGTTCAGGTTTGCTGTCTGATACAACCAATTCCGTTGTTTTGCACAACCCACGTAAGATCTTCGTGTGTTTATTAGTTTCTCTCTCATTATTCTCCAATTGAAAAATATTAATATGCCAGGAACGATCTTACAGGTGTATCTACTTTAGCGGAAAATACAGGAGCCATCAACAGCCACCAGCGTGAGTGAAGCTCAAATTTATGATAAATTGAATATGACGATATAATTATTGAATATGACATTTATATTCCGTCTTTATGAATATATTATAGGTCAAGAAAAACCACTGAACCATGACGAACCCCAACCAGGGCCCAGCTCGACTATTACACCTGACCACTCACAGCGGGTGTTCGCTACAGAGATGTTGACGGCGCCACTCTCAACTCAGCCTCTGAATGAGGAATCTACACCATCGAGATTAGAAAGGATAAGTGATAACGTTAGGACATTTAGACATTTCAAATCGTTACAACGCGAAATTATATTCAATATCTCAAACCCACCAGAAGATATATCTGATATGGTATGGATAAACTCGCTGGCTGATGAAATTTTAGAGTTGATTAGGCAACGCTTGCATAAAAACGAAGCGTGCGGTGTATTGTTTGGCTACACAAACCGAGACGCGGAACCAATGCGTAAGCCTAGTTATCTTTCACCACGTCCGATTTCAATAATAAAGGTTGAAGATATTGTTGACTTACTCAAAAGACTCTCGCAAAGTGGTACCGAAATCCCCAGAAATAGTAGATTTTTCCTTGATTTACATTTCACTGCAGACATGACTGGGGCAACGCGAAATCGTACGTCACCTAGTGGGAGATTTAGAGGGATTATAAAAATAGCCAACGAAGATAATATGTGTCTCCCAATATCAATTGTCGTTGCAAAAGCATATTCTCTCAAGAATGTTGACAAGGCGGGCTGGGAAAGGGTACGCAGAGCGAATTCTCAGTTTCAAACCTGTGAAGCAGCGAGCTTAGTCAGACGTTCGGGTGTTAAACCATCTAAGAATGGGTGTGGCATTGAAGAAATCAAGGGTTATCAACGATTTCTCATAACAGAAAACATTGCGATCGTGGTATGGCGTGTGGAAGTTTCAGAAAACCCTGTATTGATGTATGACGGTCGCACGGCATTTGATGATCTTTCGAATGCTTGTGTCTTAGATATTGGGTATTTCCCTCGCGAGAAACATTATCAGCCCATCACATCCATTAGAAGTCTATTTCACGGAGCTGAAAATTTTTGTCGTGAGTGTAATGTTCCATATAAAAGATGCAATGAACACATTTGTCCGTATACATGTAGGAAATGTCATCGAACCCCTGCCTGCGACCGTAGAGCGAAATTCCGCCCCTGTCATCTCTGTAATCGTAATTTCTACGGGGACGATTGCTTCGCCAGTCATATTGCAGTAGGGTCTCGAGGTGGTAATTCGTTATGTGAGCGCGAACGATTTTGTGCTAATTGTAGTCGGCGAATTTCTTTGGGAAAACCGCACGATTGCAACGAAATGTTTTGCTCAGTCTGTAAAAAGAACAAACCGTTGGGTCATTATTGTTACATGTCCAGAGTGATAACAAGAACATCTCAGAAATCGAAAAAGTGTAATTTCTTTTTATACTACGATTTTGAGTCTCGACAAGATGAATTCTTGATTAGAGATAATCGTCTGACTGGCCAGAAAAAACACATACCAAACCTTTGCATTCTACAAATTACGTGTGAGCGTTGTTGCGATTCCCAAACTATAGTTTGCACTATTTGTAATAAGAATGAGAAAATGTTCACGGAAGAAAACGGTAACGTTATAGAACAGTTCCTGCACTACGTTGAACAGCTCTCGCTATCCAAAAATGTTCTCCATCTGACGTGTTTAGCTCATAATTCACAAGGGTACGATGCACAATTCATTTTTCAATACGCGTTACAGTATAGCTTCACACCACGGGTTCATCCAATAATTAACGGGACTAAAATTATCATGTTGAAAGTCGGTGAGAAAATCAAATTCATTGATAGCCTGAACTTTTTCCACATGCCACTTTCCGCGCTGCCAAAAACGTTTGGAATACCCAACCTCTTGAAAGGTAAATTTCCACATCTTTTCAATACCTCCAAGAATTGGGGCTACATTGGTGCTCTACCTGGAAAGGAGAATTGGTCACCACAAACAATGAAACAGAAAGAGCGTGACGAGTTCGAAAAGTGGTATGAGGAAGAACTGAGGTCCAAGAGAATGTATAATTTTAGAGAGGAAATTATCAAATACTGTAGGGACGACGTAGCCATTTTGCGAGAGGCATGCACGGCGTTCCGAACTTTAAACAAAAATATTTCCGGTATTTGTCCATTTTCTGAGTGCACGACATTGGCTTCGCTCTCAATGCTCACCTATAAGAAAATGTTCTTACAAAACGATACAGTTGGTATAATACCTCGTGGAGGGTATCGTTTTTGTAGAAACCAATCGCAGATAGCAATCGAGTGGCTCATGTGGGTAGAGCATACGCGGAATATTGTCATTGCTCATGCCGGTAGAGCCCGTGAATACAGGCTACCGGGGACCAAGGTTGAAGTTGATGGGTATTACAAGGACCCCGCTGGTACTGAGCACGTATTTCAGTTTCAAGGGTGTTATTGGCATGGGTGTACCGTATGCTACACTACAAAACGGGAAGAGAAAATCAACAAAAATGATTCTTTTAATGACCGCTATGAGAGAACACAGGCAACAAATACAATAATTCGCCGTGGTGGCTATCTACTCGAAGAAATGTGGGAGTGTCAGTTTAATGATATGAAGCGAGACAATTCAGAAATACGAGACTTTGTGATGCGTGATGAAGTCAGTGTATGTGTTCCATTAAACCCTCGTGATGCTTTTTTCGGCGGAAGAACAGGGAATATAGTTTCTCATTATGACTGTAAATCGAATGAGAAAATTAATTATTATGATGTTTGTTCGTTGTACCCATTTATTTGTAAATCTGGAGTGTTTCCTGTAGGACATCCTGAGATTATCGTTGGAGCTGTAGAGATTGAAAAGCTATGCGGCTCTAACAACGATATTTCCAAAATCGAAGGACTGATCAAATGCATAGTTTTACCACCGACTCAGTTATTTCATCCTGTTCTTCCCATGAAAGCAAACAATAAACTTATGTTTTCGTTGTGTAAAAAATGTTGTCAAGAATTGAATAAGGGTGAATGCACACACAACGATTCCGAACGAGCTCTGACAGGTTCGTGGGTATCATGCGAGTTAAAGAAAGCGGTATCATTGGGGTATAAAATACAATGTATAACCGAGATTTGGATGTATAAAACAACACAATATGATCCGGATACAGATCAGGGTGGGCTTTTTGCAGGATTCATAAACAAATTTATAGAAATCAAGACTTATGCGAGTGGCTGGCCTGTTTCATGTGATACCCCCGAATCTAAAGTCGAGTATATTCGGGAAATTCGAGACAAGACAGGTATTCAGCTGGATCCTCAAAAAATAGAATTTAACGCAGGAAAACGGGCAGTCGCAAAGCTTATGCTTAATTCGCTTTGGGGAAAGTTCGCCCAGAGACCGAACTTAGAGAAAACGGAAGTGGTGAGAACATACGAAGAACTGCATTCAATCCTATTCGATCCCCGAAAAGAGGTTACAGGGTGTTTATTCTTGGATGAGCAAGATAATCAGAAACCGAAGGCATACATTAACTGGCAGTTTGTCGAAGAAGATCACGAAGTATCCACTAATGCAAACGTTGTGATTGCAGCTTATGTAACTGCTCAGGCGCGTCTAGAATTATATAGATATTTAGAGATGCTAGGAGAACGAGTTTTGTATTATGACACCGACTCAGTTCTTTTTGTGACAAGAGAGGGTGACTCTAACCCTCCTTCGGGTAATGCGCTCGGCGAAATGACTGATGAATTGAGCTGTTACGGGGCAGGTGCGTCTATTACCTCTTTTGTATGTGGAGGACCGAAATTCTACAGTTATATCGGTGTCACACAGGAAGGGGGCGAATTCGAGTGCTGTAAAATAAAGGGTATAAGAATTGATTCTCAAATATCTGAGAAAGTCAATTATCATGCAATGCGTAGACTTGTTGTGGACGGTGAAGACTCCTTTACTGTCAACACAACAGGTATACGAAGAACGGCACTACATCAAGTTGTCACCCGTCCAGAAGAAAAGATAGTTAGAGTCACAGCGGGGAAGCGTAAACGAGTCGGTAGTTCGTCAGTACCTTACGGATATCAGTCATCGAAACGTATACACCCTCGATATTAGACAAGTTTTCATATATCTTAGTCAAAATTAATTACTATGTGTCGTTATTGTTAATTGTTGTAGATTATTATTGTAAATATGTATATATTGTATATAAACAAATATTTTTCTGTGAATAAAATCTGTAAATAGTACTTGAAAAAATATTTATTTGAATACTCCATCTCAATTTTTTCAGTCTATATCATGGATCCACGTTGGAAACATCCATTCACTGCCATCGTGTGCGGCCCGACTGGTTGTGGAAAGACAGTATTCGTCAAACGATTTTTGCGGGAAATTAATGAAATGTGTGATACACCATTTTCTAAGATTATTTTCTATTATACAGAGTGGCAACCAAGCTATAACGATTATGATAAAAAATTTGTTGAGTTTCGTGAAGGCCTTCCCAACTCGGCTGATTTTGGTGTCGACAATAGCGCGAAGCTCGTAATTCTCGATGATCTCATGCGCGAGTCGTCAAATAGTGGCGGTACTGTCGTTGATCTTTTCACAAAATGGAGTCATCATAAAAATTTAAGTGTTATTTTTATATCCCAAAATTTATTCCATCAGGGTAAGGGGCAAAGAGATATTTCACTCAATAGTAATTATATTGTATTATTCAAAAATCCCCGTGACCGTGCACAAATCGCCCATCTGGCTAGACAAGTCTACCCTGAAAACCCCAAGTTTTTACAAGAAGCATATTTTGATGCGACATCGAAACCCTATGGATATTTGTTATTAGATTTGAAGCAATCAACACCTGATAACTGCAGATTTCGTACAAATGTATTCCCATCCGAAGCTCCACAATACGCATATGTACCACGCGTACTACGCGATATAAAAACAGGCGGGGTAGGACTGAATGTGCCAGTTGTGCGTATGTAATGGCGAAGTCCACACACAAATCTGTTCGCCGTTTGATCGGTAAGCGAAACGCAATTCTGCTGCAAGCAATCTGTGAAGCGACACCGAAACAACGACTTGCGCTCATAAATTCAGCAGATCTTAAACTCGTAAAGTGTATATGTGAATGTGCATTGAATATTTTAAATGGTAACGTTCCAATAAAAACTAAAGAGAAGAAAAAGTTAACCAAACATAAATCTTTTCTTCGGAAGTTAGGCAAACTAGGTAAAAGTTTGAAAGAGAAAAAGAAAATTATTGTTAATCAAAGAGGAGCTGGTTTATTACCACTGATACTTGCTCCAGTGATTAGTGCTTTGATATCGAAAATATTTTAATATGGAACATGCACGAAAAATGGTACTTGTACCTCAGGAGAATTTCGAAAGAATAAATCAACAAGGCGGGGCCGTATCGAACACGCATCCACCAACTCCAATAACTCAATCAACGGTACAAAAGACTGTACAAACACCCGGAGATGCTGCGTCACGTTTGGATGCAGAGATGTGGAGTATATTGAAATCTTCAACAGGTAAAAACGCATCTGAGAAGTGGAAATTATATCAGGAAGTATTAAGACGTTACTTATTCTTCACGGGCAAAACAGAAGAAGCGGCGAAAGAGGAGAATATCCAGGCACCTACACAACCAAACCCTTATAATGTCGATGCGGTTGTCTCAGCTGTACCAAATAAGTATCGAAAACAAGCCAATTCATTGCTTAAACATATTCAAGAGTCTACAGGTGGACACCGTTTACAATGGGACGCAGCGGGTAGTGTGAAGCTGGATGGTGTCAGTATACCTGGGTCGAATATTGTCGACCTAGTAAACGACTCTTTGAGACACCGACAGACAATAAAAGCCACAGGGCGAGAATTATTTGCAGGTTTCTTGCGTGAAATTAATACGCCCCGAGAATTTGTTGGCAACAAGAGTTTTTGGACAATACACTCTTCACCAGCCACGTCCACACCTATACAGGGAGAACAATCCATCTCACCAAATAACTATTTCACACCTATCTCAACGAGAAAGAAGCCAAAAAGGATTTCAAGAAATAATAAGAGTTATAGTGATGGTGAGTCTATGCATAATTCAACAATAAAAGCATGGACACAACTCAGTTAGAAAAGACTTATTACAGCCCTGAAGAGCCAGCGGGATATTCGGGGGCTACAAGAATTGTGGAAAAGTACAAGAGGCATATACCACGTGAGGATATTGTTCATTGGCTGAATGCACAAAATACTTATACCCTCCATAAACCTATCAGACGACGTTTTCCTCGATTACATTATAATGTGGATACTATAGACGATGTGTGGGAGGCTGATTTAATTGATCTACAAAAATTCAAGTCATATAATGACAACATTTCGTATTTATTATCCGTGATTGATGTTGTGAGCAAATTTGCATGGGTGGAACCTTTGATTGATAAGTCAGGTGGAGTTGTACGCGAAGCTTTCAGGCGTATTTTTACTCAAGGACGCAAGCCCCGATTATTACAGACTGATCGGGGAAAAGAGTTTTTGGCTAGCACTGTACAAAAAATTCTTAAAGAAAACGATATTACGTATCGTGTTGTACGTAATCCAGACGTTAAAGCTGCTATAGTAGAACGTTTCAATAGGACATTGAAAGAACGAATGTGGCGATATTTTACATATAGCAAATCCTATCGTTACATTGATATTTTACAACAATTCGTCAGTGCGTATAATAACACACGTCATAATACGATCAAAATGACACCAGCATCCGTGACGCTTGCTAATGCTTATGAAGCAATAGATAATATTAATAAATCTCATCAGCGTCAAGATAAGAAGATCCAAACGAGAAGACTTAAATACAGAGTGGGTGACTATGTCCGTATCAGTAAGACCAAAGGTGTCTTTGAGAAAGGATATGAATCAAACTGGAGTGATGAAATTTTCAAAATTGTGCGCGCAAGACAACGGCAGTTATTACCAACATACGAACTTGAGGATTTAGCAGGAGAAGACATTGATGGCTTTTTCTACGAGGAAGAATTGACATTAGTAAATAAAGATCTTAACAGTGAAGAATACGAAATTGAGAAAGTGTTGAAAACGAGAGGAAGAGGGAAGAATAAACAAGTGTTTGTCAAGTGGGTTGGATATCCTGACAAATTCAATTCCTGGATTGCTGCATCGAATGTAAAAGATATTCAGAAAAATCAAAATGAATAATAGTAATTTTTACATGATTTTAGTCAGTGATAGTAGCATGGACTATTTTCCCGACAACACAGCAACAAGATTTAGAACATACTTGCCTCACGATGTGCGTTTAACGGGTACGTGGGTTGTAGGGCTTACAGAAATACAATATCCTTGTAGTATCTTACATATTCAAGAAAATGATGATAAACATGTTGCTTTTATTAGAGGTGATGAGACTATAGATGAACAGAAAAACGCTGTCCCCTATGCTCTACCTCATGGTAATTATGAAAACCTGGATCATTTAATAAAAGGTTTGAATCATTTACCGGAAGTTGGCAATCATATACTCTTTGAGGCAAAGAAGCACGATCATGGCTATGTGAAAATGTATCGTGTATGCGAGAAAAATGAACGATGTAGAGATCACGTACATTTATTGAGGCTATCTTGGAAGTTGATGAATATTCTGGGTTTTAACCCCAATCTCATTGGGCACAATGGTTTTGGCTTTGAGGAAAACGCAAAAATTATTTCCGAACGTCCTGCCAGTTTAGCCCGAGCACTACCCGATCGCATGTATATTTACTGTGATTTATGTGGACCATACGTAACGGGTGATGTTCAAACTTCTCTTTTGCGTATAGCTCCTTTCGACGGCACTGATTACAAATACGGAAGTACACGAACAGTCACTTTTCCATCGCCAAATTATATTCCTCTGTTACAAAATGGATTTCGAACGATTGAAATAGATATAAGGGATGGCTATGGACGCCCAATACCATTCGAGTATGGACCTTTGAACCTTACAGTTCATTTTAAAAGGATTGACACGTAAAATGGCACATTACATTGCTTATTACGATAGTCAGGCAGGTGGGGGTGCTAGTGAAAGATACAACCGATTTGGTCGCGTTTACGTGGGAGCTCCCTATCAGCGAGGTCACGGAATCGGTGCTTTCCTCGGGGGACTCTTCCGTCGTATACTTCCGTTGTTAGGAGGAGCTGCCCGTGCTGTTGGTAAAGAAGCACTTAATGCAGGCATGAATGTACTAGGTGATGTCGCTACACGGCGTGTACCCCTGAAAGAATCATTGGAAAAACGCCTCACCGAATCGGGAATGAATTTAAAAAGAAAAGCGAGTGATAAGCTGGATCGGCTCATGACTGGCTCCGGATATAAAAGGCAGCAAAAACGTCGTCGCACTCATAAACGTACTAAACGTCGGGGAGGAAAGACACAGCGAACCAACCGCAAGAAGAAAAAACGGATAGTGCGTAAGAAAAAAAGTAAGACAGCCAGCAGGAAAGGTGAAAAGAAGAAGAAGAAGAAGAAGACGGCAAAACGTACTGTTCACGATATTTTTGGTAACGCATAAAAATGTCTTTCCTTCATTTGCACTCGTGTGAGTGCGCAAAATCGGAGCTTGATCTGTTTACGATCCCTCCAACACAAACAAGTATCGAACAATCTCATTGGACCCAATACAATCCTATTGCATCAATCACCGATGGTTCACCAATTGAATTCATTGTACCCGGACACGGAGAGGAGTACATTGATTTACCTCATACAATGCTCAAAGTGAGAATAAAAATCACGGCAGCTGAGACGGATCCGAACGATTTAGTAGCACCTGTGAATAACTTATTACACTCAATGTTCAGTCAAATCGATGTTTCTTTCAATCAAAAATTGGTATCACCACCAAATAATGCGTACCCTTATCGAGCATACTTTGAAACATTATTGAATTACGGCACGGACGCAAAAAATACGCATTTACAAAATACCTTATGGGCAAAGGATACAGCAGGCCGTATGGATTACCCACCTGGTGGGCTGGAAAATGCAGCAAAAGAGAAAATTTATAATGAGGGGCTGGAGGCAAGATGGAAAATGACAGCTGGTGGCAAATTGGTTGAAATGATCGGACATATTCATTGTGATGTATTTAATCAAGATAAATTTTTATTGAATGGAGTCGATATGCGCCTACGTTTAGTGCGTGCGAAGGATGCCTTTTGTCTGATTGATAAAACAACAAAGAATTATAAAATCGTCATCACTGAAGCGTCATTATTAGTGAGGAGAGCAAAGCTCAGCCCCTCCGTTCTACTCGCACATGCCAAGACCTTGGCAAAAACTACAGCGAAATACCCATTGACTCGTGTTGAAGTGAAATCTTTCGTTCTTCATCGAGGGACTACTGGAGAGACCATCGATAATGCAATTCTTGGTCAACTACCAAAACGTGTTATTCTTGGCTTCGTCGATAATGCTTCATTCAATGGCGATAAGGGTAAGAACCCCTTCAACTTTAATAATTGGGGTATTAATTTTCTGAGTCTCTACGTGGATGGAGTGCAAGTACCGGGTCGACCTCTACAACCTGATTTTAGCGAGAACAATCATTTGGAAGCTGAAAGCTACGGTACCATATTTACTGGTACCGGCATTCACTTTAGCGATCATGGAATGGATATTTCACGGTCAGATTACTCAAAGGGGTATTGTCACTTTGCATTTGACTTGACACCAGATTTCTCAGCGAATTGTGCTACACACTGGAATCTCGTGAAAACGGGGAGCTTGAGAGTCGAGGTACATTTCGATAGAGCAACTACAACAAATTTAAATTGTCTTCTTTATGCCGAATACGATAATATACTGGAAATTGATTCCACTAGACAAATTATTGTCGACTACAATAGTTAAGATGTAGAGTAGGGTATTACCGGAAGCGATCCTAGCGCCATCTGTATACTTGGAATAAAACAGATACTTTGCGGGGTCAGGTTATCAGTTTGTGTGAGACAGTGTGTGAGTATAGAGGTGCAATGGCTCCGAGCAAGTTAAAAGAAGTAGTCATAGATATTCAAGGGCTTGTGGGTCCTAAAGAGACTTTTATTCCGAAGGAAATTGCAATATTATCCGTTGAGGGAAATCACGTGGGTCATTGGCTAATCGCACCACCCTGCCTTTCTAATGAGTTGGATTTTGATGCACGTCGTCAAAATTTGTGGCTGACAGCGAATTTCCATCGTTTAGAGTGGGATTACGGTTATACGCCGTATAAATCAGTGCATCAAATTCTTAAAGAGGCAACAAGAAATGTAGCCAGAATCTATGTACGTGGTCGTGAAAAGTTGATATTCTTACAGAGAATTTTAGCCAGAACTATAGTGAATTTAGATAGTTATACACCAGCACTCAAACATTTACCAGAGAATAAATGCTATTGTATTTATCACGCTGAAACAAATTTACACGGGGATTATGTATGCGCTTGCCATAATGCAGCAAAGTTAAAGTGTTGGATTAGGCAAAATATTTATACTGGTGAAATTAAACTTAAGGAGTCTGATGTTAATAAGTTGTGGAGTGTCGATTCATATCGTATTGGTCAAGTGACGGCACATGAGTTGAGCTCCGATGACGGAGACGGCAACATTTCCGATACCGATAGCGACAGTGAGACAACAATTGCAGAGGAGACCCTAGCGCCACCAGCACCATCAACGGGACTTCCAAAGCACGGTAAAGACGTGTGTGGAACTGGCGCAGGGGACATCGTTGCAGAGTGTCTCGTATGAATACTCAACAGTTGTTGACTGCCCTACCTGCGACTAATGTTACCATCGGAGGCGTATTTCCCGCGGATAGGGTACCCTGGAAATGGACCCGACCTTGTGCAATCATCGCAAATACCGATGATTCCACACAGCCTGGATCACATTGGGTCGCAATGTACTCTGACGAGGAGGGAAAGGGAACGTACTTTGACAGCTATGGAATTCCACCGAGGGATCGCCGATTTACACGCTGCCTTGGACGAAACTGCCGCAGTTATCAATACAACCATAAGCAACTCCAGAGCTTTACAACTAGTGTATGTGGTCATTATTGCGTTGTTTTCCTTCATTGGCTTAGTAACGGCCTATCATTGTTATCATTTTTGCGAAAATTCTCGTCTGACAAGGAACGTAACGATAAGTTAATTGTCAAAATGTTTAAGCAAATAATTAAGAACAAATCGAAAAACCAATTCAAGAGAAAATTTGTAAACCTGTCTGGTGGGGGGTCAATTACTCAGAGATGTACCAATAAAAACACTAATGTACTGTGAAATTCATTCGTTTATTTCATTTGAAAACTCTCCAAAACCTCGCCTCCTTCCTATTCTACTTTTCAGGGACAAAGTTAGGCTTTGCCACATGCCACGCTTTGGCTCCTCGATAACTCTTGAGGGTTCCGTCACCATTGTCTGAATTATATCGTAGTGGCCCAACAGAGCTAAACACAAAACCAAACCACTGAATGCATGAGGTCCACACGCCTTAATTGTTGAGAATACATCTTTGGCCGTTTCTTCACTCTTTAAGTCGTTCTAATAGAGGGTGAAAAATTTGCATCAAAATATTGGAAAATTTAGGTAAATATAACGAGAAACATACCATCCACTCTTCCATGTTACAATTGTACTGATTGAATACACGATGTCTGAATAGTAAGGGTAATAATGAGGGTATATACACAGTATCTACGAGCAAATCACAACATTCATCGATACGCCTCTGTTCATAGGGCTCCATTTCAGCCTATTCGATGGGCCGCACTACTACACCAGTTTATGAATTCGAGTATTCCAACACACCAGAGGGAGTTCCTGAATATCACAACACCATGCAAATCGACAATTACGCAATGGGATTTTTCATCATTTACTTGTCCTTATTTGCTCTATGTACTGTAACATTAATGATTTTTGGAATCATCCATATAGATCAGAACTCTGACGATGCTTCCTCTATCAAAAATGTAACCAATTTTTTCAATGAAACGGCACATAACCTGTAAATTGATACAAGTGTTTCTTTTCCTGTTTGTTATAAAGAACCTATGCCCCCATATTGATGAGTCTTTTAGTTCATTGTCCTCTCAGACATTCTGTGACCCTACACTACATGACGCCATCTTGCACCACAGGAGGCCATCTCGCATCAGTTTTGAAAGCGACCTCTTCTTTCCCTATGTTTTCCTAATCCTTTTCCCGATAAACTATGTTGACATAGCGATGACGTCATCCACCAATACAGGTTTCCCTTTCTCTCAAATTTTCCCGTAAAAATACCCTCTTTTAATATTGTATTCTCCTGATACTTTTTGTGATTCAAATTTGGGCAGTTTGGAAACTCACACATAGCAACAATTATTTCCCGCTTATCTTCGATTTGTCATATGTTTTACCACCCTCGGGCCCCAGCTAGGATTGGGCATTTCCCTCTCTCCGAAAAGCCCCTCATTAAGCTCCTTATTTTTGTTAATTGCAATGTTTGTTTTAAATCTTTCACTTGGTGGTTTTATAAAAGAATGAATATTGTAAAATGATTTTTGTAATAGCATACTCAATAATTAATTGTTTTTTATATTAATTTTTTTCAACAGAAATAAATATTGGCCTGATGAGGAGCACACACAGTGCTCGAAACGTTGGCAAAATAAAAGTAATTAATTTTTTCTGCTAATTTATGACCGTGAATGGCCCTGATGAAGGAGTTAATCATTATGTTAAATTAAAAACGGTTGAAAATCATCTTTATTAAGAAAAGCTCCCTCGGTATTACAGCACTCTACCTTACCGACCGAGGATGAATTACCCATGGCGCCTCATAGCAGTTTTTCCTTACCGACTATTATACCTCTCACTCACACCGCGCGACACTAGCGCCTCTAGCGGCGGAATTTAACACTTCCGCCAAGTGCACCCCATACTACTTACTGTCAAAAAATTTCCTCAGTTCTTGCGCTCACTACCTTGTCTTAGTCTTTGTTTCAATAAGAAGATAGATATTAATTCTTGAGACTTTTTTATTAATCACAATTTTATTCTTTATCATTATTATAAGTACGAAATTATTAAAGATAACCATGAGTAAGATCAGTTCACTTGAATGCAAGTAGTGGAATTGTGAAAAGAGATGAGTTATTTTCAATTGGAAATCAATTTTTAAAGAATTTCTCGAAATCTTAGAGAGATAACGAAATCTTGGTGACGATCTCTTCTGCACAACGAAGTGAAAACAGTAGTAAATGTCTCTATGAAAATCTCGCTATTCCCCATAGATTCCAAGTTCTTCAATCAACAGTCCCCGCCAACAATTGACACTAGGACAATTGATGAATAAAATATCAATATTCTTAAAGATAATTGATGAATGAATGAATTCATTGAAATGAGGATCAATATATACACGGTTATGAGAATTCATAAGTTTTTGTTAAGAAAAATTATCATCTCCATATTTTCCGGAAGTAACTTCGTTCTTCTGTCATCATCTACTTCTCCACATGTTGAAAATAGTCTCTCACTGTCGATCGAAGATGCTGGTAGACTGAGGTATTTCCGAGCCAAAAAAGCCAAATTAGGTGGCGAAATAATACTCCAGCATTATTTCGCCACCAGTCAATTGGATTGTCTTCTTTTTCCAAGGATGAAACTAACAGATATTTACCAATTTCTTCCTCCGTAGCTGCTTTGGGATCTTGTGGGGCAAATGACTGTTGTTCAGTCGTGTCCATCATAAAAGCCCAGAAATCAGATTCATTTGCTGCGGAATCAGAATAATTGATATCAATATGGGTTAGAGTCGTAAATTGTAAAAGAAAAAAGATCGAGAGAAAATTTTTTAATTATGTTGCGAGTCGGTGAAGGAAAGACGTTCCTTGTAGAAAAAGTTCATGCGCTCAAATGATCTAGATGCATTTCTCTATGAACCTCGTTGTCTCCGCTATATCTACATGATCACCGATATGGCATATTCGTTGCTTCATTTTGAAAGAAATTACGATTGGGAACTTACATTGATTGGATTTCTGGCTGCTGTTGGATGGGTTCTGGCTGGATACCGATTGGCTACTACACATAAATTCTTTTTCGATCTCTTCTAAGATTAAATCTACTACTTCTTGACGCCCGTCTTTGTCGAATAAAGTGGCCTTGAATCTGGAGTCCAGAAACGTAGCTTTCCTCTGCTCATCCAACTGTGGGAATCTGGCTGCTATGGTGTCTTCCAGTTCTCCAGTGAAAGTCGCAGATAGTGATTCTTTTTCCCATCCCTTACGAAGCTTTTTCAGTTTGTAAGTAATCCCTTTAATTAATGGAATCACCATGCTAAACGTAGGGTATTTATTACCCGAAGCCTTCTTAGTTGCGAGATTTAATGGCTCAAGGACTTTCACTACCTTCTCTAGTTCATCCCACTCATGGCCACTGAGGGTATCTTTCAATGTCGTGTTGGAAATGGCTTCTGTGAGGGATTTTTTCACTTGCACCATTCGATTTAACATGAAATATTCGCTGTTGAACCTTGTTGGTACCATCTGGATAAGGTTCAAAGGATTTTCGACTCCTCTCTCCATTTGAGCAGTCCTCAATGCTCTCCTTGCTGGTTGAGAATGATTGAAGTGGGTGACAATTCTACGAGCCTGTGGAATTCAATGAAAATAATATCAGAACGTGGGACATAGAAAGTATCTTAAGAGAACATTCCATCCAAATATCTGAGAATCCCGAATGGAGAGTGCAATAAATTTAGTAACAATAAGGTGAGCCATCATAAATGGAATGGTTGATTTTAGGAGGGAATATTCTTTCTGCAAATCATGCAAATCATTACCAAATCACCAATTATAAAAATAACTATACATATATATAACTATTCCACAGAGATCTTTGAATTTGTATGAGTTGAAAGAATTTGTTTTCAATCCGTACTTTGGCGAGTAATTCTTTCAATTCTGGAGTTGCTTCTTTTGCATCTTTAAGAGATAGATTGAGAGTGTGTGGGAAACAATAGATATTATTCCAACCACCCATAGAAACGGCTGCTGTGATGTTATTAGCATTATCCGTGACGAAGAACTTTGGAACGTTGGGCAAATCCAAATTCCATTCATCCAGCATACTCTCCAACTTGCTGGTCAGTAATGGTGCAGTATGGCTCTCGTGTACATGTTTCAGGCCCAATGTATAATTTTTCAATATGAAATTAGATGTAAGATAATGACATGTCAGGGATAAATAAGGATGACCAGATTGGGACGTCCAGCCATCAGTTGTAAACGCTATACAATTAATCCCATTCGCCAAATCTTCATTCAAGTCTTCCTCAACCTTCCTCTTGACTTCTTCGAAGAGTTCTGGCAAGAGGTCTCGTGAAATGTGTGTACGATCTGGTGGAGCATATTCTGGAGCAAAGTATTCCAGTAATTCTCTAAACCCTCTTCGATTAACGATTCTGAAGGCTTCGAGATCCAAAACAATCAACCTTGTTACTAGTCGATCAATCTCTTTCTTCTTTGCCTCACTCATTTCACCTCTTCGTCTCTTTGATGCCGTTCTTTCATCATCATGACGTTTCCTCTTCTGTTGTTCAGCATTGCACAAAACCCACTCAGCTGGATGTTTCGTTTTGAGATGATTGAAGAGTGGGAGTTGTGGTACCTGAAGGAGTCGAAAGGAAAAAATTTGATTTTTATATAATTCCAGATTTTTAGTTTCACAATTTTTTAATAGTTGGAAAAATGATCAAAGTAAAACAGCTGCAAATGATCCCGAGTATTATATTTTCATTCGTCAAAATCATGATTTTTTTTTTAATAAATAAATTTCCGGGAAAAAAAATATCCTCCAAAAGTTAGTTATGCTCAGATGATTCAGAATCACCTGAAACATAAAGATTTCTAGTTCCCTCAGAAGATGATTTTACGACCTTTTGGTTTGAATTTTCAAAAATTCAAATAAAAATTGATCCATTAAAAAAAAAAATTTCCTCCAAAGTTGTGCTCAGATGATCTAGAATCACCTGAAACGTAAAGATTTCTCATTCATCGCTTAGAGAGTGTTTTTACGACCTTTTGGTTCAAATTTTCAAATTTTCAAAATTTCAAATAAGTTATAAAAATTGATTCATAAATTAAAAAAAAAAATGTTCTTCAAAGTAGTGCTCAGATGATTCAGAATCATCTGAAACGCGGAGATTACTTATCCTCAGGAGAGGTGTACATACGTCGTTTTGCCTCGAATTACAAAAAAAAATGTCAAAAATGGTCAATACGACCTTCTGGTTGAAACCACGCGATAATCAATGTTGATGATTCAGAACTTGTCATGAAGATAAACCAGAGTCGCGATAAAAAAAAAACACTATCCATAGGTACTCGGGGCTTGAACCCCTGTTCTCTAGGGTGGTCTGTTGAGAAGACTTGCAGGCTAACCACAAGGCCAAATCAACACTACTCATGAACTAAATTTTTCACGGAGACAAAGCTTTTTATTCTGACAAAAATGCTTGAATAAACAAAGCTAACCCTTTCCCTTATTCTCAATACGCAATACTCATTAGTCCATGCAAAATCAGAGCATAGAAAGTGTGATGCAACTATTCCTGCGATGTCCCAGTAAATAATGAATAAATCATCTCATGCATTACCGCTTAGTACAACCAATATATTGATACTCACCTTTTCATATCTTAAGTATGGATCCACACTCATTGCACCTCCCACATTTGATGCTTTCCTCTGTTACTTCAGTGAAATACTCCCAAGCTACACTTCTTTTCGAGTTTCTCATCAATTCTACATCATTTGCCTCGTCATCTGATGGATCACGTAAACTATCACTTTCGTTGCCACTCATTTTAAACCCAGGAGTAATAAAAATCAATAATCGAAATCCGAAATATCTTGAATTTATTCACTGAAACTTGCTTTCGTAATGACACGTTCGAACTTGTCTGAAGAAATATGGCGCCTGTAGGTATGTGAACAATAACAACCCAATGATCCGAGCATCAGCGCCACCATGTCAATATTTCCAAGCTTCTGAATATTGTATGCATGGCGGTAAATTTGAATTTCTTCCTCTTAATCATTAATTTACAGTATTTAAATGGTGGAAATAATCCAATTTAACCATTTCGATGGATAACGTTATTGAAAGACTGTAAATTATAGTCTTCAATCATTCGAATTATTAGATATTTAGAATAAGTAAATAATGGAATAATAGAGAACAATAAGATAAGTTTAGGGTGTGTTTTGAAATAGTAAAGAGGTTATAATGAGTTTTCAGTTGATATTTCTGGATGGGAGTGGTTGAATAAAATCAATATGGAGATTTTTATGTAATCCCCATGCTTCTATAAAAAAGTTCTTACAAAAATTCCATTATCTCTCATCGATTCGAAGATATTGATAAAAAAACAGTTATGGAAAAGAATCAACCATTTTGTGCAGTAAACTGGGGAATAATTTTTTTTTTTCGAACGCATCTCGGAACCGGATGAAGATAGCAGAGTTTTGAGACAGAATTCTCTCTTACAACTTAATACTGATTTTAATATGGTCGTTTATTCGACGGTGCAAGATATGAAATAAACAAATAAATGAAGAGAGAATTCCACCTGGCGCGGCCGGGGTCTGTCGACTGCCAGGGCTCATGTAATTTCAATAATAAATTATTTATGTTGGACGCCAGTCAATTTTACGGTTTGACAACCGAATGGTTATTAGTGAAAATGGAAGTGAAGATTAGTCGGATTCGATTGGGAAGACCCAAATGAAGAATCGAGAGTTGAGAGAGAATTGAAATTTTAATTCGACAGAAAATATTTTACTTACAGGTTATGTTGACAAGTTAACTGTTGGTTATTGACTGTTTTGTAGATAAATAAATAATCGTGAACTTTTGAATTAATTAATGACACAGACAATATTCAATGGGCTTATTTTATTACAAATAATCGACTCTGTTTTACGATCGCAGTATCAATGTTTTCTTTACAACACACAATTTCAGAGTGTCTTTCCATCGACTTGTTGCTCCAGGCCCAGTGTCCCCACTCCGTACCAAAATCAATATTTTGACGCATGCGCGTTTCCATATTACGATGCGCTATTTAAATTCCGCTATTTTATTTAATTTCTATCTTTTCCCAATTCTCGACGATTCTCAATTATATTTTACTATCCGGAGTGATGACGACTGGGTGAATTTACTTTCCTGTCACAGTTTTAATAAAGACTTTTGTTGTAAACCTCAGTTGACTTTACAAAAAATGTTTGTACAAAAATTTCTGCTATCTCCCTTGGATTTCGAGATATTTTCGTTAAACTGGGAGGCGATTAGGAACATGAAGTGCGCTGATAAATGCGGTGAGAAAACAATGGATAACTTGTCAATTAACCAATTAGGAGCCGAAATTTTTGTGTCCCCCCGCGCGCACTACAGGTTCGTAATCGGTGCCCTGTCTCCAAGCAAACTAGACTAGTTTATCACTTCACTGCTCGCATCATTGGACTATTCAGTTGATGCCGGAATTATTTGAATAATTATTCAGGGAATTATTTAATCAGCTAGTGCATTATGCGCGCTATCGTATGCAACGAACTTCCAGTGAGCGCTAAAGCGCATAATAATTAAAAATTTTCTGCATTTCCATCTATTTGCTCACTAACAGGGAATGGGTCGAACATTTGAAAATCAATTTATGAAAAGGCCGTTATCTTGAAATTTCATGGAAACTAATTGAGATAGCGACTTCTAGACTGTTGCAATCGATTTGTGAGCTGATTCTGCGTCTAGTGAAAGGCCAAAACCGAGATTTGTATGATTAAAAGAGGGTTTTCCAGGGGAAGGGTAACCGCGGTGGGGTGGATAGGTCAAAAATGTGAAAGTTCAATTATGTTCGTGTGAACTGCGCGTAGTTAAATGCAAATGAAAAAATAACATCCTCGTAGTTATGGAAATCATTGATTGATTCATTGACCAATCAGAAGACGAATAAAAAGTCAACAATCAAATCGATCATCCATTGTCAATCAACTTTATGATAAAGAATCATTCAAATTATTCGAACTATTATGCGAATTATTCGAACTATGATGCGAATTATTCGAATACCCGAATAATTCGAGTAAATCGAATAATTTGAATCGAATTCGAATTGAATTATTCGAATTCAATTCGTTATGAATTATTCGAAATTTCGAATATTCGCACACCCCTAATTATCATTATTATTATTATTATTACAGTGAATAATCATAAATTTCATTGTTTTTCATCTTTACAGTGAAATTATCGGAGTGATCATTCGCATTGAGCCCATTCGTAGGCCACGTGCTAACGCAACAGGACAACAGTATCGTCTTTTGAGGACTGTTATCAGCAACATGAGTGGGAGGCAGATACGACTTTTATTCTGGGGGGATCAAGCAGATTCTCTCGAGTCTCAAATCTACAGACAAATTCTTCACATTATTCGCCCAAGAGTGAATGCTGCTAATCCTCAATATATTAATCCTGCTGAGGGCTTGATGAATATTGAGCTTTCCGTTCAAAAATACTCGACAGTAAATATCCTGGGCCCTTACGATCAGCAGGTCCCACCAGAAAGACCTCAGCATCTACCAGTTGCTCTGCGAGACGTCGGTCGAACCGATGGCTTGGTTCGTGTTGAAGGATATGTGAGAATGAGGATCGAACAGCAGTATGTTAACAATGCTGGTATCGGAAGCGGTGCCATCACCGATGGAGAATTTCGCCTACGTGTCAATGTTTCCCTCTTCGATATTCAGCAATCACCACCAGTTGGCACTCATGTGGCCATTGAAGGAGAACTCAGAAGGACCAATCAGAATGCACAGTATCTGCAGGTCAATGATATGACAGCCATCTACATTCTCGATGACCAAAGAGTTGATGAGGCTGCTCTTCGAAATGGTTTTCGAGTTCCTCCAGCTGCAGAGAACAATCTTGCTATAGCACCTGAGCAGCTCAATCAGAATGGCATTCCACCAGCTAACAGACAACTGCAGATTCCTCCAGATGCACAGCCTAACCCATCCAATCGCAATCCCAGTCCAGCAGTTAACAAACAACTGGAGATTCCTCCAGATGCACAGCCTGGCCCATCCACTCGCAATCCCAGTCCAGCAGTTCCTAGAAACAGTGTTGTTCCACCATCCAATACCCTCCATCAAAACTGCCATATTCCAGATATTGCTGCTTTGCTAAATCTACTCAGTCAACATAAGGATGAACAGTTCCCTGTTCCAGCAGATGCTGTGAACTACTTTGATGGTTTATTCGATAGACTACAAAGAAATGCTGAACAATTATTGACGAGAGGTCTGCAGAATCCTTCAGGTGTTACACCACCCACACCAGCTCTTCAGCACATTCAAAATGTAACTCCAGCAGTCATCAAGCCACGTCAAGTTCCCCCAGGAGTTGTGAGGATGGTGTTGCCATTTGTACCACCTGTTCAACAAGTTGGAAATTCCATTCCTCCAATTTTGAGCTCAGAAATTTCGTTTGGTTCAATAGATTTGTCCAACACACTAGCTGTTAATGGTACGACACCTGCACGATCTGTCATAAACACCCGAGAAGAATCTCGACAGTCTGTGACAAAGTATGAGGAAGATCGAGAAGTTCTTCAAGTTGCTAAAAAGAGCACACTGTCAACTCAGAGTGCAGTTGTTGTTAGTGATGATTCAGATAATGAGTTAATGCCAGGTTTCAATGGCTTTTCACATGATGATGACCTACAGACGTCTGCTGACGCGCTATCATCGTTGCATCAAGTCGTTGTGAGAGCAGATTCAGGGGAGGAATTCCCACCTGCATTTGATGGATACATTCACTCTGAAAATGCTTCAGGTTCTTCATCACCACACACTGCCAACGATACTGAACAGCTTGAATCACTGGGTGCATTCATGAAAAGAACTCACAAAGTCAATATGAAGAAAGAGAAAGCTGCAGTCAAAAAACGTATTAAAATTGATGAATCAATTGTCATTAATGACTCAGAAGACTCAGAGGATGAGGTACTTGACAACCTGCACGACCAGTAAGTTTTCTGGAGAATTTTTCATCATTTTTAGATTAATATTCAGATTGAGATTTCTAACTTTTTTTATATGTTTCTGGAAGAATCGCACAGTTGTGTATTTAATTTTTTGTCTCAGTGTTCAGGATTTTTCAATTGAAGGAGCAGTTTTTGTCGGTTCATTGGGGTTTTTCATAGTTAGTTTTCATTGTTGGATTGGATATGAAAATTGGATGATGAATAAAACACGAATTTTTTTCATTTTAATAAATTTTATATAAATGATTAGAAATAATAAAAAAATTCGTAATTAATATTCCTCATACAATTTTCGTATTTCATCATTTTATTTCAATAAAAAAATTCAATGTAATAACCTCATTATTTTCTAGAGTCTCCTGACAAAATTTCTGGGACATTTTCTTAAGATTTTGTGTTAACTAATTCTTTTAGAACATTCTCAATGAACGATTGATGAACATAACTCTCAAGTTATGCATATGAAAAGTCTGGAGTAGTGTTTAATTGATCAAAGATAGAGTTTAGATCGAGCACAGTACAAAAATATGGCAGAGTATTATTATTAGCTCTAAAGTTCAACTGACTGATATTGTTTAAATATTTATGGTAAAATGAGCAGAAAATGACGATAAAACATATTTCTGATGTGATCATAAAATTTAAGTATCATATTCTACAGTTATGAAGATGTGTATATTTATTTTTTCATTGAGATAAGATAATCAGTCAAGTCTATTGCCATAAATGCTTTATAAGATTGAAAAAAAGTCATTATACCAGTATGATTCGTGTTTAGAGAATTGACTGCTTTTTTGTACTGAAAAAACTAGCTAATAGTCGTTGAATATTGATGGTAAGAAAATAATAAGAAGAAATGACAACAAAAAACCTTCAAGTAATCAAAATATTTGTTTTGTCTATTACAGTTGTGAAATTTTGATTAGAAAAAAATTAATCTAAGAAGGATAAAATGAGAGATAATGTACGGATGGTACACATAGCATGAAATGCCTAATTTTGTTTTTGTTTGGATGATAACAAAGAATTTAGAAAAATGTTGTATTTACTGATCTCAATAATTTTTATATCGTTTTATATCTAGCCCGTTGGTAGGAAATTTATAAATTGTTGTATTGAACCAGTGAAACAATATTTCAGAGAAAACTGCTCAACCAATTATTCTTTATGCTATGATTTTTTTAATTTGATGATGACGTTTGGGCCCGTTGGCAAATTATCATTTTTTTTTTTCGTTTTTGAGTGTTAATTACGCAGTGGAGAAAAACACCAAGTTTCTCACCAACTTTTTCTCTGAAATAATGAAAATAACATTTCATTTCGATATAATTCATTGAGAATTATTTTTTTCATGATCCAGCCCGTTGGTAGGACGATTACTTAAATAAAAATGATCAAATGTATTATGATTTTGGTAAATAAATAAAAAGAAAAATAAATAAATGATTTTGTATTGATGCATCATTCAGTTTCACCCAATAAGCTTTTCCTATTCATCTCATTTTGACCATTCTGATATGAGTAATTGCAAAAAAATCATCAATGCAAACACAAACTACTTTTTTCTCTTTTATTTACAATTGAATTTTCTGTACTGTTAAAATACTGTTCACCACCCAACAATGATACATTTGAAAAATCGCGCACAATGTCAACAGATGACACTGAGATGGAATTATCCGCGTTTTGCCACAGGGGGCGATTTCCGGTAGTTTTTGGTAAGATTTTCGAACGTTCCATACCGACATTGCGCGCGGATAAAGCCACTCTCTGGCATATATTTTTCATGAAAACTGTCGTTATTCGTGATACATCACTCAACATAACCTGCATAAACACGTGGGATTTTTGTTTAAAAAAAAAATACTACAAGAATTCTCCTCATGAGAATTAAATAATTAAAAAAAAAAAAATAGGTGAGTAAAATAGAAAAATTTAATTTAGTCATTTAATTCAATTGATTCTCGATGATCGAGAAAGGGGTAGGAATTGTTATAGATCACCCTCGTGGAAATCGGGTCGTTATGATGATTTCTACGCCATTTTTTGATATGATTTGCCACAATTTGACAATTTATGTCATATATATTCTTAAAATCTAACGACCTGATTTCCACGAGGATCGCAAGACAACTCTTCGATTAAATAAAAAATCTGATTGCATTTTTCTTGGCGGGCTGACTGCGTCAGTGAGCAGCTCGTGTTTCTTGGGTTATAAAATAATATTGAAGTTGTCAATTATTTTGACCGTGTATATTTTCAATTAATCATATTTTTCCATTTAACGTGACAAATTTATCAGAAAATTCGAGAAAATGAAAAAAAGTGCTTTTCCAAATGAATGTAACGAAGTAGAGGGTCTATTGTGGAGACCAAAGCTTTCAATGTACCTTAATGAGGCACTCAGCACCCCAAGAAAAACGCCATGATATATTGAAGTATTTTTTAACGATATATTTTCTTTTTCAGCCTCAAATTTTTCTGGTGAACGAGGCTGAAGTATAAATTACTGTGATTGGTAATTATCTGAAAGATAACGGAGGTATACATAATTTTATCATTGTCATTTTCGCGTAATTCTCTATTTCTCTTCAAATTTTCATTTCAATTGTAACGGACATGTGGGGATGTCCGTTGAAAGAACCCAACCACCTAATCAACAGCAACCTCCTAACCAGTACATCCACCGTCCACGGGTTTAGAGAGAGAGAGAGAATTAATTTTAAGGTTATTTTCCCGCTTCGGTGTGGTCATTTTTCCCCAAATTGGTGGTTTAGAAGTTGTTTTTGGGGTTATCTTTCTCGAGAACAGGAAAATCCTGTCCGGGCTATTCACTTTTGAGGGCCCGTAGACTCTCCGCGAAGAAGGGCCAAAATAAGAGTCATCCGGTTTGTCTACGGGAAGTACCCTTCTGTTAATCACACGGGGAATCGACCAAGTCTGATTGCAATATCAGCGCTCCACTTCAGTTGGATAAAATGGGATTAATTGGGTCAGTTTTTGGTTCGGTGGAAGGTCGAGGGAGACAAGTGCAACCCTTGTACTCCCCGAATTGCCAGGTTGCATTGGGTGAAGTAGTATTTTTTAGATTAATTTTTACGTTTCATTTATCAATCCGATCCCATTTATCCCGGAAACCCGATCCGTGGGAGGTACCAAGAGTAAGTATTAGGTCTTTGGGACTTCCATCCGTCCCTATGACTCGGGGTGGCAACCCCGAATCTAGTTGTGGCGTTAGAGGAATATGATTAGAGTTAGAGTCTTCCCTCAATTCAAGTTCGAATTGAATTGGTCGGGTCAAGGTGCGACGGCGCCACCTCCCTAGAATAAAAGTTATTAGTTATCCGAGTGTCGCGCTCGCGCCGATCAGGACCGATCCTGATCTGCCCCCTCCATTTTCCAAACGGGTCAGTGTCGCGACACTGACCTAGTGAGGCAGTCTTCGTCTTGACCCGGTCAAGACAGGTCAACTTTTTAAGTGCTCCCACCCTGTGTGAGGATTAAGTTTAGTGTGATTAGAGGAGTCCACCAGCTCTAGAATGGTGAAGAAGGTGCCCAAGAAGGCGAAAAGGGTGAGTTTTTGGGTTATTTTCTGAGTGTTATCCGCGCCGTTAAAATAATGGCGCCGGCTTTTCCGTCTCACGACGGGTCGACCACCTTGGCCTTCAGCCGCGTGCGTCGCAATATTTCCCCGATATATCGGGAGATAAATAGGTATTTGTGTGGGTTGAGGTGTTGATTTTTCACGAGACTCTTTCTCGTGGTTTTCCCCATCATAGGGTTCCCCTGAGGGTTTTATTTTTTATAAAAATCCCGAGGTAAAAGAGAAATACCTCGTGGCGTCTCTTTCCGACGCGCAGTCGGCCATTTTCCCTCTCTGTCGGTGTTCACCGTGCAGCGTGGGCTCGAGTACGGTGAGTTGCCTCACCCCCTCTCGTCCCCCGCGCCTACGAGCGTCGGCGGTAAGTGTTGTGCGTTGAGCGGCACAGTTAGTCGTTTAAAATTACGCGTGTTTTATGTCCTCGTTTAGAGGGTTAATTTTTAATCTTTATGCCTGAAAATGCATAGGTGGTATCCGTGGATCCTAAGGATCACGGCAATATCCGAGTGGACACAATCGGCCGAGTGGTTTGCGAGTTTTCGCAATTTTAGTACATTTGAATTAATTATTCCGAGTTATTTTTCTCCACTATCATTGCGTATGACGAGTGGTATATTTTTCTTCTTTTCTCTCTCTCTCGTTCTCACGTTCCCGTATTGGGACTCCGTCTCCGTTGATTCTCAGAATCTCGGATTTATTTTATTTTAATTCGGAATTCCGATCTCCCCGGGAATTAAAATTTTTGAAGTAAATTATTTAGCGTTGTTTCAGCTCCGTTGAATACAACGGCCTTGCGGGTTTACGAACCCGATTAAATAATTAGTATGATTATTTTCTATAGCCTCTGAGGAATTATTATTATTTCCCTTATTTTTATTATTTTTGAAATTTCCGGATTTGGTACCGGTTGATTCCCGTTATGGGTTACAAATGTGAGAAATAGTTTCGAATTGTATTGTCTTAAGTTTTCAATAGTGGAACATGTAAACATTATTTTGGTTAGTTTTATTTTCTTTCGTTTCAAGCCCGACACCTCGTTTCCACCTGAAATCCACCCCTCTCTCCATAACCCAGCCTCCTGAGCGACACCGGCAACCGTGACCTTTCCTTTCCAATCGAGTGACCTTTTTTTTTTTGGATTTTCACATTAGTTTGAGTCTAGCGATTTAGTGAATTTGCAAATTTTATCCGGTTTGATCGTTCCGGTGAAAAATGATCTGGCGCCCAATACTTAAATTTTAGGGTAAAACTCGATTGGGAGGAAGAGGGCGAAGGTAACTCTCATTTTCCAACCCCCATCCGAAAATGTCACGTTACAAATGGCGCCCAACGTGGGGCTCCGAGGTTGTTGGGCTTAAACGTTAGGATTTATTTTTGTTAATCTTTTTCCGGGATTTTGGATTTCGATTGACCCCACTCGATTTGAGATCCGAAAATCACGGCTTCTTGGCATAATTATTGTTCTCGTTGTATAGTCCGAGCTGATGATATCATCGCTCTGGAATTTTGTTTGTTCGGTTTCTTGTGTTCGACAAGGCAAAATAATTGCTGAAAATAAAATCACTTTTATTCTCGAATTGGGAGAGAATATTTCTATGAGAGC
Organism: Coelinius sp. EB29; assembly: GCA_035578325.1. Taxonomy (NCBI): domain Eukaryota; kingdom Metazoa; phylum Arthropoda; class Insecta; order Hymenoptera; family Braconidae; genus Coelinius; species Coelinius sp. EB29. The sequence goes on along the minus strand of JAOZGT010000001.1, from coordinate 6,469,709 downwards.
GAGAGAGAAAAATTTAACTGAATTTAAACCGTTGAGGCATGAGATGATGTCATACGGTGAAAAATAAAATCCGAGACAAATACGGAGAAATTCTTTTATATCGGCTCCCTTGGCAACAACCAAGTGGCAAAATCCCAAACTTCTTGGGTAGTAACGACGAGGGATACGGAGCTGATCACGTGATCTCCTCCGGCATACACCCTGACTCCACTCTCTTGTGGCTTATCCATTCGTCCCCCCGTTTCGGGAGGTAGTTCCAGAGTAGGAGGGGAGTAAACCCCCCACTCCTCTCTCAGGGGTATAAAAGGAGGCTACGCTCTCCGATTTAGACATTCAGTCTTCGGCTCCGACTGCCTACACACCTACCTAAGGGTAAGGTACTGTTAGGCTCTCAGGGTTTTGAAGATTTTGAAAAAGAATTAGAAACTTTGCGGGACTTAGAAAAATTAGAATTTAGGATTCACTTTCGAGAAAGTGGTTTAACCTTTCCGCCTCTTCTGAGGCTGTGGAGATAGTTAGGTGCTAATAGCTTCCCTACCGTATGGGCTAACGCTTCAAGACTTGTTCTTGCTCAACGGAACATCCAGGGGGATTTCGTTGATTTTTCCACGAGTACGCTCGTTGGGTGATTAGTTGGGGGAAATTCCTCCTCTCTTTGAAGTGAGGTACCGGGTCCCTATTGGGGTTATTCCGAGTTAACTCGGCATGAGCGATCATGAGGATAAAACCCTTCCGGGAACCATTCCTGGCAATCCTCACCCTTCGGATCCGGGTACCATCAGTACTCCGGCTGTTCCACCAGGGACTGAAGAAGCCCAGCCTGGTGGTTCTGGAGCTAATCCTCCAGCTCCGGGAAAGTTACCGGTCCCTGAAACTACCGATCAAACGGTGCAAACAGATGGTACGGAGCAGGAGCTCCTCGAGATTCCGAAGCGTAGAACGCGCAAAACGGCCACTACCGCTGCAAAACCAAAAGTCAAGGTTACGGCATGTGGGTCTAGTAAGAGTCGGACTGTGACCGACCCGGACCTGTCCGATCACACTTCCGTTTCGTCGGTTTCCAGCCATGGCTCGGGTATTCATGTCACTGGTGGGAACACGTTTCCCTGGACCAACCAAGGTGACTTCCCAGCCGATGAGATGGTGGGTCAAGGTCCTCAACCTGCTTTCCAGCAGGGGTATCCAGGGTTCGACCCCAGGTATCCTTTCCAAGCACCCCCAGTGCCTGGCTTCTACCCTCGTCCCTATCCGATTGGCATTGACCAACGGGACCCTCCAATCCGTGGGCCCCGCGAGGGGATCCCCAACAGGATGGATCGTCCACAGCCTGGATATGTCCCAGAGGCTGGTGGCCAAGCCAATCCTCCACAGCGGGATCAAGTTCCAGCCGAGGCTGGCAGAGCTGATTTTCCTCATCCAGGACGGTTTCCGTATGGTCGAGAGGCAAACGATCCCTGGCCAAGGGATCGACACCCCGGTTCCCACGGACGGGCCAATTCCCCGAATCTGGGGCCAAGACCTTCCGATAGGAGCCCGAGACGCCCAACTCGTCGAGTGATACGGGCGGATTCTTTCCATCCATCCGAGGATGAGGAACCCTCGATGGCTAGGGGTAATCGACCCCTGACTCCCGCGGCCATTCTCCATTCAATGCAAAAATGGGACGCCAAATTCTCAGGCTATCCACACGAAGATGTGGAACTCTTCATCGCTAGGGTTGAGGAAGGGCGTGGGTTCATCTCGATTACGGATGAGCAGTTGATCGGAGGTATTCCCTTCCTCCTTAGTGGTCCAGCTTTGAACTGGTATCGTGGCCAACGCCACGGCTTCCGAACTTGGCAGCAAGTTCGAGAAATCCTCCAGTGCACCTTCACAGATCCGGATTATCAAACGGCAATTCGAGAAGAGTTGGCCCTGCGTAATCAGGATGACGCTGAGTCAGTAAATAATTATTTCGCGTGCATACGGGGCTATTATTCTCGCATCTTCCCCTCGGTCAGCAAGGCGGACCAAGTGGTGCAAACGCACCGTAAACTTATACCAACTCTTCAAGTTGGGATCACCCTACATGGTCGTATGACCATGGACGAGTTAGAGAAGGCAGCCAAACGTCTCGAGAAAGTTTACGAGAGAGCGCCAGAACGACGTCCGCCTCCACGGCCGGAACATTCGATTTGCCCAAGCTTGGCATATCGTCCTATTCGCGCCCCAGCGCGTGCTACCTTCCGCCGCCCTCTGGCGACGGCTAAACCTTCATCCGCTCGTGCCGTCTCGTTTGAAGACGAGGGCGTTGATGCTCCTGAAGAGGTTGATTCCGAGGACATTGAGGACGAGTCCGTTCACGTGAGAGCAGCCCACTCCTCCTCCGGAGGAGCGATACCAACCTTGCCTCCTCGGATTACTAGTAAAAATCCCGCTACCCCGTTAGCGTGGAAAGGGTCTCAGCAAGCTCGCCCTCGCTCTCGGGAGCGACGGACGCCCAGTCCTGCACCCTCCAGACAGGTCGAGGCAACGCCTCGTGTGGCTTCGAATCCCCCAGCTAATCGAGCTGCGGCTGGTTTACCTGATCCTCCTCCAGCCCCTCGGGCTGGCTCCTCCAACTTGGAGTGTTGGAATTGTAACGGAACAGGGCACCGTCACAGGGATTGCACTGAACCCCGACGTGTGTTCTGCTACCGTTGTAGGTACTCGGGGGTCACAACGCTCAACTGTCCTCATTGTAACCCCAGTGGACAGGGAAACGACCACCGAGGCGCGTAACTCCGGCACACGTACCTCTTCCAATCCTCACACCCAAGCCGGTTCCGCACTGTGCGGCCTGTATCCTTGCCTCTCAGCAGGTTCTGAGTGAGGAGATATCTCTCCCTCCCCGACCGCCATCGGTGGATCTATCCAAGGTTGGAACCGATCCCAGTGCCTTGGTCCAACCCGAGCCAATGCCCCCTAATGATGTGATATTACAGTCCGCTGGTGGTGGTTCTCCCTTAGCTTTTCACGTTGACATTGTTATTAGTGGGTTGAGAGTTCGCGCATTAGTAGACTCCGGAGCTACCAGATCTTTCGCTGGTATGGCCGGCATCCGCCTATTCGAGCGGGCAAGAATCCCACTGCTAGATGTACCCGAGAAGCGAGTCATCACGGCAGGTGGCCAGATAGAGGTTGTTAAGCATATTGCCGACTGCTCAGCAGAGCTTGAAGGACGTAGTACTCCGCTCGCTGCATATGTCATGCCCACTCTGTCTGAAGACTTTATTATAGGCATGGATTTCCTCGTATCGGCCAAGATAGTCATTGACTTCTTTGGACAAACGTGGTACTACAGGGATGAACCGGGTAATCGCTTTAAGTTTACCCCCCTGGATCAAGTCCCACGGCTCATTATGTGCTGTGGGTTACGTACCATTGAGAAATCTCAGGAGCAAAGACTCCGTGAGTTTCTCGATAGGGTTCTCCCCAAACCAGAAGGTAAGTTGGGGGTCACGAGCCTGACCTCCCATTCCATCGATGTGAATGGCCATCCGCCCATTCGACAGCGGCCCTACCATACGACTCCCGCCATCCGGGAGATCATGTGGAAAGAGGTTCAAGAGATGCTGGCAAACGACATCATTGAACCCTCCCAGAGCGAATGGTGTAATCCGATTGTCATGGTCAAAAAGCCCAATGGCAAATATCGGTTTTGTATTGACTTCCGCAAGGTTAACGCGGTTACCAAGAAAGATGCGTACCCCATCCCGAACATGACGGGCATCCTGGACGAACTACGTCAGGCACATTATATCACTACGCTAGATCTCAGTCAGGCGTACTTCCAGATCCCCTTGGATCCTGGCTCCAAGGAAATTACAGCTTTTGTAGTTCCTGGTCGAGGTTCCTATCAGTTCCTCCGCATGCCGTACGGTCTAACCAATGCTCCCGCTACCTTCCAGCGGTTGCTGGACAGGCTGATTGGGCAAGACATGTATCCGAAGGTATTCGTGTATCTAGACGACATTATCATCGTCTCAGAATCCTTCGAGGAACATTTGACTCTTCTCCAGAAGGTCCTTGAGCGTATCAAGACTGCTGGACTCACGATTAATCGCGAGAAAAGCGAGTTTTGCTGTTCCCAAGTGAAATACTTGGGCTTTATTGTAAATAGTTCCGGTCTCCAGGTAGACCCGGACAAGATCGCCCCTGTTCTTGACTTTCCGCAACCACGGAATCTGAAACAGTTGAGGCGCTTCCTCGGTATGGCTTCCTGGTACCGCAGGTTTATTCCTCAGTTCGCCACCATTGCTGAACCTCTAACGCGGCTTACGCGAAAGAACCAACTGTGGGAGTGGACTGAAGCCCATGACATTGCTTTTTCGACGTTGAAGATGCATCTAACGTCTTCACCAACGTTGGCTTGTCCCGATTTTGGGTTACCCTTCTCTCTGCAGACGGACGCCAGTACCGTCGGTCTGGGAGCAGTCCTGACTCAGGTCATGGAAGGGGAAGAAAGGGTGATTGCTTATGCAAGCCGAGCCCTCACCTCTGCGGAGAAAAAGTACACCGTTACCGAGCTCGAATGTTTGGCAGTCATTTGGTCGATTACCAAATTCCGTTGTTATCTGGAGGGGTACTCCTTTACAGTTATCACGGACCACAGTAGCTTGCGCTGGTTACATAACCTCCGTAATCCAACTGGCAGGTTGGCTCGATGGGCTCTTGGGCTTCTTGAATACGACTTCAATATCATTCATCGTAAAGGTGCCTTACATCATGTCCCAGACGCTCTATCCCGCGCCCCCGAGGGTGAAAGCGAGGACTGTGAAACCATTGAGGTTAACAGGATCTCCACTGATAAGTGGTACTCCCGAAAATTCCGTAACGTGGAACGGGCTCCCGATTTCTTTCCAGATTGGAAAATCGTGGACGGTCGGCTATATACACACCGACCCTCCGACTTCGTTACGTTGGAAATGGTCGATCTCGATGCATGGAAGTTAGTGCTTCCTCGGGAGATGCGTCCCCAGGCTATATCCCAGTGTCATGAGCTGCCTCAAGCCGGACACTTGGGCGTTGATAAAACCTATCGCCGTCTCTATGTTTCCTATTACTGGCCAAACATGTTCAGAGACGTAGTCGCTTTCGTCAGCCACTGTGACACCTGCCAGCGTTGCAAGGTAGAGAATGCTTTGCCCCGAGGTCACATGGGTAGACGGGTTATCCAAGGTCCCTGGACCACGGTTGCGGCTGACATCGTCGGCTCCCTCACTCCGAGTAAAACCGGCTACTCCTACGTGCTGGTACTGCAGGATCTCTTCACCAAGTGGGTGGAAATTATTCCCCTTCGCCGCGCCACGGGCAAGGCCATCAGGGAACAGATAGAGAACGTGATCATCTCACGATGGGGCACGCCACGAGTGCTGCTCACCGATAATGGTACCGAATTTGTTAATCGGGAGATACAAGCCCTTACCACACACACAGGGCTGAAGCACGAGACGACTCCACCCTACCATCCACAGGCGAATCCGGTCGAAAGGGTGAATCGCGTACTCAAGATGATGCTACGCGCCTTCATCGACGGGGACCACCGTACCTGGGACGCTCACCTCCCAGAGTTCCGTTTTGCATACAATACGGCTGAGCACAGCTCAATCCAATCCACGCCGGCCTTCGTGAATTTTGGCCGACATCCGCTAGCTGCGGTCTCCCTTCGTCGAGAGTTGGAAGGCGAAGTGGAAATCCTCCCGGGAGAACCCGAAGAGTGGCTTAATAGGATGAAGAGGCTGGAGACACTCCGTAAGACCTTGACTCACGCTATGACCGAATCGTCTAATAAACAGGCGTATCATTATAATCTCCGTCGTCGAGACGTTGAGTTCCAGGAAGGTGACCTGGTTATGAGGCGATCCCACCCGCTTTCCAACGCGGCCAAACGTTTTTCCGCGGCTCTGGTTCCTCCTTTTGAGGGTCCTTTCATCATTCAGAGAAAGGTTTCCAAAGTCCGGTACCAGCTTGCGGACTTTGCGGGTAAAAATCAGGGAGAGTACTCGATACAGGATCTGAAGCCGTATCGCCCTCCATTGGAGGATTAGTGGGGATAGGCCATTTACACTTCCGAGACAGGCACGGACTAATCGACACCTCAACCCCGTCGAGAGTCACTTATATTCCGCTTCGGGCGGCGAAACCTCCCAACAAACTCTCCGTGCTATTTATCTTTTCCAGAGCGTCGAGGAGAAAGCCAAGAAGCGCCACACGGAGAAAGTCTTCACACCCCCAGCTGACGCCCCGGTTGTAGACCTGACCGAAAGCCCACATTCCACTCCACCTGGCTCACAAGGACCAGATCTAACTGCTCCACCAAGCGTCAGTCCCTCGACATCCGCCCAGACGGAGCCAGCCCGAGACAATCAGCCTGAGTCCACCTCAACTCCAGTCGTCCCCGACTCATTCGCTCCACGAACAGCTGGAAGTCCGCTGATGGACACTCCTGGAAGCCCTCCCGTTGGAGGCTTCACCCCCGCACTGCAGGCCCTGGAAGCGGTGCTTTTCCCAGATGGAGTGATACCCGAGGAACTTGCAGATTTCCAGAGTCCTGTCACAGGAGACGATCCTCTGGCTATTTCTCCTACACTCCTACTCCACCAGACCCCAGTGGGAACCCCAGAGTACACGGGGCTACCACTCACCCCAGATTATCACCCCCAATCCCCAAATCATCCCTCCGGATCTTTGGAACGGCCAACCCATCAATCCCCCGTCCCAGATCCCCCCAACCAAACCTCCAACACCCAACAGCCAACATCCGGGGCTACTAGCCCCCGGGAGCACCTCCCACCTCCCAACTCCTCGGACGAGGCCCCTCACATCCTGACCTACTGGGATCCCCTACGCCCCTGGCTCGTAGGGCTCTGGACCCTTGAACGTCGGCAACCAGGTCTAGTCCAGGCTCTACACGACATCAGCTTGATGCCCATTCACGTCAGCAGAGATCTCAGATACGTGATCCCCCCATTCCCAGAGGCTCCAGAGGACTCCAGGCAGAGGAAGAGGTCTCGATCTTCAGATCGCTCACAATCCTCAAGGAGGAGGAAACGAAGCTCAACCACCAGCTCTAGCTCCAGTTCGAGCTCAGATTCCTCCAGTAGCTCTTCCAGCTCCTCGAGCAGCACCACGAGCAACCAGGAAGGTGCCAAAGCTCCCACCAAAGAAGGGACTCCACTGGAAGCGGAAGGTGAATCCCAGGTGGCCGACGCTCGCTGCGTCACCCCCACGGGCGAGTACATCCAGTTGGATCTGCAGGACAACGAGGACCTGTCAGCAGCCGGATCCAGTGTCCGCCAGGTTATCAGTCCTCCAGCAACACCATACACCAACAAGGCACGAGGTGAACGCACCCCTCCGGCTCAGACAACTGACGCGCGGCAATCAGTGGTTCAAACCACCTCCCCTGGAGACATCAGCCAGGCGGTCACACCTCCAGCCTCTGTTGGATCCTTCCCCCAGCACCTGGGCGGGCAAAGCTCCGGGACCTCTCAGGCACCGGCTCCTTCTGGTTCAGTAGCACCCCCTCCAGCGGCTGATGTAACTCCACCAATAGCCACCAATCCCACACTAAAATCAGTGGAAGTTGGAGCTGCCGCTTCAGGTCCAGAGGGAGAAAGAGAGGTACATGCAGTCATTGAGACTCCCAGCACAAGTCAACAGCCCAGGGTCCACTCAGCCACAGGACCCCCCGAGAACAAACGAAGGAGAGCTCGTGACGGCAGAGTCAGGTTATGGTGTTATGACTGCAGAAAACATGGGCATACCCATCCTAACTGCCCAAATCCCACTGGGGAAAACTTCTGTGGGCAATGCCCTTCCCGTGTCAGTGACACGCGGCCCTGCCCAACTCATGGGACCACTCTAGCCACCGTGCTAGCACGTCGCCCAAGACCTCCAGTTAACCCTGGACCCACTCCACGGAATACCGTCGGTTCATCCGCTGCTACCCCCAGCGCGGCTCCTACCAGGGCTACCCACGCCTCAACCACAAGGCCTCCGAGCTACCATGGAGCTCGGCCAAAGGAGACGAGTTATCGTTCAAGAGAACGCCGATCCTCCAGCAGGCATCGCTCGACCTCTCGTGGCACCGAGAGTCGTCGCTACCCTTCTCCTGCATCCTCGCAGGCCCCGAGGAACAGATCTCCAGTACGACCACCACCAAGGGAGATATCTGATGGTCGCTGGGCCCCCTTCAGCTCAACTCCACACCCCCAGAGCAGCCAGTCCTCAAGGAGAACTGAGACTACCCCGTCTGACACCTACTGGGACCAGCCGAGTCACACTTCGACTCGCCCAAGTCCTCCCCCCCAGTGGGAGCACGCCTACTACACTGACGGCTACTCCCCATCTAATCAAGCACCCAGAGGTTACCAGACGTCCAGACCAAGCCCAGGTCATGGTCGCTATGATACCGATGAGCAAGGGGTCTACGCAGCTCCACCGACACCAGCAGTCAGAGCAGCTGACATACCTCCAGAGACTTTGGCTCTGATCCAACAGATCCTGACTCAATCGCTGGCTCCACCGCCCTCCGCTCAACAGCAGGATTATCCACAGCTGCCTCAGCGTGGCTCATCACCATCACCAAGGTCCTGGTCAGCCAGGTATCCTCCACCCTAGGGTGTGACGGCTTCAACGATAGAGAATCCGATGCCAAAGATACCACGAGTATTACTTTTGTACGAGTTTTTTTTGTTCGCTCATAAGTCTGAGCTTAAGTCGTTTCTTTTTTTTTTTTTTCCCCTTTCTCTTTATTTATTTTTTTTTTTGTTTTGGGGCACGGTATTCTCTCTTTTTTTACTCATACAGACTTTTTTTTTGTACCGCGAGTGGAACTCGCCATGTTCATATTCTTTTTTTTTTGCGATAACGCTCACGTACTCTTTACTTTTGATAATCATTGTTTTTTTTTCCCCCCTTCTCGTTCACGAAGGTTTTTTTTTTTGTACTCTTTTTCCTGAAGCTATCAGGACTATAATAAGTGGTAAAACGATAGTACAAATGAATGTACCTTAGGTTTTCCCGGCTCATCATGTTAGGAGTCTGGGCTTCATAGTTAATTAGGCCAAAGGCCCTGTAACCTAGTTCTAGGAATAAAAAAACTTTCCCATACAAGAGTATGCGGCTTTTGTGTTCAATTTCCCTACCCGGGTCTCAGGTCGTGGGTTCGAGAGGAAGATCCGGTCTGCCGTAGACGAGAGCAGCAGCAACGATAAGATTCCCAGGCCAGCATCCCAACCGGATAGTGATCGTCAAAGGAGGGGGGTGTAACGGACATGTGGGGATGTCCGTTGAAAGAACCCAACCACCTAATCAACAGCAACCTCCTAACCAGTACATCCACCGTCCACGGGTTTAGAGAGAGAGAGAGAATTAATTTTAAGGTTATTTTCCCGCTTCGGTGTGGTCATTTTTCCCCAAATTGGTGGTTTAGAAGTTGTTTTTGGGGTTATCTTTCTCGAGAACAGGAAAATCCTGTCCGGGCTATTCACTTTTGAGGGCCCGTAGACTCTCCGCGAAGAAGGGCCAAAATAAGAGTCATCCGGTTTGTCTACGGGAAGTACCCTTCTGTTAATCACACGGGGAATCGACCAAGTCTGATTGCAATATCAGCGCTCCACTTCAGTTGGATAAAATGGGATTAATTGGGTCAGTTTTTGGTTCGGTGGAAGGTCGAGGGAGACAAGTGCAACCCTTGTACTCCCCGAATTGCCAGGTTGCATTGGGTGAAGTAGTATTTTTTAGATTAATTTTTACGTTTCATTTATCAATCCGATCCCATTTATCCCGGAAACCCGATCCGTGGGAGGTACCAAGAGTAAGTATTAGGTCTTTGGGACTTCCATCCGTCCCTATGACTCGGGGTGGCAACCCCGAATCTAGTTGTGGCGTTAGAGGAATATGATTAGAGTTAGAGTCTTCCCTCAATTCAAGTTCGAATTGAATTGGTCGGGTCAAGGTGCGACGGCGCCACCTCCCTAGAATAAAAGTTATTAGTTATCCGAGTGTCGCGCTCGCGCCGATCAGGACCGATCCTGATCTGCCCCCTCCATTTTCCAAACGGGTCAGTGTCGCGACACTGACCTAGTGAGGCAGTCTTCGTCTTGACCCGGTCAAGACAGGTCAACTTTTTAAGTGCTCCCACCCTGTGTGAGGATTAAGTTTAGTGTGATTAGAGGAGTCCACCAGCTCTAGAATGGTGAAGAAGGTGCCCAAGAAGGCGAAAAGGGTGAGTTTTTGGGTTATTTTCTGAGTGTTATCCGCGCCGTTAAAATAATGGCGCCGGCTTTTCCGTCTCACGACGGGTCGACCACCTTGGCCTTCAGCCGCGTGCGTCGCAATATTTCCCCGATATATCGGGAGATAAATAGGTATTTGTGTGGGTTGAGGTGTTGATTTTTCACGAGACTCTTTCTCGTGGTTTTCCCCATCATAGGGTTCCCCTGAGGGTTTTATTTTTTATAAAAATCCCGAGGTAAAAGAGAAATACCTCGTGGCGTCTCTTTCCGACGCGCAGTCGGCCATTTTCCCTCTCTGTCGGTGTTCACCGTGCAGCGTGGGCTCGAGTACGGTGAGTTGCCTCACCCCCTCTCGTCCCCCGCGCCTACGAGCGTCGGCGGTAAGTGTTGTGCGTTGAGCGGCACAGTTAGTCGTTTAAAATTACGCGTGTTTTATGTCCTCGTTTAGAGGGTTAATTTTTAATCTTTATGCCTGAAAATGCATAGGTGGTATCCGTGGATCCTAAGGATCACGGCAATATCCGAGTGGACACAATCGGCCGAGTGGTTTGCGAGTTTTCGCAATTTTAGTACATTTGAATTAATTATTCCGAGTTATTTTTCTCCACTATCATTGCGTATGACGAGTGGTATATTTTTCTTCTTTTCTCTCTCTCTCGTTCTCACGTTCCCGTATTGGGACTCCGTCTCCGTTGATTCTCAGAATCTCGGATTTATTTTATTTTAATTCGGAATTCCGATCTCCCCGGGAATTAAAATTTTTGAAGTAAATTATTTAGCGTTGTTTCAGCTCCGTTGAATACAACGGCCTTGCGGGTTTACGAACCCGATTAAATAATTAGTATGATTATTTTCTATAGCCTCTGAGGAATTATTATTATTTCCCTTATTTTTATTATTTTTGAAATTTCCGGATTTGGTACCGGTTGATTCCCGTTATGGGTTACAAATGTGAGAAATAGTTTCGAATTGTATTGTCTTAAGTTTTCAATAGTGGAACATGTAAACATTATTTTGGTTAGTTTTATTTTCTTTCGTTTCAAGCCCGACACCTCGTTTCCACCTGAAATCCACCCCTCTCTCCATAACCCAGCCTCCTGAGCGACACCGGCAACCGTGACCTTTCCTTTCCAATCGAGTGACCTTTTTTTTTTTGGATTTTCACATTAGTTTGAGTCTAGCGATTTAGTGAATTTGCAAATTTTATCCGGTTTGATCGTTCCGGTGAAAAATGATCTGGCGCCCAATACTTAAATTTTAGGGTAAAACTCGATTGGGAGGAAGAGGGCGAAGGTAACTCTCATTTTCCAACCCCCATCCGAAAATGTCACGTTACACAATGTACATGCATTTTTGTTTCAGGTGTTCATTTGCAGTGATAGCAGCTATTGTTTTAATCTCAAGTATACACTTTTACTTGTAGACGAATAACAAAGACCAAAATTGACTTGAATCGTAATCATTTTAAAAAGTGAATAAAAAATAAAATATTAGTATTATCCTCTCATATTCCTCAATCCTCAAATTTGACTATCCTCACAAGTGAATAAATTGAATGAAGTGAAAATTGAAAATTGAGAAAGAAAAATATATCAGACACTGAAAAATAACTAGAAAGAATTTTAGAAAAGTAAAGAAAGTATTACTGAACAAGAAAAACAACTGAATCAATCAGAAGAGCAATTTAAACAAAAAAAACAACAAAATCTCCAAAAGAACTTTACCAGAAATTGAACAAAGTATGAAAAATTCATCCTCCGCTGACAGAAAAAAACAAAAACTTCATAGTATTGAAATTAATCATCTCAAATCCAATGCTTCTATGATGACAAATTGTTATGCCCCTAAAATGAGGCATTAATTTCACAATTGATTCGGACTTTATGAGAACACGAAAGTGGCACATAAACTCCGAAACAAAACATTATGTTATGAATCGTAAGAATTATTGAATAAAGCGAGTTAGTGGGACGCTGATCCAGCGCATTCCATAGCTCGCCTTCACAACTCACCCACGCGATGTCACAAGACACCATGCAGGTGTGAGCCACACGACCAAGTGACATACGAAACCGCGACTACAATAAATACTCGCGAATTCGTTGTCTCGGGGCCAGTAATACGACGACTCTTTGTCACTTATGTTCACCTGTTACTTTCTGTAACAGACTGAACTTTTAATTATTAATAACTTGTCAAATAATCGTTTAAAACCAATTTCAATAAATATAATTATCTTCGATCCATCTCCGAGAGATTTAATCCAACTAAAGAACCCATCCGCTCAGGACATAACAAATAAAATTTTCTATGATTCTCGAAGCAACGGCGAGTCCTTCAATACACGAAATTCCAATTCTATCATATCACACACATGTTTAACAGATCATGATTATGCTAAATCACATAATGCATATGAGAGCACATGTTTAACGGATCATAATTATGCTAAATCTCTTCGTGCAACTGAGAGAGTAGCCAAACATGGGGCAGAGAATTCCAAAACACACATTTTGAATTCTAATTCGAATTTTAATGTTAAGAAGAAACAAATAAAAATCACAAGCATTACAAAACTTCCATCTATTTTTCTACCACGTTATTTCAATCCATTGAAAAGACAAGCATCTGAAACTGACGAAATCAATGTTGAAAATGTAGCAGAAAGCTCAGGAGCAATGGAATCACTGCTTAAAAAACGTTCTGTCCAACGCTGTCGATTAGAATCTCAACTCTTGACATCACATCTCCAGCAAAAAGATGAAACTGCAGCTAAGACGCGATTGCTCTTTCAATTTATTCATAATATTTCCGATATTACCTTATCAAAACGAGAAGATACCTCGATCAAATACATGTATCATGACATAGATCAAATAAATAGAAATCCATCATTTTCAATTAATCATAAGTCAATGAATTATCAAGTTAGAAATAGTACAAACTACCCTTACGTCCTGGACACATTCATCGATACTGTAAAACCAAACATTGTCAATAAAAATGATGAAACAGCCAAACATTTGTCTTCTCATTTGAATTCTTCCAATGATTTCCAATTCCGTTCAGTTAATTCTATTCTCCTCACTGATTCATTGCATAATGTGAAAGAAATTTCGATCACTGGAATTCCCGACTGTTCAAAATCATCTCAGTCAACTGGAATTGTTAATAAAACGGTGTCAAGCAGTGAGAATCATCATATTCTCCTCCACCAGGCCCTTAATAATTGTCAACAATTAGCTGTTGGGATTGCTGCATCGTCTACTCGATCTCCCACTCAATTCCAACAAGTGCATAATTCTAACGATTGTCATCAAGTGCATGAATCACGTCAGATTAAAAAAAAAATTAGGACAGTCGATGTCTCACGCTATTCCCAATAGAAGGAATATAAATATGATGATACAAGAATTAGATAGTATTTCTGAACATTATCTGGGTGAAATGAACATTTTATGTGTACATTGTAAAGCACGCCATTTTTCTGCAGAAAAAGTGCTCAATAAAGGAAATTCGTTTTCCAATTGCTGTAATCATGGGAAAGTAGCCCTCGAACCATTACCAGATCCACCGCTAATTCTCAAGGAGCTGTTTACAGGTACCCATAGGTTGTCACAACATTTTTACGACAGGATTCGTTATTATAATAACTGTTTCTCATTCGCTTCATTCAATGCAAATCTCATAGATTTTAATAACAGACGACCCGGTCCTTATTGTTTTAAGATTCAGGGACAAATCTACTATCAAATTAATACTTCATTGTATCCAGCTCAAAATGAATTGCCGAGTTATGGGCAACTTTTCATCATCGACTCAAATGAAGCAACAGATTGCAGGCTCAATTTAAATTCAGATCTGAATGTAGAAATTCTCCAATCGATTGATATCGCCATGCGACAATGTAATAGTTTTGCTCAGTCATATCACATGATGAAAGAAGAAATAGAATCGATAAAAACTCGAAATAACGGTGAAGAACCCGAAATGCGATTGTTATTTACATTGAAGAAAGGCTTAGGATAAGAGACGTTATAATTTTCAACGAGTTAATGAAGTGGCAGCAGTATTTTCTACTACTACAGATGGTGAAATACCGGAATCATATGTCACCGTGTATAATAAAAAAGAAAAAGTATTACAATATGTCAGTTCAATGAGTGACAATGTCAAACCTTGGACTTATCCACTATTTTATCCCCGTGGAACCAAAGGTTGGCATGATGAAATTCCACAAGTGAATAGCACACGCCGAGTTACTAGAAATGCATATTTCAAATATCGCATGGCAATACGAGATGATGAAGTGAATTATTTTATAAAAGGACGTCGGTTATTCCAGCAATGGACAGTTGATAGTTATGTGAAAATTGAAAGAGATCGAATGAATTATTTCCGATCAAAACAAAAAGAAATGAGAGTTGACACATACCAGGGTTTGATGGAACATTTACAAAATCGAGCGAACAGTACGAATACTCGGATAGGCAGAATATTCATTCTTCGGTCTCAGTGTACAAGATGGACCACAAATCGTATTTTAACTTTATTACCTAAAAAAGTGAATTTGACCAAACTTTTTAATTAAGTATCATCAAAGATTTACTCATTAACATGGTTTAAGGAAAATTCAAGGTCGTTATGTGGTAATTTGAACCTTTTGAGTGTATGAGTGAAGGTAGCAAGAGGAATGTGCTGCGCGCGCAACATCGTTGATGTATGGACTGGACAGGCATTAGTGGTGAAAAATTGAGAATATTGTGGCCACGTGCTCTTAATAGAAACAGGGAAAAGCCAAAAAATCAGGTATTGATTCAGTGTGTCTCGTGTCTCATATTGTACAACAGCTTTGACTACACCAAACTTCATGATTTATGTTAATTTATTTTTTGCCCAATGAAGGTGGGAGGAGGAAAGTATATTTTGAGTTGGTGTAAGTTGTAATTCTTAAAAAAACTGCCAGGAATATTAAAAATCGACTTTTGAGGTTTAGTTCGTCTTTGTGGGCCATTGGCACTAACCATGTACTGGCCCACAAACATTTTTGGGACCTCAACTCCACCACGTCCACGTCGTGGTCCTGGAAGTATGACTGAGAGTGGAGATGCGCGGTAGAATCAAAAATAACACCAAAAAAGTTGATTTGTAAGTCATGGGTCCAACATGTACACTGAGACCCATTCTTCCATCCTCATTCGTAGGATCACCACGTTATATGAAACAAACTTATCAAGATGCTATGACTATAGTCCGTGAATTCGGTAAACCTGATCTGTTTATCACAATGACCTGTAATCCAAAATGGATCGAGATTACTGAAAATCTTGAGGATGGCCAAACCGCATCTGACAGGCCAGACTTAGTAGCTCGCGTTTTTGAAATGAAAAAAAATGAACTTCTTAGAATAATAAAGAAAGAAAAATTATTTGGGGAAACACAAGCATATGTGTACGTTATTGAGTATCAGAAACGAGGATTACCGCATGTTCATTTATTATTAACACTAAAACCAAATTCGAAAATTACGACTCCCGAAATCGTGGATAAATATATTTCAGCGGAAATTCCGAGTCCATCGGAGAATCCAAGATTACATGAAATTATCAAAGCTAATATGATTCATGGTCCTTGCGGGGCTTGGTGCCTGGATGATAAGGGCAAGTGTTCTAAAAAATTTCCCAAGGCATTCTCCGATCAAACATTTATGGATGAAGATGGATATCCTCATTACAAACGTAGAAATATCATGACTTACACTCGTCGTGATGGATTCACTTTTGATAATCGACATGTTGTCCCTCATAACAAACAATTATTATTGATGTTCAACTGCCACATCAACGTAGAAGTGGTTACAAGTGTTAAAGCAGTGAAATACCTTTACAAATATATCTATAAAGGACACGACGCCGCAGCTGTGGTTATTCAGGAATCCGATCAAGATCAAGGTGTCATCGATCATGATGAAATTCGTAACTATCTCGAAACTCGCTATGTTAATCCTCCTGAAGCATGTACACGAATTCTCAACTACGATATGCATGGGAGGAGTCATCATATTACACGCTTACCAATTCACTTACCGAATCAACACACTGTCATGGTAGATGATCTTGATAATGACAATGCTATTCAAGCAGCAATGAATAAGCGCACAATGTTAACTGAGTATTTTGCCTTGAACGCGAGAGATCCTGAAGCTCAGCAATTCATCTATGCAGATATTGCACGTTATTATACGTTTAAAAAGAAGCAAGGTTCCCATACATGGGAACCCCGAAAAGCTCAGTTCAACGTGATAGGTCGAATGTATTCTGTAAGCCCAACACAAACAGAATTATTCTATCTGAGATTATTGCTATTGTCTGTGAAAGGAGCAACGAGTTACGAACATTTGAAAACTGTAGGAGGAATAATGCATGAAACTTTCGTTGATGCATGTTTAGCATTGGGCTTGATTGAAGATGATAATGAATGGAAAAATGCCATGCATGAAGCTGAAGTTTGGATGATGCCTAGACAATTACGACAGTTGTTCGTTCGTATTTTGCTTCACTGTCAACCGATGCATCTTGAAGAACTATGGGAAGAATTCAAAGATGCACTGTCAGAAGATTTTTCATGTAGAATGCCATCTATCCAAGCTCATCGAAAAGCATACATTCAAATAAATACATTACTGATGCAAGAACGATCAAGTCTTGCAAATTTCCCAAGTATGCCTCAAATTGCTGATGTTGATAATGTAGAAGACGACATCTTGCCTGAACAACATCTCGACATTGGTAAACAACAGTATGAACAGCTTAATGCAAAACAGCAAAATATTGTTGACGCAGTTCTTCAAACAATGTCAGATGGTAACATTTTAAGGAGAGATCGATACTTCTTCATTGACGGACCTGGTGGTTCAGGAAAAACATTCGTATATACAACTTTGTACCATTTATTGAGAAGCGTAGGAAAGAAAGTATGCACTATGGCATTCACAGGTATAGCAGCGACATTGCTCCCTCATGGAAAAACAGTTCACAAAATATTCAAATTACCAATCGCAATATACACTGATTCTTCGCAAACAATTAAGACCCAATCAGCAGAAGCCAAATATTTGGAAAGTGTTGACCTGTTCATTTGGGATGAAGCACCAATGGCTCCAAGACATGTTTTAGAATTGGTCAATCGAACTCTGCAAGAAATAATGAATAATAAACAACCATTTGGAGGAAAACTAATGATGTTGGGAGGTGATTTTCGACAACTGTTGCCTGTTAAGAAATTTGCTACTCGCAGTGAATTAGTAGATCTATCCATCAAGTACAGCCATCTGTGGCCATCTTTCTCACAATTTGCTCTCACTGAAAATATGCGTACGTTACCAGAAGAAGTTGAATTTGCTGAATTCCTATTATCAGTCGGTGCTGGAACTGTTAACATCAATGACTTTGATATCTGCTTACCAGATCATTGCATTGCATCTCCAGATGCTGATATCGCTGAAGATCTATACGGAGAAGTAATCAGAAATCAACAATATGAGAAGTTGACCAAATGGGCCATATTATCAGCAAGGAACGTTGATGTTGATGATATCAATAAAAGAGTTGTTGAATTGTTAGATAAAAGGACAGAAAGAATTTTCACCAGTATAAGCAATGTCAAGAATTGTGATAATGGAGATATTGCTGAAACACTTCTACCAGAATATTTAGAAACATTGAATCCTCCAAATTTACCTCCTCATGAATTACGATTGAGAATCAATGCTGTTGTTATGCTCATTCGGAATTTGTCTATCAACGAGGGTTTGTGCAATGGGACAAGGCTGCAGATCTTGGAGTTCTCAAATAATTTGCTTAAATGCAAAATTTTGACAGGAGACAAGGCAGGCGAAATGGTTTTCATAAATCGCATTACTTTATACAGTGAAGACGATTACCCATTCGCATTTGGACGAAGACAGTTCCCAGTTAAATTAGCCTTTGCAATGACAATAAATAAATCACAAGGGCAAACTTTTGAAAAAATTGGGATAGATCTCAGAAGAGATATTTTCAATCACGGTCAGTTATATGTTGCCTTATCACGAGTTCGTTCTTGGGATTCTCTCAAAATATATCTTGGGACCCAAAGAGAATCGAATGTTGTTAAAAATTATGTATACAAAGAATTATACCAATAGTTATATATTACACGAGAAATTTAATCCCCTTGAAAAAAAAGCATACACTGGGAAGTGTCATGGTGGAGGTATGTATATACATTCAAAAAATGTCATGGCACACTTCTCATGAGCAGTTTTTATGGGAAATTCTCATGAGAACATTCACACAAATATACGCGCGGCCGCTTGCGGCCGCGCAATAATGTTACTAGTGATTCTAAATTGTTCAATAAAAATGATTCTAAGTTTTCAAAAGATGAAAATGATTCTAAGTTTTTCGCGAAATAAAAATGATTCTAAGTTTTCAAAAAGATGAACATGATTCTAAGTTTTTCGCGAAATAAAAATGATTCTAAGTTTTCAAAAAGATGGACATGATTCTAAGTTTTTCGCGAAATAAAAATTGTTTCAGCTCGACGAAGAAAACGTGCTAAGTCCCAGGAGGGTACTGTTGAAAGGTAATCCCGGAGCTCTTCTGAGCTAGTACCGTCGACTTCGACTGCTGGCGGTGAACTGACTCTTCACCGGAGCGCTCGAGACTCCTCTGCTCTCGGCCAGAGTAGGATCGGGGTGGGGCGAGAGGTCAGAGTGGGGAGTGCTGGGAGTGGGGCGCGGCTGGTGGTGGCATAGGGAGGGCTGCCTCAGTATGCCTGCCTGCTACTCCCACCATGTCCCCGCCAGGCGTAAAAGTAGTGCCTGGTGGAGTAGGGATGGACGTATTACTGCGCCACCCTGACTCCTCCTCGTCCCATCCCTTCCTCTCTTTTATAATTATTTTCTTTTCTTTTCCATAATTTCTTAGAATTAGGTACAATTTTTTTTGGTTTCAAATCCTGAATAATTTTAGAATTATTATGTTTATTTTTGCAGCTTCCCCCACTGATTTTTGCGGGCCTTATTTCTGTTCTTTTATTCAAATAATAATATTTTCTCCTTTTCCTTCCTATTTCCTTTCTTATTTTCACCCTTTTTCTTATCTTCTAATTTTATCCCTTCCCTTTATTTTTCTCATTTCTTTGCCTTTTTATTATTATTTTTCCTTTACCTTATCCTTTCTATTTTTACTCCATTTCCTTATTATTATTCTTCTTTCTCATTTATTCTTTTCATTTATTCTATCTTTTCCCTTTCGCTTATATTTTTCCTTTGCTTTATCCTTCTTTTTGTTTATCCCTTCTTTCCATTTTTTCCTTCATAATTTTATTTTTATTTCACTTCTTTTTCTTTTGTTTTAATATTTATTCCTTTTCTTCTTTTATTTACTTTATTTTGTTCATTTTTATTTTCATCTTTATTTATTGAATTATTAAAATAATTATAATTTATTATTTCAATAAAAGAACAGTATTTTTATCTCCTTCCTGTTATATTCGGAGAAGAATGGAGTTTCAGGTTGCTGTTATCGCCAGCGCCGCAGAGTTAAAATATCGGGTGTCGAGGCCGAGCGCTTATCAGTGTGGGAATGGAATTTATTATTCTATTATTTTATTATTTAATTGTTCTCTTTATTTATTTAGTTATTTCTTTATTCCCATATTCGTGAATTTTTGCTTCTAGTTTTTGCATTCAAAATTTTCTTATTTATTTCTTTGATAATTTAATTATTTATTTACTAGCGGACGGGAGCGGAGCGACCGTCCGCTAGATTAAATTACTTTAAATTATTTGATGCCCTTTTTCCCCTTTTTTTTCATGAGAGCTGCGAAGTGATTACCTTTTTTTATTAGTTTTCGCATACAGTTTTCGTCACATGTTTTGCTGAATCATTTTTATTCATACATGATATAAAAAAATAAATACATTATATTTTTCAAAGTTTCAAAATTTCCTACAATCACATCAATTTTCCAGAATTTCTTTATATACTATATTTTTTATATAAATATTTTTGTCTTTTTTGTTTTCAACTCGACCTTCTCGACGGTGAAATTGGTTTTTATCATTGTTTTTTCATCGAATGAAGTGAAAAATATAGGAGAACGATTGGTCGAATAGGAGGAAAAAAAATCGATTTTTTAATGGAACCGGAACGCTTAAAAATCCATTTTTCTTCTGAATAATGAAGGAATTCCGGTGAAATTGGTTTTTATCACTGTTTTTTCATCAAATGAAGTAAAAAATATAGGAGAACGATTGATCGAATAAGAGGAAAAAAAAATCGATTTTTTAATGTGTAAGGGATTTTTCTCCAGTTTTTCACCGGGGAAATAATCCCAAACTACTCTTTACCCATTCCTCATATCGCTACGATTTAGGTGCCAGCTAGATTTTATCCGGAAAACGTCACTAAACCGGCCTCCAGGGAAAACTCGTCACCGGGAGGACTTCTCGTGGACGGAACCCACGGATGCCACGCTAGCATCAGTATTTCACGGTAGAGAGGCGAGGTCCACGAGGTTATGTTAGGTTATGTTAGGAGTGCTTCCGCTCGCTAATCGGGGTTGTTTTCACGTCCCCGACGGCGAATACGGAGAGAATTCTTTTCTCAACCGACTAATAGTCTCGTGTACTTCGCCTTCGGGTTATTTCTACCCGATCAGCGGACTTTCGCAAGCGGCGTTATCACTAATGGCGAGTGGCCTTGACCGATTTGCGAATCCTTCTAACCCCTCGGGGGCCGGAATGTGGAGGCACGTGTAGCGAAGACCCTGCCAGAGACACTTAACTCCCGATCTACACGCCCACGCGGTTTTCCTCCACATCCGGTAACAGCAATATCATCGCGAGACAAATCCCCCGACTACTTTGACCAGGAGGCGAATGCGACGAAGGCCCAGCCAGAGACACTGTTAACTCCCGACCTACACGTCCACTCCAGCACCCAATCGTTTCGCCGGAAGATCCGAAGCTCGGTCGCGTAGCATTCCACGCGACCGGAAACCAGCGCTATTCTCTACTCGGGAGATGCAGGAGCATCTCCCTCTGCTCGCCTCCCCGCTCGATGCGAGGGAAGGGTGACGCCTCTCGATAACTCGCCAGTCATCCCTACTGTTCCGCTCTGTACGAGCGCCCGTTCTGAACTAACCAGAAATCTCCCAGGGCTTAACTTCCCAGTCTAGGCTTCTCATTCCAGTACCACTCGAGCTACGTTCTCTCGACGTGGACCAGCCTGATTGGCCCGACATCAATCTCCTCGGAGAAGGGGAAGCGGCAGTTCTTACACCTGCCCGTCCGTCCCTAGGCTAAGTCTGCGGAGCCTTTAACACCGCACAGTTGGGAAGCCTGTACGTTGGCCCTATTCTCCCCAACCTCAACTGCACGAATGGTAAATTAGCGATAGCATACCAAAACGGTCACTTTGGAGAGTGGGGAGCTCAATACATCCGAACTGGCGTATCCCCTCTCCTCTATGATCTATCACCGTCAGTCGAGCCTCGTTTGGCTGACGTCAGATGCCTCCTCCTGTCTCTCTCTCTCTCCAACTCTACTCACTCATTTCATCCAAGGTGTTTTTAATACGTAACGAGAAAAATCTCGTTACAAATAGAACCGAAACGCTCAAAAATCCATTTTTTCTTTCTGAATAATGAAGGAATTCCCGTGAAGCTGGTTTTTATCATTGTTTTTTCATCAAATGAAGTGAAAAATATAGGAGAACGATTGGTCGAATAGAAGGAAAAAAATCGATTTTTTAATGGAACCGGAACGCTCAAAAATCCATTTTTTTTCTGAATAATGAAGGAATTCCAGTGAATTTGATTTTAATCATTGTTTTTTCATCAAATGAAGTGAAAAATATAGGAGAACGATTGCTCGAACAAGAGGAAAAAAATTAGATTTTTTTATGGAACCGGAACGCTCAAAAATCCATTTTTTTTTCTGAATAATGAAGGAATTCCCGTGAATTCGATTTTAATCATTGTTTTTTCATCAAATGAAGTAAAAAATATAGGAGAACGATTGCTCGAACAAGAGGGAAAAAAATCGATTTTTTTATGGAACTGGAACGCTCAAAAATCCTTTTCTTTTTTCTGAATAATGAAGAAATTCCGGTGAATTTGATTTTAATCATTGTTTTTTCATCAAATGAAGTGAAAAATATAGGAGAACGATTGCTCGAACAAGAGGAAAAAAATTAGATTTTTTTATGGAACCGGAACGCTCAAAAATCCATTTTTTTTTCTTAATTATGATGGAATCCCAGTAAATTTTATTTTTATCATTGTTTTTTGACAAAATGGAATGAAAAAATAACAAAGGATGAAAATCGAGGATGAAAAATTTTATGCGATTATTATTATGTAATTTATTTATTTTTTTTTTGTAGGGTTTCAACTTTTGGGTTCTGTACCTAATTCTATTTCTATTTGGTTATTTTTGTTTTAATGCGGTTTCTAACCTCAATTTTTTTATTTTACATTTGGATTTTGTTTTTCGGCCATAACTTTTAAAATATTGATTTTATCGAAAAATAAACTGTAAGGATCTTTTTATCCAAATTAATTAACGAATCGATTGCACCAATCAGATTTTCAAAATTTCCATTATTGTGGCTTTTATTAACATTTTCCCGGTTACTCGACTCACATGCCCCAGGTTATCGTCGGTAAGGGAGCTGGCGTATGGTAAATCCCTCGGGTAACTGTTATCGTTTAGCGGTCGGTAATAATCATGGTAAATGTTATCATATAATTTTCAAATAATTTATCTGAGTGCCAAAATTGACCCCTTATTGACTACCTTTGTGAGCGACTCAATTTATGAACTTTTCCATTTCCACAAATCGATCAGTTACCGACGGCGCACAGCCGATGGTCACTTCCCAATGGTTTTTTTTGAATTTTTATTTAATTTTAATAATTTTTCACAAGTCGGCTATCTACCGACTGCTATACGGCCGACGGTCACTTGCCATCAAGATTCAAAATTTATTTTAATAATTCACACGCCTGACAAAAAGGAAAATTGCCGAGGGGTTAATTTATGGTTTTTTTTTTTTTTTTTCGTGTTCCCGCTCTCGGGAAATAAAAAAACGACGTATGCTGCGAGGCGAATACGTCACACCATGCAAGTTTCTCTCATAAAATTCTCATGAATCGGACTTATTTTTCATATTTAGTTGTTATCTATTATATCCTCCTCCTCCGACATTTCTTCGAGTTCTTCGTGGCTCTCGATACTTTCTATCTCACCTATTTTTCCTTCGCAATAGTTTTCGAATGTTTTTAGAATCCCTTTCATTTTGTTGATTTTTCTTTGCAATTGTCGCGCAATAATTAGAACCCGCTGTTTCCGCATTCGTGCTTCTACAATTTCTTTATGTGGGTTCCTCCAGGTTCTTATAATCCGCGAGGGGTTTTCTGATCCTTCCTCCATCTTGTAGGGTTTTTAATTCAGTTCTGTAATGATACGATGTTTTCGGTAAATATTTTTAATCAATTTCTATACCCATGCCCATGCTCAAGCTACGGTTACTGTGGGGTTTTCAAGTACACTACATTCGTTTGATATGAGAAAAGGAATCTTATGGCTACCATCACCGTGAAGCTTAAACGAGCTTATTATGTTTTTGAAGTGAAACTTCTTATGGCGCGTTCTGGGGGTCGAAATTTTACGTTTGTTACGAGAAAGGGGAAGCGGTGAGAAGAGTAGTGAGGAGACTCAGCCGGTGAGGGGCTTCGTAGCTCTTCGGCACCGTTCGGTAGCCCATACGCCAGGGCCGTTTCGTGTCCATTGACATTTTTTAATTTCTCCAGTCAGTTTTATGATTGGATTTCACGTTTTTGGGGTCGCTGATCACGAATATGATAACCGTTTCTGCGAAAGCACGAGCCGTCTATTAGTTTATAACAATTTTATTATTTAAAACGCCCTCTCGCAAACACGGTTAGAAATGGGAAAAAAAGTTGAAAACAAAAAATGTTCTTCACGTCAAAAGACCCTTTTTTGTCACATAACGTGGTTTCCTAACTGTCACGGATAGAAAGTTATTGTGGGTGTAAGCGACTCAGACGGCGCGCTAACTCTTTTGCGCGGCGGGAGCGCGCTTCAGGCCCGATTGTGACGTACCGATAAGAGATAGAAAAAAATTGTTCGAATCAAAAATGTTTGCCATCAAATAATACATCAAATCATTTATTACAAACTCTTCGCTCTATTGTAGACTCTTCGCTCTATCTCCAGTAGTTAATGAGATATCCACGTTCGTGTGCAAGATAGCGGGGCCAATGAGTCTACCATTGCACATTCAACCGTAATTATCTCGTTAACTATTAGTGATAGAGACGATAGTCTCGGATTTGAATAGATGCATTAAGAAATAACAAACATTTTTTGTTGCAAACATTTTTTCCTATTATCATTATTTCGAGAGATATTTCCAACACAAGTCAGATTCTCTCAAAATAATGAAGATGAAAACAAATGTTCGGAACAAAAAATATTTATTATTTTTCGATGCATCTATTGAATCATAAGATCATTGTCTCTATCACTAATAGTTACCGCGAAAATTACGGTTGAATGTGCAATGGGAGACTCATTTGCCCCGCTATCTTGCACACAAACGTGAATATCTCAGTAACTACCGGAGACAGAGCGATGAGTGTAATAAGTGATTTGATGTATTATTTTATTTCAAACATTTTTGATTCAAACAATTTCTCTCTATCTCTTATCGGTACTTCACAATCAGTCCTGAAACGCGCTCCCGCCGCACGAAAGTATTAGCACGCCGTCTGAGTTGCTCCTACCCACAATAACTTTTTATCTGTGACAGTTAGGAAACCCAGTTATATGACAAAAAATGTGTTTTTTACGTGGATAACATTTTTTGTTCAAAACTTTTTTTCCTATCTCTAACCGTTTTCGCGAGAGAGCGTCTCAAACAAGATTGTTATAAACAAATATATGGCACGTGCTTTCGTGAAAACGGTTATCATATTCGTAATCAGCGACCCCGAAAACGTAAAATCCAATCATAAAACTGACTGGAGAAATAAAAAATTGTCAATGGACTCGAAATGGCCCTAGCGTATGGGACTAGTACGGATTAAGGCACGAGTTAAAGTTTCACTTCTGCCGCGTAGACTTCTACGCTCACACTTTTTTATCTTGGTTTTTACTTATTTTCTACGTTATCAATGACAATAACCGTTATACTCGTTAACTCGTGATGATGCGTGCTGTGATTGCTTATCCCCCAGTCCCCGCGGTTCAGCCCACATAACGTCTTTGCGTACGCTGTGTCACTGGGATTTTTGTGAGTAATAGGATGTGTTTTGTGAGTGATAGGAAGGGAATGTTTGGGAGGATAACTCGGGGGTTAAGATATTGCGGGATGTAGGGGGTGACGGGGTTATCGTGAAACTTTTCTGGGGAAAGTGCAGGGGGTGAATTGCTCAGGGTAGGGATTATGGGTACTGACGGTATTAGGGGTATAGGGACGTATGGGGTTCGTTGGGCACGTTTGAGGTGGGTATATTGCTCGCATTGTTGGGGCCAAGGTTGTTGGGACGATGAGGGTGTGCTCATGGTTGGGTTTGAAGAAGGAATGTTTGGGGTAGGTTTGGGTGATCTGGGGGTTGGCCTGTTTTTGAGATGTCGGGGATCTGTGCTGGTGATATATTTTGGTGGCGTTGCTGGAAGTGTTGCTTCCAGTTGATTAAGCTGACAACCGCCTCCTGACTTCACTACTTTGGATGCGGCAAGTCCCGTGTATACGTCGTATCTTGGGTCTTTGCTGTCTGTGATTAGGATGGACCGTTCCACTTCCATGTATTCTGCTGCATGCAGTTTATATGGCACTGTGTTGTTGTCCACATCAGGCATCATAATGATTTGTGTTACAGGGGGGGGACTAGTGTAGCAGGAGGTGGGGATGTGAAGTCTTGAGAAGGGGGTGGACTTTTATGTGGTAATAGGGTGCATGGCTCGGGAGTGAGAGGGACGCATGAAGAGGATGTTTCGGTTGCTGTGAGGTTAGGAGGCTCCTGCTGGAATGGGGTGTTTTGTTGGTGGTCTGTAGAGTTGGAGTTCTGGGTGGCTAGAATAATTTCGAGTGGAGGAGGGTGTGGTGGTAAGGCTGTTGTGGGTGTGCTGGGTGTGGTCAGGGTGGAAAGACTGAGTCCATCCTTTTTGAGCGTCTTTCGGTGCTTCTTCCCCCCTCTATTCCTTTTCCTAAATTTAGGCTTTCCTCTCTTAACTTTCCTTTTCTTTGGGGTGGGTAGGGTAGTAGATGAGACCTCTTCCATTGTTATTCGTGTATTCGTTTGTGTAATTGTTGCTTGTGCGCTTGTCGGCGTGGCTGTGGTTGGAATTTTGAAGAGAGGCAAGAACCTGCCCAGGATCCCAAATGAATCCATTTTGTTTGTTGTGTTTACTAAAAAAAATGTGTGAGTCTTAGTGAAGGATTTCTTGTTGTAATAAGTACGGCCCCTTTTTCATTTTTCGGCAGAGAGAACAATGGAAGGAAAGTTCCATTTGACGATGTACATTGTTGAGTCGGACATAGGCTTAAGGTAGACTGTATTGTATTTGTTAACATAAATAAAGAATAGGAGAAAAAAAAATAGAATAATTCTTGCAGCGCTTCTTGTTAAATTTAAATTCATGCTGTTGCTTTCATGCACTTTTTAGTGTTACTCGTGCTTTGGAGAGTAGTGTAGGGTCAATGACGTCCTGCTTCCCGGTGGTGCTGGTTGGCTGCGGAACAGTTTCTTCGGGAGTTTTTCGGCTAAATTGTATTAATTCGTATGTGGTTTCGTCTTCGTCATTTCTAGGTAAGTCGTCACTTCTATTTTGTCGGGCTGTATATAGTAGGCAGTGAGTTACCCCGCTACAAATGGCTCCTAGTACATGGTAGCTACATCCAAACATGTCGTGCAAGGTGTAGCCATGTATCTTTATAAAGATATTGATTACTCCGATGATAATTTGAAATATAGTAACAATGCCAATAATAATGGAGATTACGTTTCCGAAACCTTGAAGTTTATTCCAAGCGTTTTGGATGGCTGACTCTGCCATGCTTTCTATTGCTTTCTTATCGATCCAGTAATTCGTGGATATAACTCCTGGGGGCAAGTCTTCGCCATTAGCGGCTCGCGCCACGTCACCTATGATGGATGGGGTTTCAGCTTTAGTCAATACTCTGTCACGTAATTTCTGTAAATCAGCATCACTATAAATACCGGTCGTTGCCAAATTTTTTATTCTTTCGTATTCCCATTCTATTTCTCTGGTTGGGTGGAAAATCATAGGTGGTGAGACCCTTAAAAAGTCTGGATTTAGGGTGTACCAATTACCGTTGACGAAAAATACAGTCGGAATTGCTGAATGACAATCTACTCCCGAACCTCGACGTAGCAACATTCGTGATATTCCGGTCAGGAAATAAGATTCGTTATTGTATGTGACTGGTATTTCCAGAAAACACCCCTTTGTTTTCCTGAGAGTAACTGGGACTGGCGTACATCTAATTATTGACACTGCTTCACCTGTGACTACCGCATGAAACCCAGGACCTTTCATAATATTGTAAGCAAACATATCAGGTGCGAAAACTGCGGTGGTTATTGCATTCATTAAGGATGTCCTCTGACCTTCACATTGGTGGATTCGGATATGGTGATAAAGTTTCCTGACTTGATTACGTATGTGACTCTCAACGTAAACAATTTTCGCGTTCACGTATTGCATCAAGTCTACGTTTTCAGTATCGATAACTTTGTTTGTGGGAAAGGTGGTTCCGAGTGCAGATTTCACAATAAATAAATTAGGGATTTCGGTTTGGATTAAAGTGTGGCCGCAGATTGAACTTCTTGCTCGTTGCTCAAGTGAAAAGGTAAAATCTGATGTAGACACTATATATGTTGCCGGATCTTTGTCGTGTGGATCTATTTTTGTGGCGGCCCCCCGATATAAGGTAGTATATTTACTGAATTTACAATCATCTTCAGGCTTAACCGACCAGAAAGCTTGAGTGCCAGAGGAGTCCGTGCATGCTCCAGACAGGAAGTTGCACTTGGCTCCCGATTGTAAGGTTACTTTGTTAGATTCTAGTTCAACTGTAGTTGAGTAACTCGTATAGTGTACTCGTACTATGGCATTTATGACCACATCGTCCCAGGTACCGAATGGGTCGCTGTACTGGGCACCCTTACATGCTCCGTCAAGTGTACTTTTTCCTGCTAAGGTAACCGTTCTACTGTTTGTGATATTTTTGACTAATCTATCTAATCCAACATTGTAGGAAATTCGTAACGAATTGGAGTCGTGGAGCTTCCGACATTCATTTTCTTCCAAAGGTACAAGATATTCTCTATGGTAGTTATGAACAGTAGATACATGGGAATGCATTCCACAATAATGAATCGTTCTCTCGACTTCTAATCTGCATTCATCGATTCGGACGTGTCTGTATTTGTTGAGCTGCGTGAGTTCGATGTTGATAGTTGTAGAATTTGGTTCAAGGTAAGGAATATTACATGGAGCAACACTAAGTAGAGAATAAGAGGTGATATTCAACGAGGAGCCACTGCAGTCGTAACCTATGAGCCCATTAGTTGTTTGGATGAGGCCGACCCATGAGGTGAGGAGGATAGCAATCACTTCCATACGAGCCATCTGTAACATTTGGGGTCTCTTTCTGAGT
Organism: Coelinius sp. EB29; assembly: GCA_035578325.1. NCBI lineage: Eukaryota > Metazoa > Arthropoda > Insecta > Hymenoptera > Braconidae > Coelinius > Coelinius sp. EB29. The sequence goes on along the minus strand of JAOZGT010000001.1, from coordinate 6,440,686 downwards.
ACTTCCGTTCATAAACTTATTGAATTAATGCCTATACTTTTAAAACTAGCTAGTCGTCCCTGTCCTAACCATATTTATTTGTTTTTTTTTTTCTTTTTTCTTTCAATTTTCCTACCCTACTACTACTACTATTAATCTTATTTCCCGTTGGAAGTTACCTATCATAAGTGAAATATAACCTATAAATACGCCTATGTGTTTATGAGAGAAACCTGCATTCTGGTTAACCGTAACTTATTTACATGAACCGTTTTCCTATTTCCCTTAACATTAATTACCACATTTGAATTCGGCAATATTTCCATAACTTCGTATGGCCCTTCGTATTGATCTGCGAACTTTCCCTTGTTTGGTTCTTTTAGTAAAAATACCCTGCTTCCTACGCTAAAGTTCTGTGGGTTGATTTTTGCGTCATAATATGTTTTCGATCGTAGTTTTGTCTCGTGAAGATTTTTGCGCGCCCGTTCCTGTAAATCTTCAATCCGTGTAAAGAGCTCGCTTAAATAATCGCCATAAGTGGCATCTACGGGTTCATTTGTTGCCCTACTTGAAGGAAGCCTGGCTATTTTCCCGAATACTAATTGGTATGGCGTAAAACCTGTTCCTTCATGAACACTAGTGTTATACGCGAATGAAGCTAGTTCACATAATTCATCCCAATCCGTGTGTTTGTCGGCATACTGCTTTAGGTATTCCGCGAGGACATGATGCGACCTTTCCAAGGACCCATTGCTCTGGGGCCTGTAAGCCGTTGTATGGTATTGAGTGATTCTAAATTTCCGTGCGATTGCCCTCATGAGGCTAGATAAAAAATTTGATCCCTGATCTGTTAACATGGATTTAGGTGCGCCAAAATAACAAATAAAATTTTTAATAAGCGCGGTCGCAATTTCGCTAGAGACGCCACTCTTCAATGGAATCGCTAATGAATATTTAGTGAGTAAACATTGAATTGTTAATATATATATATTATCATTTCTTGTTTTCTTTAAAGGTCCTACCATGTCCATGGCGATTTTGTCAAATGAAGATCTGGGAGTATCAGTGATTACCATGGGTTGTTTGGTCTTTACCCGCACTAATTTTTTCAATTGGCATTCCCGACAATTGTTCACAAAGTTAATGACATCTTGCCTCAACCCCGGCCAAAAGTAATTTTGTATTATTCGATTGAATGTTTTAGTTGTGCCTTTGTGGCCATTTATTGCGCCCGCATGGTATTCCTGTATAATTCCCAAACGATCATCCTCATCCGGGATAATAACCTCTTGCGTACAGATGGCTATTTGTATTTCTAATCCACCGAAGGTTTCTACTAAGTAACCTTCCATCATTTTCCATGTGATTTCATCGAAGAAGTCTGTTCTCGCTATGCTAATTGATTTTAAGTTTAGATCAACCGCGGCGTTATACACTGACGCTAGACCTTCGCGCATATCTTCTTCGATTACTAGATCGGTTCTATGATTTTTTATTGGTAAGATGAGAATACTTTTCTTCTCGTAGGGCACTACTTTCACGCGTCCCAATGTGACGGTGCCGAGCGGAAAATCTATTTTATCGAGCAGCTCTATTGCCCCGTTGTCGCAGGCTTCGCCTCTCGTAGTTGTGAAAATTAAACAATGATCTTGGCGTATAGTCAAGTTGTCTCTACACTCTATAACTTGGTTTGAGATGATTCGTGAGTTAGGGGGATATTTGATTTTTGAATTTTTGTAGGGAACACGTGGTTGTGGGAAAATTTCGTCATTGGAATCACTAGAGTCATCTGAGTCAGTCACGTCATCGGGGGGCTTGTCGCTACCACCTTCGTTCGCCTGATTGCTTCCGAGGGAATTTGGAAAATAATTTCGGTGTCCGTCTGTGGGGGATGTTCAGAAATTCTTCCATTAAGTGTGCAAAATCAGGTAACTCTAGTGAGCCATTATCGAAAAGTAAATCTATATTGTCGTCAATTTGAACATCAGGAGAATCGGCGAGTTGATGGTCGTCAATTGCATTTGAATTACTAGGCTGCGCGTCGTCAGTGCTGCCCGAGGAGGTATTTTGCTTCCCGGCGAGATTTTGCTGCCCGGCGGCAGTTGGCTGCCCGACTTCCGGTGATTCTAACCCTATGTTGCTATCGTTTGCATTACTTTCGGATAAATCTGATATGGTTTTACTTTGTGGTTTATTTTTTTGTATACTTTGACTTCCCTCCTTTGAGGTATCAGATTCCCCCTCGGGTCGGGTGTCATCTACTATTTCGTCACTTCCTTTCTCAGACGTTTCGTCATTGAAATTTGGTACTTCCCCTGAAACGTTATCGGCTACTATATCTCCAGGGTCTGTCAGCATATTTGTATCGCTGTCTTCGCCCGGGTCACTTTCTTCGCTTGAGTCGCTTACGATTTTGATCCTTTTTTCGAATTTCCTGCTCTGAGGTTTCTTTTTACGTTTAGAAGGGGCAGAAATAATTGATTCGTCTGACGATGAGTCTGTGTTTATCATAAAAAGCCTCCGTATATCAATCACGTTTACATTTTCTTCCCCCTCGCCTTCCTTGTCATTAGGATCAACATTCTCTATCGGAATATTTCGCGACAATGCATCGGCGTTCGCATTTACTAAACCGGGTTTATATATTATCTTGTAGTCAAAATCTTGCATGCTCAATCTCCATCGCACAATTCTGGAGTTAGGAGATGATACTGAATTTAGCCATGTTAGTGGTCTATGATCGGTTACCAACGTGAACTTTCGCCCATAGACGTAAGGCCGAAAATAGTTGACCGCATAAACAATCGCTAGCATTTCTTTCTCAATAGTGGAATAGTTCTTTTCAGCTTTATTTAAAACGCGTGATATATATGCGATAGGAAGATCCTTACCTATGTCTCCTTGGCTCAAGATGGCGCCTATTCCATACCCACAGGCATCCGTGGTTATTATGAATTCTCGTCTAAAGTCTGGGTATTGTAAAACGGGGGATTTGCACAGGGCGTCCCTTAGGTTGCAGAATGCCCGCTGTTCTTCGTCGCCCCAATGAAATTTAATATCTTTTTGCAAAAGAGTGGTAAGTGGTTTGGCAATTTTTGCGTAATTTGGAATAAACCTACGGTAATACCCCGTGAGCCCTAAGAATTGTCTGATATTTTTCTGGTTGATGGGCCTAGAGAAGTTGGTAACCGCGGTGAGCTTTTTAGGTTCAGGACGTACTCCGTCGGATGAGATAATATGTCCCAAATAATTAATTTCAGATTTCAAGAAATGACACTTGTCAGGTTCCAATTGAAGCCCTGTTTTACGTAGGCGTTCACTCAATTTATTAAATTTTTCGACATGTTCCTTCGGTACAACCTTTGAATCAGTAGCTCGGTCGTCATTACGAAATACCTTTCCCAAATCCTCTCCGATCAGGTTGGAATTGTGGTAGACTCTGTGTATGCAACCCGCGGGTCGGCGGATGCATCATCGAATAAAATCCACAATTCTAGATCCCGATAATCATTAACCATTGAGAATTTAGCGGCTGTCTAAGTGTATGCACCCCGCGGGTCAGCGGTTGCATCACTTATTAGCACCCCCGCGATTCTCCTTTGTTAATTCCACCATCGACTCTCTATCAGTGGCTGAATCTGTGCATGCAACCCGCGGGTCAGCGGATGCATCACGGAAGCAACCCCGCTGTTACTGAAGTTGATTAATTTACCCTACAAAATAATCGTGGTTGCCTTTATGGTTGCAGCCCCGCCCTAGTTGAGCGGATTGCACTGTAAAAGCACCCCGCTATAATTTTGCGTGAATTAAATAAAAAGCCCCACAAAAACATCGAAAATTACTCCAGTTCAAGTGTCCGTGCATCTAAAATTGAAATTCTTAAAAGAAATCATCAAAATTAATTTTCTCATATTTCAATAATTCTCAGTGTTCAACTCCACATCCAACAGAAACTAAATATACCAGTGACAATCCTGTGAAAAATTCAAATCAAAAGAAAAACTAATATCTGTGTACCCGTGCATCCTGTGCAACCGGCGTTTAATCCGGATCCTGTCCAACGGGGCTGCTGCCGACGGGAAGCATCAGAAGGAAGGACGATTGAAGTCTGTCACCAACGCCACGAATTATTCCTGCCCATTTTCAAAATCCGAGAGAGTCATCCCAGAAAACAGAAACGGTGAGTCTAGTGAAGGCAACTATGTTATCTCTAATCCCGGGGATCGTTTGATGCTCCAAAAATAGAGTCAGTGTTTCACAGTGATTTTCGGGAAAGAAAGTGATTGTGCGAAACGGGAAAATTATCACAACCTAGCGTCGGCAAGTCATGTGATTAATCGGTTACCGCTCGACGATTTTTCACTCCATTCGGCTTCCCAGAAATCCCGTCGATCTACTCAAAATTGAAAATTCGAAAATAATAAAATAAAATAAATAATAATAATAAAAATAAAATTAAAATCACCCGAAATACGTAACAAAAAAATGGTGCTAAGTGTGGGGTTGCCTCCTTCTCTTCATCGGCCTTAGTTTTTTGGTTCGACTCAAGTGTTAACTTCTCGGATAAATAAGAAAAGAATCAGGAAAATAATGTGGCATCAATTCACGATAATATTATCCAAAATTCGTAAATTTCTCTTTACCTATTGCGTCGCTACAGTAACAACAAAAATAATCAGAATGTAAGTGTCAGTAACAATGAACGGCTGCATTGTGGTACAATAAAATCTTAATTTTCATTGCGCCAAAGTGATCGAATAATTTTTTAAAGTGAGATGCGGGAGAGTTCGGAGATATTTTTCAGAGAAATTCAAAAATTCATTACCTTCTTCTACATCTTTTCGGCTTGGATACATAAAGTGAGAATATTCTTGACAAAAATTTTAATAACGATTTCATTATCGGGTATGAAAAATCGTTTTTTTTTTGACTAAATAAACGTGAAAGTGATAAAATAAAAAATCAGAAAAAATGCCGCTCTCAAAACCAGCGGATCACCCGGATCCGACGGAAAAAAATAGCCTGGAAGAAGCCCGTGAGCTCAATCAACAACTCGCGGACAAAATTAAATTACTCGAGGAGCAGGCGGAAATGATTTGTGAATTGCAAAAAACAGTAAGAGAAATGAAAGAAACACAAACTAGTTTACCGGCGTCGGAAGCAGAATATGCCCATGTCAATGTTTTAGAGCCAAACACCCCCGCAAATAACGTAGTGCTCGATCAATTATCAATTCTTGCACAAGAAATAGAGCGGCTAAATCGTATTACGGCAAAATCACAACCCCGTTCAGCAGAAACCACCTATGATCACCATAATAATGGGTCGAGAATTACAGTAAAAGACGCTCTCGCCTATGTACCCATATTCGATGGATATAACAAAAATTTCCTCTTTGCCTCGAGGTAGATCATAGAATCTGGATTTTGATTTCAACTTTTTTCGTCCAGCAATCGAAATGGCAGGATCACGTAAGATAAATTTATCAGTTTCAGGGCTAGGGAAGCCGAACCGACATTTCTTTGTAATTTTTCCAGACTTCTCTTTTTTCGAGCGTAAACAATAACTGTTATGTCTATGCTTTTGATATGTGGTAACACGACGGTGTAAAGTCGGAGAGATATTTTTATCGGGTGTAGTGCAAGTAGCGTATTTCATAATGAACTCAGCTACTTCGTCATTAGAATTTATACCAACAATCGGTGCTCCTTCAACCCATATTAATAAATGGAAATGTTGGGTTCCACGTCCTTGGTATTCTCTTCGCCAGAAATAATGTATGATTTTACCGATCGGATGATCATCTGATAGAAAAAAATCGAGTAGAGCATGGAATTTTGTATCGAGAAATCTAGATACAGAAACAGGATCTGCTGCGATGACTTCACCATCAGACAATTTGTCCAAATACAGAGTATTAATTCTGCGCACATAGAGAACCATGTCTTTCCAATTCCATTCTGCAGGGCTGACGGTAAGGAACCATGTGGCGGGTCCATAATGTCTAGCCATGCATTTCAAATTGTTCCGGGGTTTTCGCCAATATTGTTCCGAATTACGAAGACGTTCGAAAATTGTGTTCATATTTCCTTCTGCCCATCCGTCTCGAATTTGTTGCAAATAACTCCCCGCTGTATACTTCTGGCGGGGATTCGTGACGTGTAAGGTGTGATAAGTCCCACTGTTATCTAATATTGGTATTATTCAATAGATAGAACAAATACTGTTGGTTCAATCGGAACCGTGCTGTTCTGGAGCATAGTCGCATTTTAATGTATTCCTGGTCCTGAATCGGCGTATTGCGTTCTTCTCCTTGTCCATTCTCGCCATATGGATATAAATCAGGAAAACATAGTAAATCCAAGTTTTCCGTATTGCAATTCAATGGTATGTCCCGTACCTTCTTCATTTGATATAAATTACAGCCGGTATCATTGACTCGTTTATCGTGCATCGGATAAACTGTATATTGCTCAAATCGCTGGGAGGTTTCGGAAATTTGAGTGACCATCGGAGATGGTCTAGGAGGACCCTCATCACCACCAGGAGAGATAACTCCTCCTTCATTCGTTTCTTTTTCCCTAGCTTTTTCATTTATTTGTGTTGCAGAACTGGATGTAGCAATTGAGCTTGGATCATCGTCTTGAACTTCTTTTCCGCCTTCGTTGTGATTAGCCTCAGATTCCGTTTCACAATCATCATCTGTATCACTTTCATCTAATTCTACTTGATATTCAATGTCATCAGCAGTTACCCATTCTATCAGATTTTGAGCTGATTTTGGCAATTCGATATTGGCATAAAGTGGATTGTTATTTTGTAACCATTTCAAAGCTGTGAATACCTTCTCCATATTGACCAATTTTTGCCAAACAATACTCGATTTATTGGGGAGCCCTCGGATTAAGATATATAACTCATGGTTTCTATTAATAGGATCAGTTGTTGCAGCGATTTTATCGAGAGTTTCTTCCAGCGGTAATGGCAAATGGAATGTTTGACCTTTCAGTTTCTGGATTCGCATCGTATGTGGAATGTTTTTCTTCTGGACTGTTCCTGCTCTCTGCACAACTTGGAAGACTTTTGCTCTTTGAATGAGTATTCTTTCATATTCATTCATATTTTCGATTTCGTCAGGCACTTCACCTACAACATGATTATTCAATATGCAAGTTGGTGGTAATTGATTCTGTCGAAACTTTCCCAAGCAATAATCACATATGTAATCACTGAAGTAGGAGGTATTCTCTACAATGAAGGCTTTTAAATTGTCCCAATGCACGCATTGAATATCGCGCTGTAGGTGTTCGATAGCTCTGACGGCAGTTCTACAGTTCCATTTCTGGCACGAAATGCATGGATACTCTGGCATACCCCGTTTCGCCATTGCTACACAGGCTTTTTTATACCTGATTTGTATCATATCCTCATCCAAATCTTCATTTCCTGTTCGTAAAGAATCAAAAGATTGTCCTGATTTCTTCATATCATTACATATCTTTCTCAATGTATCTAAGCTTGTTGACTCTAGAGCGTTATCAAGGTAAGCCAATTTCTCCAATGATTCATTAAGTTTATATAAAAGTCTTTTTACATTTCTTACGGTTGGAAAGTGAGATGCCAACATTTCTACGGAAAAGAACAAAGATTTGCACGGATTCTGTTGTATATAACAATGAGCCTGTTGACCCAACTTATCAGCAGAATGTTTGAAAAAACAACTTCTCAAAAATTCTGGTAGAGTACGTAGCTTTTGCACTGCCAAAGATTCAAGAAATTTTTGATAATCTCCGAGTACATCCTCATTCTGTGAGACTTGACAGTATACGTCACATACCCATTTTGTGCGATGCATCCTATCTTTGATCAATGGCAATATATTCGTTGCCTGTCCCTTCAAATTCATTTGTATTGGGAAAGTTTCGGGTATATTGAACGTGTATACTATTTCATAGAAATAGGCTTCTGTCGATGATGTATGTCTGGACGATCCACAGAGATTCGTTGCTTTATTTTCATTTTTATTACCATTCATTTTGGTGAGATGGTGGTCTGCAGTTTTGCGTAGCGTATCCAACCAACGATTCAAATCTTTTATATAAGCCTTTCGTCGTTCGATACACCACTTGACTATCTTTTGAGCTTCGAGACTACTCTCTGCTGAACTCATTTTTCCAAATTTCTTGATAACGTTTACTAATTTTTCAACGTAGTGCTCAGGATAGGATTTGGTTGGAATAGTTTCCTGTTTAACTTCTCGAGTTTTAGAAGTCACTTGAGTAGTACCTTCTTTCACTACTCGCTTCGTGGCATTTTTCTTTTTTTCTTTATTGCAAGACTTTTTCTCATCTTTTAGCACGGCTATTGATTGTTTTCCTAGTGTGATCATCTTTTTATTCACAACATCAATCTTCTTGTCAACTGGTTCACAATGTTCCAAATTATGAGGATCAGTTTCATTGACTCTGTCAGTTTCTACCACCTCTCCTGTATCAGTTCCAACAAAATTCGGTGGCATTGTTTCAGTACTCATTTCGTCCTTTTTTATATTCGAATGACCTTGAGTAGTAGATTTGACGGGATTTCCTTTTTTCTTATCGACCTGTTGAACGTATTCTCTCTCTCTCGAGCTTCCAGCATCGTCATCAATGCATGAGAACTTCTTATCATCATGAGATGCGTTGCAGATATGCGGCTCTTTCTTTCTTTTGAATCTCTTGTAGCGAAAAGGATTTTGATATGTTCAGGTTGGAAATCGTAGGGAATCGCCTGATCTCCATAGTTTGGAACATATTGAGCAAATGCCCACGCATTAAAGATACATCATATTTTAAACGTTCTGGCTTTTCTCTGAATAATAGAGTTACAGCAAAAGCTATAGAAAAAACGCCACAGTCGACTGCGTTACATTGTGTTTGTACAGTCTTGAATTGTACTGAACTGTTCGTCACATTATAGAATGGATAAAGATGCTGCAGAAATATCAAGTGATCATTATGTAAAAAACGACTATTCATAGAGTCATAGATATTTATGTGTTTACCATCATAGAAGCTACAAATCCAATGACCGAATTTACCACTACATTGACCATCATTGCTATATAGAATCTGGATATGTTTCATCGCAGAAGGTATTGGCGTAATCCACTGAGGTCTTTGCACGAATAATGTATCTTGATGACGATAATCTGAATACTTTGATAATATCTGTCCGAAAAAGCTTACATGCTCTTGTTTAAGTTGTTCGTTATTACTAATCATATCCAAAAATTCAGCGCGCAACGGAAGAACACCTTGATTCTCAACATTTCGCCTTTTTTTCGTAGACGGTACATTTGCACTCGTATTCCCATCAGAAGGTAATTCACGAAGGACTCGTTTCAACGGAGGTTTCTTTTTTTTGCTGAAATCAATGTCCGTTGGATGCGCGACAGTCTCATTTCCAAGCGATTGATCTCCATCAATTCCAGTTCGAGTATACTTTTCGCGATTCATTTCTCGATTTTCCATGTTTTCATCCAATAATATTTTCTTCTTTATCATTGGATTGGTGGAGATCGATATTGATCGCTTCAAAATTTTTACTTCTTTAGGAACTGAGATCATTGGAAATCTGGAAATTGTTCCAGTGTCAAACATATGCAGCAAATGTTTTCGCATTTTCGGAACGTCATATGTAATTCAATCAGTTTCGATGTCATAAAATTGATGACTCCCAGTATCGCAAAAGATACTCATTGTGGTGAGCACGTCTAAGAAACTTCGGTCAGCAGAACTCTAGTGACTATGTGATTCTACGTGGTTGGGCGAAGTTTCATTGGAAAAGTTATTTTGAATGGAGGTTTTTACGCATGTACCCCTCATTGTGATCAATTCTTCATACTAATTCAATGAAGGTATCCGTATGAAAATCTGTTATTCGATTCAAGATCTTTCCATGTTGCCCTATCAGCACTCGGCGTTACCCGGGGTTCACGAACGAGGACGTGGCTGATAATTAAACCCCATGAAAAAAAAAAAAATGAACCCTATATGATGAATATAATTAATAATGAATCAATAATAAATAATCAGCAATAAATAATCATAAATATAATAAATAGTATAATGTCTGTAAAATCTTATACAAACACAAATTCTTAATGTTCTCTTTCAAGGTAGAATTAGATTCATAGGGGCTAATCAGAGTTAGAATAAACTCACATTTCGAGTCAATTCGTATTAAAAACCAATAATTTACGACTTAACAACACTAAGGACACGTGGTATCGCATAAGATTCATATTGTCAGCAATGTGTTTACTCGGATCCAAATCGGAGCATAGTAACATAGCAAAAAATATCGCGAATACCCCGCAATCAACATTACTGTTGCTCTGTTGTGCCGGATGAAATATGTGTTTTTTCGGGAATCTATAGAGTGCATCCAAATAATCTGTTTGAACTTGAGTCAATTTCCCTAGATTCATACTGTCATAAACATGAACATTGCCATTGCCATCGTATTTTGTGCAAACCCAATGCCCTATCGGTGTCGGCTCTCCTTTGCAATTACGCATGACTCTATCGAACAGAATCTGGATATTGCTCACGGTTCTGGGAATTTCGTGCACATTACGTAGAAAGTTTCCTACCTATCCAACATCTTGCGCAAAATCGAAGATTCCGCGTTTTTCTAATTGTTTGTTCATTATTTCATGGAAGAAATTGACATGATAGTCTCGCACATAAACCCCGTTATTCGCCACTTCTTCACAACGTTCGGCAACTATGGCATATTCATACTCATCTCCTTTACAGAAAAGTGGTGCTAATCTAGCTCTGTCAATATTTGGATCCATATTCTCATCTTCATCGGAAACGTAAATATAATCGGTATCGGTATTGCTAACATTCCTACTTGGTGAATTTCTACATCCATCGATATTTGGGTGGATGTTATTACAATCATCAAAAAAAATCTCCATACATTCGGTATCATAATTGATACTTTTTTTGGTATGTTCATTATTGGGAATTATTTTTTGTTCAGTCCTGAGATCCAATAATCTTCGATTCAAGAGCATCGATGACACATCGTATCGCATACGATCTACATTGTGATCAATTCGTTCACCCGGATCTCTATTGTAGCAGAGTAATGTTGCATTGAATATCGCGAATACCCCACAATCAAAGCCGTTTGTCTGTTGTTGTACCCTGTGATATATATATTTCTTTTGAAATTGATAGAGTGCATCCAAATAATCTCTTTGAATTTGAGTCAATTTTCCCATATTCATACTGTCATAAACATGAACATTGCCATTACCATCGTATCTCGTGCAAACCCAATGCCCTACCGGTAAATCCACTCCTTCAAAATTGCCAGTCTCTCCATCGTAGACAATTTGAATATTGGTCAGGCTCCTGGGAATTTTTTGCAGAAGAGCTACTGCCTCTTTTACAAATCCTACATCTTGTGCAAGATTAAACATTCCGCGTTCCTCCAATTGTTTGTTCATGATTTCATGGAAAAAATTGACATGATAATCTTGCACATAAAACCCGTGGTTCCTCACTTCTTCACATCGTTCTGCAACAATTGCATAAATATAATCATCGTCTCCACATAAAATTGGTGCCAATCCACCTCTGTCGATATTTTGATCAATATTCTGGTCTTTATCCGATGCATGGATACATTCAGTATCCGTTATTTGCCTAGTCTGTGGATTTCTATATGCATCAATATTTGGGGAGTTATTATCACAATCATCCGAAATCTTCACGCATTTGATATCAGAATTCATTGCTCTCTTGGTATCCTCATTATCGACAATTACCGTTTGTTTTTTCTCTACGGGTTTCTTATTGAGAATTGCGTAAATCGGCTTATGATAACTGAAGTATGTTTCATATACACCACAATCAATATCATCGAAATTAGCGAAAATGACGTCTATTTGGGTATTTAGATTTGTCGTTACACTTGAAGGCGCTAATTTTGTTTGGAGCTGATAATGATTCAGAAAATTGATGAAATGATTTGGATTTTTCGCATCGTCTCTATGATTCAAAACGTTGTAATTGAAATCCCCTATCAAAACCGTCTTGCTTCGGGTGGGGATCTGCTCCATAACGTTGTTTAGGGCTTTTTTGAACATTAATTGAGTGGTTTTTGGGGATTTATATCTACTAATTAGATGATAGTCATCTATTTTTATCATAAATAATTCAACGTGTGCATTTGCATTGAATTCGCGCTCAACGAATATCAATTCTGCCTGTAAACTGTTTTTGACATAGCAAATTAATCCTCGGCTACTCGAGCTGTAATTAGATCTGAATACAATCCGGTAATTTTTAATTCCTAAATCGTCATTGTTATTTGTTAGAGTTTCACTCAAAACTAATACATCGCTCCGAAGGAACCACTGATCATTTGTTATGTGAATTAGCTTATTTTTAACTTCCCGGGCTAGGGAAGTTATTGTAATCACCCCGAAAATCGAAATTCGAATTTTCATCATATCTCCACGTTTCAAGGTCACCACAATATTTTTCAACTATTTTCAAGATGATGTATGTATGTATGTGCGTGTGTGTGTGTGTGTGTGTGTGGGTTCGTATGTCTGTGACCAAAAATTTTGTCCAATGATTTCTCGTGTATGGATGATGGGATCAAGGTCATTAATGATGCAATCGAAGCGTCTTCATTCAACTTAGAGCTGAAAAGATTCTGGAAGAAATTGGTCCAGTCGTTCTCCAGTTTTTCCAGGAAAACGAGGTGATTTTTTTTTGTTTTTTTTTGTTTTTTGTTGTTTTTTTTTTTTTTTTTGTTTTTTTTTAAATATATTCTTGCTTGATTCTGCTCTTACTTCGTACACAATAAACAGAAATCTATAAACTAAAGGAAAACAAAATAAAAATGTGTAAAAAGTTAAAATGAAAGATTTGAAAATTTAAAAAAAGAAATGAAATTCTGGTCAAACATAACCATCAATATTTCCGACTTGTAAGCAACTTTCAATGCAATCTATTATTGGCCCAAATAACATGATATAACATTTACCTCGACAATTAAGTAGTCACTATTAAACTAAGGCAATGAGTCAGTACCGAATACTCCAAAAACATATTAATCCGTTAAAGAGCAGCAAAAATCTCTTCAATACCCGGGCAGCCAGTGGTAATGTAGGAAATAACATTGGCGGTATTGAGTATTGGGGTAGTACGCGATCTTGCCGTCTGGCGTTCAAGTTGTTTGTGAGAAGTTGGGGGCCTTTTCACGAAAGAGCATCCGCCATTATTCGATAACCAGCTGTGATCGATTCATCTGTGAGGAACGATATCAGCTTTTTTTCGGAATTTACTTCCAAGCTATTATTATAATTCTTGCTTTCAGCATAATTGTAATAATACATTAAGAAAGAGAGGAAATAAGGGTCAGCGATAGGCGACCAATAACAGAAATAATAGCAATCGTCTGCTAAACGCGACAAAAAAGTAAGAACTCAGTGCCAATTAGAAAATTGTCTGCGACAAGCGACATTAGACTGAAAATAATAAAACAAATCGTCTGCCGTTGGCGACACAAAAGTAAGAACCCAGTGTTGATCAGAAATTGTCTGCTACGAGCGACATTAGACTGAAAATAATAAAACAAATCGTCTGCCGTTGACGACACAAAGGTAAGAACTCATTGCCAATTAGAAAATTGTCTGCGACGAGCGACATTAGACTGAAAACAATAAAACAAACAAACAAACAAATTGTCTGCCGTTGGCGACAAAATCTCTACGAGAGAAAAAAATGAGGGCAAAACGCCAATCCATGAGAAAAATCAACAAAAACAAGAAGCGCCGTCAAAATGCAAACCGTGGCATGATTCATCCAACGAGTTTGAATGAGACAGTTTCTACTCGGCAACAGCATGATAAGCCAAATAAAGTGGTGAAGCATAAAAGACAAAAAAAAAAAGAGATGATGAGAATTAAGCGTTCTGATCCATTCTACAAACAATTAGAAAGGGACCAAAATCGTAAGCGAAAACAACAATTACGAATCAATAAGGTTTTCACAAAGAAAGAAAATGAACGAAACAAGGAAAGCTTACAACGTTTACAACAGAATAATGAATTTAAGAAAAAGGAAAATAAGAATAAGAGAGAATATATGAAACGTAAGAGGCCAAATGAAGAATTTAGGAAAAAGAAGAATAATGAAACCAGGAAATACATGAAACGCAAGCGAGGAGAAAACGAATTTAAACGGGATGAACTTAAAAAAAATAGAATCAGAATGAGTTATCCGAAAGCGTGAAAAGTATATGGTTAATGAACGTAGAATGAATATTGCAAGGAATATCATTCTACGACAAAATATAGACTATATAAAGAATGAACTTGCCAATAATCTAAAAAGAAATCGTATTCTTCGACAAGGGAAAGCTTATAAATCACGAGAATTAACGGAAAATATTATGAGGAACAAATTGTTGAGAAAGCATTCTAAATATATTCAGAATGAAATATCACGAAATATTGAACGAAATAAGAAGTTGAGGTCCAATAGCACGTATAGACGAAAAGCAACAGAAGAGAACCAGAAACGAATGAGGAAAATTCGCTGCAGAAAAGAATATAAAAAACGGGAGAGAATGTTAAATATCCAAAGAATCAAAGAGAAACGAACGAATGAGCAATTTCGAACCCGAGAATTGAAGAAAAATGCAACGTTGCAAAGAGAAAAAAGATCAATTGATGTATTGCAGTTCCGCGAAAATCTGAACAGTCTTTTATTGAGAAATAAAGATAAAGATCCAAAGGCAAAACTTCAACTGGCATTTATACAATTTCGTGCAGAAACAGCCTCATTCGTGTGCTGTTGTTGCGAAGGCCTTTTTTTCAGATGTTCCGTTGTAAAATTTAATGAAAAAAAAATTATTGTCAAAAGTGGTCCTTCACTCTTAGCACAAATCAATAATTTTCCCTCAGGTTTTATATGCAACACGTGCAAAAATGCTGCATATCTTGGTAAAGTACACAAGTTATCAACGAGTAATGGTCTCCAATTCGTACAAGTCCCAAAATCTGTTCGAGAATTGTCTGATCTTGAGGAAAGAATGGTAGCACCAGTATTAAATTTCATGCAAATTCGGGCACTCAAACCCTATGCTCTAAATCCGCAATTGGGTCTAAAAGGCAGTGTTGTTAACATACAAGTTGAAATAAATGATATGCTAAAGGTTTTACCCCGTAAATTTGATGAAATGCAGGAAATCCAAATCAAATTGAAAAGACACGTAGATCATAAAAGTGATTATATGTTCGAAGCTATCAGACCAGCAATGATTTGCAAAGCTTTGAAACATTTAATTACCACGCCATTATATGAAAAGTATGAAGTTAAAATAGATGAGGGATATATATCTTCAGAACTATGAAAATGATGATCATCCTATCAATTTCATAGTTGATAATAATGATATCATTGACAATGGAAAAATAGATGAAACAGATCGAGAAATAGACACAGCAGTTGGGCTTGATGATATAGTTATCAATGACAAAGAAAGTAAGATGGAAATTGATCAATTCATTGATTTCGATCAAATAAACAATGACGAGGTTTTGCTGGTTGACCATAATGCAGAGGTCGTAGAAAAATATGCACCAATTGTCAATATAATCGCTCCCGGACAAGATAAACATCCAATGCCTTGGCATAAAATGGAAGACTTGGATGAGCTGTGTTTCCCGAGAATATTCGTAGGGCACTCGTTCAGTCTACCAAAAGGCATTTCTTATTCAGATCGTATGAAATCAGAAGCGAGACGCTATGATCGGCGATCATGTATTCCTCCAAGAATTTTGTTCATGGCCAAGAAAGCTTTAGAAATTACATGCGCATCGAGTATAAATATATGTTTGAGACGAACAAAGGAAAACGCTGATAAGCCAATAACTGCCGGAAATGCTATAGATGCTGATTTTAAGGCTAATTTAATTGAATTTGACGATGGTTTCAGAATGCTCAAATTTGTCAGATCATCGCCAGCATATTGGGAGCATAAAAAAAAAGAACTCTTGGCAATGATTCGTCAATTCGGTAAACCAACTTTTTTCTTGACATTATCAGCTGCTGAGAGCCACTGGCCTGAGTTATTGCAAACTTTGATGAAGTACAGTGAGAAAGGACACACGATATCTATAAAAGAAGCATTTGATTTGGAATATAATATTAAGACTGATTTGATAAGAAATGACCCAGAGTTACGTGTGCACGATATTTTGATCACAAGGTTCAGAAATTTATGTGGTTATTAAGACAAAAGAACAGTATTTTCGGAGAATATTCACTCGAGGACAGCTATCAACGAGTCGAGTTCCAACAACGTGGAAGTCCACACGAACATATGCTCTTGTGGTTGAAAAATGCCCCAAAATATGATAATGACAGTGATGTGAATGACAATGATCCATTGACTAATTTCATTGATCGTTTTCTCACTTGTGAATATGATGAAAAGAATCCATACATCAAATTGCAAATGCATAAGCATGGTTATAGTTGCTACAAAGGACAGAAAAACAAACAATGTCGTTTTCATATCCCTTATCCAGTTATGAGAAGAATAATGATTTTGAAGCCATTAAATGAGAATGAAGCTGTACCAAAACCATATCAATCAATCGATAAACTAATGAATGAGTTTTATAAAGGAGAAATTTCCATGAGTTATGATGAAATTTTGAAGAAATTAGATATGACTGAAGAAGAGTATATCCTTGCGATTCGTAGCACACTGAAGCAAAAGCGAGTATTCTTGAAGAGATCTAGTCTAGAAGTGAGAATTAATTCTTATAATAAAGATATATTACAATTGTTTGAATCAAATATAGATATGCAATTTATACTAGATGAGTATGCCATGATGAGCTACGTCACTAACTATATTAGTAAAATCGAAGGGGGATTGTCCAAATTATTGAGAGAAGCTGCGATAGACTGCGATAACAACAATAATAGTGTTAAAGAGAAATTTCGAAAGATTGCAAATGTATTTCTCAACGGTAACTTAATGTCTTCCCAAGAGGCAGCGTATCATGCTCTACAATTGTCGTTATCAAAAAAAAAGTAGGAAGACAATATTCATCAACACAGGGCCAATAACAGAACGTGTTCGTATGTCGAAAACTGATGAAAACCTGAAAAAACTTGATAAAGACTCTACTGAAATATACATGGCTGATGTATTTGATAAATATAGTAGAAGAGGAAGGAAGCTTGAGAATATTTGTCTTGCTGATCATGCGGCGAATTATCAAGCATGCAAAAAGAAAGCGTCAAAAGATGATGATGAAAATGACGATGATGATGATGAGGATAGAGCGTACAAGCTTCGACTACATACAGCTGTCATTAGATACCGACGATACAGATTGAAACAAGATCCAGCAAACTATCATAGAGAGAAGATATTATTATTTATGCCTTGGCGAAATGAAAAGCTTGAGGTAGAAAATGTGGTTTATAAAAAAGTGTATAAGAATAATGAAGAAATTATAGAGAGAAATCAAGCAAAATACTCCATCATAAGTGATGAAGCTATGGATGAGGCACTAGAACAAGTCGAGAACGACGTACGTGCAAGTATACACGAAGGGACTGATGGGAATTCTGCAGCTCATAACATTGATATTTTCCAGCAAGATTGAGAAAATTGTAAAGCTAATGAGCATATAAAAAAAAGCGATACTCATAAGACTAGGTACACTTGTCCAGCCAGGGTAAAAGAGAATGAACTCCATGACATGATGAGAAATTTGAATTGCAAACAAAAAGAGTTTGTTATGCATATATTGAATTGTTACAAATTGGGCCAAGTACCATTCAAAATATTTTTGAGCGGCTCTGCTGGCGTTGGAAAGAGTTATGTCATTAATACATTGTATCAATTGGTAACTAATTATTTCGAT
The DNA here is from genome assembly GCA_035578325.1 of Coelinius sp. EB29. NCBI lineage: Eukaryota > Metazoa > Arthropoda > Insecta > Hymenoptera > Braconidae > Coelinius > Coelinius sp. EB29. The sequence continues at coordinate 6,422,742 of JAOZGT010000001.1, read as the reverse complement.
AACTTACCTGGAGGCAATATGGATAAGATAATAGTTTTATTATGTGCCCCGTCAGGAAAAGCAGCATTTTTAATTAATGGGGTGACATTACATTCTGCTTTCGCTTTACCATGTCAAAAATATGGAGCACAAATGGGTCAACTATCTAGTGATTTAGCTAATAACATTCGTGAAAACTTATCAAAAATGCAACTTCTAATAATTGATGAAATTTCAATGGTAAGTTGCACAATACTAGGTTGGATCGATACACGATTACGACAAATAAAAGGTGTGAATCAACCCTTTGGTGGGATTTATGTATTGGCTTGCGGTGATTTGAATCAATTACCACCTGTAAACGACAAGCCAGTTTATCAAGTCTCCAGACGAAATGAAATGGCTGCATTCCTAGACGTTAATCCATTATGGAATGAATTCGAGTTTTTTGAATTGACCGAGATAATGCGTCAAAAAGATGATTTAGCATTTATCAATGCTCTAAATAATCTAGCAGTTGGAAGTATGACAGAAGACGATATAGGGTTGATCAAATCACGAGAAATCTTGAAAGGGAATGAGGTTCCAGAGACGGCCATAAGACTATATGCAACCAATGCAAATGTGATTACATACAATGCATTCAAGATTGCAAAATGCACCAGTGAGTTGGTTATTTCAACTGCTGAAAATACCTTTCCAAAAGATATGAATGCACAAACCAAAAAATTTCTATTGCAATCAATTAAAAAACAAGGGAAAAAAAGCGCGACTGAATTACTCCCTAAACTCGAACTGAAAATCAACATAAAGTATATACTTTATGATAATAAACAATATTGATGTTGAAGATGGATTGGTTAATGGAGCATGTGGGGTCTTGAAATTGATTACATTCAAAGAAAATACCACGATCCCATCAATATTATGGTTGGATTTCCAATTGCCAAGAGTTGGAGTTAAAGCAAGAAGGCAGTATTATAATTATATGGAAAGGGAAAATATTGATCGTGACTGGATACCAATCCCCAAAATTGCACTCCAATTGGATATTAATGATAATCAAAAACATCGAATCATGCGATACCAATTCCCTGTTATACCTGCAGAAGCAATAACAATCCATAAAAGTCAGGGACAAACTTATGAAAAGATATGCTTGGATTTTACCAAGTCGGAACGGCGAACTTTGCCAATGTTGTACGTAGCTCTGAGTAGAGTCACATCATTAAATGGTCTGTATATTTTGGGAGAATTTCAATTATCAAAAATGCAAACCAAAAAAACTGCTACAACGAATACAGCTTTGGGCGAATTGACGCCTTTGAGAAATACCAGACAATTAACATTATCATATGATAATTTAATGTGTGAAAATGGCCCAAAAATTGTGTATCAAAATGTTGGAACCTTGAAAAATAAGCTAATTCACATAACAAATGATCAGTGGTTCCTTCGAAGTGATGTATTGGTTTTGAGTGAAACTCTGACCCATGACAATGACGATTTAGCAATCGAAAATTACCGGATTGTATTCAGATCCAATTACAGCTCGAGTAGCCGAGGATTGATTTGCTATGTAAAAAACAGTTCTCAAGCAGAATTGGTATCGGTTGAACGCGAATTCAATGCGAATGCAAACTTTGAATTATTCACCGTAAAAATGAATGATTATCATATAATCAGCGGTTATAAATCGCCGAAAACCACGAAAACGATGTTCGAAAAAGCTCTGAACAATGTTATGGAGAACATCCCAATCCGAAGCAAGGTGGTATTGATTGGGGATTTCAATTATAATGTTGTGAATCATGGAAACGATGCAAATAATCCAAATTATCTCATCGATTATCTGAAGCTTCATCAGTTACAGACCAAATTACCACCTTCGAGTGTAACGACAAATCTAAATACACAAATAGATGTCATTTTTGCTAATGTTGGTGATATTGATTGTGGTGTATATGAAACATACTTTAGTTATCATAAACCAATCTATGCAATTTTCAATAGGAAACCTATACAGCAAAATGAGAGAATATTCATCAATAAGGCTGATACTAAGGAAACAATAAATTTGAATACCGAATGTATGGATGTTTCAGATGATTGTGACAACAACCACTCGAATATGAATAAATGTAGAAATTCACCAACTAGAGAAAAAGCGGATTTGGATACTGAATGTATTTATGTTTCGGAAAAACCAGGTGACGCAAGTGAATGTATCATCATTTCCGACGAAAGCAGTTACAGAAACGACCATCAACATGGTTCACGTATGAGAGTCCATCAGAATAATGATTACGACTATGCTATACCTGTGGAAGTTTGTAGGAGAGCACTAAGCCCCAGGTGTCATTTAACATGCGGGCATATCAATTTCTTTCATGAAATATTGAACGGATCATTGAGTGATCGGGGAATATTCAATCTCGCTCAAGATACAGGTTTTGTCCAGTATTTCCTACGCAATCTGCAACCAATCCCTGATGATGCAAATAATATTCAGATTGTTTACAGCGGTGAAGTGGGCCGAAAGAGAATGGATGAAGAAGAACCAATAAGACATTGGATTTGCACGAAGTATGATGGAAATCGAAATGTTCATATCTACGACAGTATAAACGCGAGACGATTACAACAAGATCAAATTGATTTTCTGCAGGCCTTGTATCCATTCAGAAAAAATTATATCTTTCATAGAGTTCAGCATCAGCCAGATGCCATTTCATGTGGAGTATTTGCGATATATTTCGCAACTCTACTGTATCTAGGAGAAGACCCTAGCGAGCAGACGCATTATGATGCACGCTTGATGCGGAATCATGTCGTAACAATTTTGTTGAACCGACAACTGGCACCCTTCCCAGCAGAAGGGTATCAAACGCATTGATCAACATATCCATGTGCATTCATTCTATGTGCACAGAATAGACTTAAATATTTTTTTCACATCGGCAATGGAATTGAATCTGTAAAACAATTTCTCATGATAATCTGATAAGTCACGGCCATGATGATAATTCCGTCAAATCGTAATGCTTATAAAAGGGATAATCGATCACCGGACCAATGCAGTTAAATATTCTCAAGATAGGTTGTTCGAAAAATATAAATGATAATTTAGAAATTTTGTTGAAATGCTCAAAAACCATTTTTCTACAAGACGGAAAAATCTATGCATAACCCCTCTTCTGCCTTTTTATTGAGTGCTAACAGAGCTTATCTTACCGTTTAGTGATCAAGGAAGTTTGGGTGGTCAAATTTTGAAGTGAAACTTCTTCACGCGCGTCATGGATTTCCGACGACCAGAGTAAAACCGACTCAAGACCGTCACGAAAAAACGTCATAGCGAGGGGGAGGTAACCAGACCCCTGGGGACCCTCACCACCGCTCACCGTTCACTGTCGCTCTCTCACTTTATCCGCTCACTGAGGTGAGGGAGCCTTTGACAAAAGTTCTCTCTCTCTTTTCTCTCTTTTCCTCTCGCTCTCAGACCCTAGCCAACGACGTCACGCCAAGCATCAGCTGCTTGGGAGAGAGAGGAATAATAGTTTCACTTCCGTCGTGCGTAGGCTTGACACACTCAGTTTTTTTTCCAGTTAATGGCGAGTATGATGAACATTAAGGTACTTCCGCCGTAAGTAAATGGGAATCGAAGAAAAAAATCTAGAGACCTGAAATTTCGAGTATATATCCGGCAGGCTACTAGAAGTCCCAAAACGATGGACTACATAGATTCTTGAAAAAAAAATATTGAAGATATGTCATTTGTACAGGGTCTCATGAGACGCGATGTTCAAAAATCATTTAAAAATGATCGGAAAAACTCTACAAACCGAAATACCTGCTCGATCACTCCATGAAATATTTAAGAATTTTTATCAATAATTTTTTCCACATGTTACTACACCAATCCTGAGATATTATTAAAAATCTATCGATCGTTAGAAATTTTGGTCAAAATGGCGGTCAAAAGTGGCAACGTTGAGAGGAGCCTAGAACGCTCGGAGTGTCGCTCCCGCCGAAAGACATCAAGGAGCCAACTGTAGATTCTACAGTGTGGTATAGGGACTATCTAAAGAGACAAGTGTACCAACTCCGTGAGACGACAATGCGGTGTCGCCAAATGTATTCGAAAAATTTTAATACATAAAGAAATTCATATAAATAATTTTTAAGGTTGAAAATTATTGCCACAGTTGTATCTCTCATGTTACCTCAAAATTATCAATGATAAACATTGAACGTGATTGAATTAAAGTGATTGATTGAATTCTATTTATTGATGAAATTTCTTCACTCTGTAACAAAAACAATGAATACAATCCGAAATGAATAAAAATTTTCTTTTTTTCAGTCAACACTTCTTTATTTTTCTGCCATGTGTATGAATACAGGGTGTCCCATAACTACTGTCATTCCTTTGGGGTAGTGAAAGGGGGTGGTATTTGAAGTGGAAAGTTCCTCTTCGGTTTTCGGATCGGACCACTTTTTTTTTTTATTTAATTTTTTAAATGTCTGACTAGTTTTTTTTTTTAACTTATACTACTTGATAGGATTTTTTTTTTTTTTTCAATATCTTCATCTTTTTGGCACAGTTTATCACCACATACTAACCGTAGTCCCCCCATCGCGCCCTCTAGCGCCGGGAATGATTGAAAAAAAAAAGAGAGTTAGAATAAATTATTAAATTTTTTTTTTTAACCGTGTTCTCAAATAGGCCTGTTTCCATTGATCATCATGACAACTCCCAATTCTCGCCCCCTCCCGCCGCGAATCATTTCCAAAAAACAAAAAAGGGAAATCAAAAACGGAATGTGATTGTTATTTTGTGATTGTTTTTTTGTGTCCTTCTGTTTCCAGATTATTTTTAATAATTTTTTTTCCGATGATACAATCGGCTGATCACTGATCACCTACCCACCCACCCATCAAAACTAAAACTCTCCCCTATCACTCCCTCGACCACTGAATTATTTTCAAAAATCAAAAGAGGGAATTAAAAAATGAAATACTATTTTTATTTATTTTTTTTCGATGATTCAATCGGCTGAAGACCTCCCAACCCACCCATCGAAACCAAAACTCTCCCCTATCAGTCCCTCGACCTCTGAATTATTTTCAAAAATCAAAAGAGGGAATTAAAAAATGAATTATTATTTTTTTTCATTGTTTTTTTTTTTTTTGATGATTCAATCGGATGAAGACCTACCAATCCACTCATCAAAACTAAAGCTCTCCCCTATCACACACAAAAAAATCTATACGCAAATTACGTTTTACTAACCGTAATTTACGGTTATCAGTCGTACGATGTCCGATGTCATCATTTCCGACATGGAAATCCGAATTCACGGCTTAGAAAGTCGTAAGTTACAATTGAAAAAGAAACGTAATTCACGACTGAATAAATCGTAATTCACGTCCAAATTAAACGTAATTCACGTTTAAAAAATCGTAATTCACGTTCAAGAAATCGTAAATTACGATTAACCAAAAAACGTAAATCACGACTGAATCAAACGTAATTCACGACTGAATTAATCGTAATTCACGTTTAAGAAATCGTGAATTACGATTGAGCAAAAAAACGTAAATCACGACTAAATTAAACGTAATTTACGACTGAATAAATTGTGATTCGCGTTTAAGAAATCGTGAATTACGATTGTCCAAAAAATGTAATTGACGACTGAATTAAATGTTGTTATCAAAATTTTCACGTCAACGTTTTTTTTCATTTCCTTTCTTTTCTCTTTTATTCCTAGAATAAAATATGATGGGACATATTTGTCAGTGAATAGGTTCTGATAAACAGTATTAGTATTCAATTAAATTTTTATCATGTATTTATTATAATTATTTAGGAATTTTTATGAGTTTTTTATGTACATATCAACAGTGCCTATTACAAAAAATTAGGTTCCATTGAATTTGAGAATTTTCACCTTATAACTATTTTGAAATTTCATTTCTGAGTTACTATACAATTTTCTACATCTATAAAATGGATTTAGAGTTTATGACGATGAGACACGTATAATTTTCCATCTGTAGTTTGCGAACATGGGAAGGGTGAAACGAAACTAATTTATCTTGAGAAACAAAAAACCATTCATTTGAACGAAATCCCTCATAAGCATGATAACGACTGTTGAAGTAGTAAACAAAAAATTTTTTCCCTAAAAAATAAAGTCGAGTGGGATTTTTCGAGTCGATAATCAGATGGTGAATTTCACCAAAAATTGGCACATCGTCATCTAGATCTAAACCAATGACAACTGTCATGGATGTATCGTAGTGAGTCCCATGGATCTCACATGTCTTCACAAGGATAACTTCTTGTATATCCTTAGGAATTATAGATGAGAAATCCTTCGCATTTTCCATGTCTTTGATTAATGTAATCGTCCTTAGTTTCCCCATAGTAATCACACGTTCAAGACCTCTATGGTCGATAAATCTTGATGCTAACTTGAACTGCTCTCTTTTCAATAACGTATGGGGAAGATTACGGAAATTGTTCGTGACCCTTGCTATTTCTTTAAATTTCTTGTGTTTCCCCTCAAACCTGATTGATGAAAGCATATTTAGAGGACCCATAATTGCCAACAAGTGAGCATAATGAAGCATCAAGTGAAATTTTATCGTGAAATATCTCTCTGGAAATACTTTTAAATAAAGTTTATGATGTTCGCTGATTAAGTCCATTAAAAAACCTTTCATCGCTAAATCTACGTATGGAGCATATAAAATATCGAGAATCTGACGTAAAAGTGACCATAAGTAATAAACTTCTTCATCCTCTTCGACATCAACTAAGTCCCCAATCATCAGACCAAAATATCTAACAAAACATAGCATCTCGCTGACTGAATAATGTAGAGTTTTATTCTTGAGATGATCCTGAGTGATTGGAGGGGGTCTATTGCTATTTTCTGTTGATCCATAGTTGAATGAATTAATTCTATAATTCAATATATCGAGAGAAAAACGTTTCTTTGTGAGAAAATATTGGATAATAGGTATCATGACGTATTTACAAACGCCCTCGGCTAAATCATGAGGTAAATCAACAGTAATATTTTCTGTAAAATTCATTGGCTTCCGGATGGATGCCGCGTTGGTTTTCAGCATTGTGCCGACGTTTCGCAAACATTGCAGTCTGCATCTTCAGGGCTAAGAGCTCCGATTCTGAGCTCCTGTGTGACGGGGTAGTCCTTTTATGGCTCCTCATGATGGTGGGGATAGAGGAGTGTGGTGGGGGAAGTCAGCCAATCAAATGTCTTTAATTGATCAGCTGATCAATTAAAAAACCGGGAGGACAGTCTTCCAAATAGGGTTCACCTGATATCCTGTGTCCCTGTTCAGGTTGTTGGGATTCTTGTGGATCTCTAGGCCTTCTCGATATTTTCTTTCAAAATATCCTTTAGACCTCGCCAACATTTTGGCCTGGTCATATCTGATGGTGTGACCAGTGTCCATATAATGTTCCGCCAGGGCAGACTGTACATTGTGACCATATTTGGAACACCGTTGGTGTTCTTTGATCCGTGTACTGATCCTCCTCCCGGTTTCCCCAATGTACACTTTTCCGCATGTGCAGGGGATCTGATACACTCCTGGGGTGCTCAAGAGTGGTCTCTGATCCTTGGTATTGGGCAACATCTGTCCAATCTTTGTTGGTGGTTGAAAGATCGTTCTGATGTTGTGTTTCCCCAGTACCTTGCTGATGCGGTTTTTAATTGATCAGCTGATCAATTAAAGACATTTGATTGGCTGACTTCCCCCACCACACTCCTCTATCCCCACCATCATGAGGAGCCATAAAAGGACTACCCCGTCACACAGGAGCTCAGAATCGGAGCTCTTAGCCCTGAAGATGCAGACTGCAATGTTTGCGAAACGTCGGCACAATGCTGAAAACCAACGCGGCATCCATCCGGAAGCCAATGAATTTTCCAATAACCTTGGCCGCGAAAGCCTCAAATCTAAGATTAAACGCCTCCACGGAGAGGCTATTCTTGGGTCAGTGAATTTATCCACCAAACTTCGGAAGTCCTTGCACGTTCAACTGTGCTCACTAACCTTCCTGAAAAGGTGCCGTTGTAGGGATTGAGTTCCTTGGGGATGAATAACAATCCACTGACACAGTTATTAATGTTGTAACTTAATAACAGTTTATTACTAACGACTAGAAACGGTTTAACAAAAGTAGAAATAATTGAATTGAATTAAATATGATGTGATCAGTAAGGAGTTTGCGTAAATACTGAATTTGGCTGTTGGTCGTGTGTATTCGCTAACGCCGAGTATTTCCGAGTAACACCGGGGCGCGGTAGACTCGTGTATATGTGTATGTGCAGCCAACCGCTACATGGCTCCCTTGCTCAGTAAAAAACGTAGTTTTTCAAAAACTGTAACAGAAACTAATTATTCTTGAACAGATGGTTGACGTTTTATTAGTAGATAAAAAAAAAAATTGTTGAATGCAAGATAGTTTGCGAAAATGATAACCAATTTTCTGAGTAAATAAAGAAGAGAAAAAATTATTTTGACGTTGAAAAAAAAACTTAATCCTCATTGAAACGGTGGAAAAGAGAAAAAAAATTGTTTTACGGACAGTGTCCTGAGCGAAATGACTCTCAGGGGTTGTGGAAAATGACTTCCTCAGCAAATCTTAGCTGTTTCCTCTTCCTTCTGGTGTCAACTACCGTGCTCGTGCTGGGCTGTGGTTGATGCTGTTGAGGCTCTGCTGGTACATCTGGTCGTGGGGGTGGTTCTGGTAACTGATCTATGTCATCTGGTAGTATATACGCTGGTTTGAGTCGGTCTATCGATATAGGAGTGTCCGTCAGTGGAGCTCCTCGTCCCATACCTTTTGCACGCACTACATAGTGCTTCTCATGTCTGCTGATGACTCTGTATGGGCCGTCATACGGTGGAGAGTGGTTGTGTGAGGCAGTTTCCGTGCGTACGAAAACGTGTGAGCTGTCTGCCAGGTCCTTGAAGGTGAACACGGGTCGTGTGCCGTGTCGTGACGTTGGCTTTGGTGCAAGGCTCTCGAAATGTTTTCGAAGATTGCGCAGTAGCTCAGGTGCTCCTCTTCTATCCGTGGGAGCAAAAAACTCCCCAGGCACACGAATATTCTCTCCATAAGTCAATTCTGCTGGGGTACTCTGGATGTCTTCCTTCCAGACTGTTCGTAATCCGAGCAGAACCAGTGGTAAAGCCTCATACCATGAATCCCCGTGACATCGGAGTGCTGCTTTCAACTGCCGGTGAAGTCTCTCAACCAGTCCGTTGGCTTGTGGGTGCAGTGGCGTGGTTAGCTTGCGCTGGATTCCCAGCATCTGAGTTAGCTGTTTGTAGACATCTGCGATGAACTGACCTCCTCTATCTGAGGTTATCCTCAGAGGTACGCCGAATCTCGCTACCCAATGGTACAGTAGCGCTTGAACGATGGTGGATACGTTGATGTCGCGAAGAGATATCGCTTCGGGATAACGTGTGAATCTGTCAATTATCGTGAAACAGTATTTGAATCCCTTCGATTCTGGCAGAGACACCAAATCAACGTGGATGTGCTCGAACCTCTGTGATGGCAACTTGAATTTTGCCAGTGGTGTGGATGCGTTTCGTGTCACCTTTTGACGCTGGCAGGCTAGACAATTTTTGCTCCACTCTGCACAGTCTTTGTTCAACGCTGGCCAAACGTAATGCTGAGACACCAGTTTCCGTGATCCTCTGCTTCCAGGGTGGGCTAAGCAGTGCAATGAGTTGAATACCTGCCTCCTGTATTGGCCTGGAACGTATGGGCGAGCCGTACCTGATGACACATCACAGTACAACCTGTCGTTGGTCCCTGGGAGCCGTATGAGCTTGAGCTGTAGGCCAGTGTCTGGTCGTTGAAGTAACTGGCGGAGTTCTGGGTCATTTCGCTGTGCTTCTATCAGTTGCTCGTTCGTGACAGATGTTAAGACTGCCTCAATTCGTGACAAGGCATCAGCTACTATGTTGTCTGAGCCTGCGACATGTCTTATGTCGGTGGAAAATTGAGCGATGAAATCTAATCTTCTGAACTGCCAGGGAGATGCTCGTTCTGGTTTCTGTTGGAATGCATGAGTCAGTGGCTTGTGGTCTGTAAATATGATCACATGTCGGCCTTCAAAAATGTGTCTGAAGTTCTGTACTGCCTCAAAAATTGCCTGCAGTTCTCTATCGTACGCTGCGTGTTTCTCAGAACTGAGAGTTAGCCTCTTGCTGAAAAACGCAAGCGGTTGCCAGGAATTGTGGTGTCTCTGCTGTAGGACAGCTCCAATGGCGTGGTCTGATGCATCCGTGAATATTGCCCACTCAGCCTCGAAGTTTGGATGTGACAACTGAGTGGCTTCTGCCAGGGCTCGTTTACTGCGTTCAAATGACTCTTCAAGGGCTGGTGTCCAATTGACTGGCTGATTGCCTTTGACGTTCGGTCCATGGAGTTCTGCGTTTAACGGAGCAAGAATTTCTGCTGCTCGCTTGATAAATTTTCTATAGAAGTTGATGGTACCGAGGAATCTGCGCAGTGCCTTAACTGTTGATGGTCTGGTGAACTCCAGGATCGCGTTTACTCGATCCTTGGGTGGTTTGATACCCTGGGCGTTGATTGTATGTCCTAAAAACAACACTTCTGGCTGTCCAAGGACCGACTCGGCGACGTTGATGATCAAACCATAGCCCTGGAGGCGTTGGAACAAAATTCTCAAGTGTTCTCGGTGCTGTTTCTCGTCTTCAGACGCTACCAAAATGTCGTCGATATATGGAAACAAAAAAGGTAGGTCTCGTGTGACTTCATCAATCAGACGTTGGAATGTTTGAGCAGCGTTCCTGAGGCCGAACGTCATGTACGGGAACTCAAAGAGTCCAAATGGCGTGATGATGGCCGTCTTCTGTATGTCCTCTGGTGCCACTGGTATCTGATTAAATGCTTTTACTAGGTCGATGGTGGAGAATATAGTTTTTCCATGCAGACTAGCAGCAAAATCTTCTAAATAACGAACAGGGTACTTATCTGGGATGGTCCTGTCGTTGAGTGCCCTGTAGTCTCCACATGGTCTCCATTCGCCATTTTTCTTGGGGGCCAAATGAAGCGGTGAAGACCAAGGACTATCACTCCTCCGTGCTGTGCCTAGCTTAATCATACTCGAGAACTCCGAATGGGCAATTCTGAGTTTATCTGGAGCTAAGCGGCGTGCTCTGCACGAGACTGGTGGTCCTGGTGTTGTTTTGATGTGATGGAGTGTAGAATGTTCTGTGTTTCTCAGCAATCCCTCGGGTTTGGTGATTGCTACGAATTCACTCAACAGGTCTGCGTATGGCGAGTCTTCATTGATTGTGAGGAGTTTGACAGAGTGAGTATTTCGACGTGTAGACTGGCCAGTCGATGTTAGACCAGTAGTGTTGTCGATAATCCGCCCGTTCCTCAGATTAGGGAGTAAGTTGAAGTGATGAAGAAAATCGGCCCCAATTATGGGCTTGCTGACATCAGCTTCAACGAAACGCCAAGCAAAATCTCTGCGGAGACCAATGTCTGGCGAAATTGTTGTGTAACCATACGTATTTATGAGCGTACCATTCGCTGCGAACAGCTGGTAGCCAGTTGCTTCTTTCAGTTTTGCAGAACGCCTGCAGGGAGTGACGGAGACATCCGAGCCAGTATCCACCAGGTATTGAATGTTGGTCGTTCCATCAGTAATGAATAGGCGTCTTGATTGTGAATGAGAGCCAGTTTCCGCCTCTAACGACTCTCTCTGGAGTTTCCCTGAAACTTACACCCTGGCTGGCAGTTCTTAGCATTACTGCCGTACTTGTAATGATACCAGCACGTGTCAAATTTCTTAGGTACCTTTCTTGTCCTTGAATTGCTACGTGGTCTGCTACCCGCACCTGGTCGCCCTCGTGAGCGTGAGCGAGGACGCGAATCTCGTGCTTGGAGTGCAGCCACCGTTGCTGTGAGGGCTGCCAGCTGTTTGGCAATGTCATTCTCCTGCCTGTTGTCTTGGATGGCCACGGAGGATACTGTTGAGCTTGGTGAGAACACCTCGTGCATGCTGTCGGCTAGCTTCCCCAGTTGTTCGCTGGAGAGATTCTCGTTCGCCACCAGACAGGCTCTTATCTGGGGTGGGAGGTGAGATAACCAACGTGCCTTTAACACATCTTCGTCGATATCTGAAACAAGACTTTTTAGGTGTCTTAGGTATTGTGAAGGCTTTCGGTCTCCAATGCTCTCCTTGTCGAGCAGTTGGAGAATGTTTGCCTGTTTTGACTTGGAATAGCACTGAACTAGTGCATTCCTTAATTTTTGGTAAGGAGCATCCTTGGGAAGGGGTGGGTTAACTATCAAATCTTCAACCTCACCAGCTGATTTGTTGTCTAGTAGAGGAACTGTTTTTCTGAATTTTTCCACCTCGCCGACGATCCCCAAATCGTGGAATTGGACTTCAATTTGTGCAAACCACAACGCAGGCTTCTCCTTGTTGAAAGGCGGTGCCACTAGCTTGTTTTGGATTACTGTTGTCGTGGTGGTGGTGGGGGGTGTTCGTCCGAATGCTGAACCTGGGACTATGTCGTCCGGCATCTTGATTTTACTTCAAAAATAAATTGGGACTGAAAAAGAAATTGTGAAATAATATGAAATAAAGGTATTAAAAGTCTTTATTTTGAAACCGGCACAGCGCAACGTCTCTGGGCGCTCGGCAATGTGCCAGCGATTTCACAAGCACTAGTGTCTCTGTCGCACTCACGCACTGGGTTCACAGCGGGTCGACAGGCACTCGGTTTTGGGTGTTTTTCAAGGGCACTGAAAAACTGGGGTCGACGCCCGGGCTCTGGAAAGTTCTACAGGCCACGAGACGCCGTTAGAAAATTTGCACTGCACACGCGGTGAAACATTTATGAATTTCAGGCGCGTGAGAGCGAGTCACTTGTTGCACTCACGGGGCACGGCACTTGGTTAAAATTTGGAACGCACTCATGTTAGCAGTTACAACACACAGCACGCGACGAAAATTATGAAAAATGTCCGTACACCGGCGCGAGGCGTTTATTGTTACTTTTTCTGTTGCTATGTCGTAGATTTTCCCGTTTTTGATCACGTCGGGGTCACCAATGTAGGGATTGAGTTCCTTGGGGATGAATAACAATCCACTGACACAGTTATTAATGTTGTAACTTAATAACAGTTTATTACTAACGACTAGAAACGGCTTAACAAAAGTAGAAATAATTGAATTGAATTAAATATGATGTGATCAGTAGGGAGTTTGCGTGAATACTGAATTTGGCTGTTGGTCGTGTGTATTCGCTAACGCCGAGTATTTCCGAGTAACACCAGGGCGCGGTAGACTCGTGTATATGTGTATGTGCAGCCAACCGCTACACCGTGACCATCAAGTGGTACCAAAGTTCCTCCGTTTGAGGAACCCTGTTCCCTCGAAGCAGGCGAATAACATTCTCCGCCAAGCTTCACTTAAACTTGTCAGAGAAAGGATCTCAGCAGCCAAGAAAAACTTGGCCCTCCTTTCCAGACAACTTTTGGATCTCCACCTTTTTCTGTCTAGTTCGCTGGAGTCACAGCTGTGGGAAACCTTGGATCGTGTCACTCATGACCAAGCTACCCGCTCTGCTGAGACGAGGACTGAGACTCAAAAAGGTAAATTCAAAAAATTAATCCCACAGGAGAAAACCCCGAGTCTCACGCACACGGTGAAGAACCTCAGCAAACATCAGCTGAGTGAGGCTCAGGTGTCAGTCCTCGCAAAAGGACATAACTTCGCTGTCGCCCCCAGGAAAATCCCCACTGAGGAAATAATCAGTCAGACTGAGACAGCCATTTTCCATCTTCCTCAGGAGACCAGTAACGAGATCCGGAGACAGTTGTCAAACATCCTACACAGGGCAAAACCTCCAGTCGATAATATCACCAAGGAGGAACGCCTAGCGTTGCGTAGTCTCAAAGAGAACAATGATATTATCATTCTTCCCGCAGACAAAGGCAATGCCACAGTGGTTTTGGATAAAGATGACTACTCTGCAAAAATCTCGGGGATGTTGAGTGACTCTAGAGTTTACACCAAACTCAAGAAAGATCCAACTCCCACAATCGAACGCAGAACTACTGAACTTCTGAAAAAGGCTGACCTCTCGCCTGAACTCAGGAAACTCCTTACTCCCAAAGAATCCTTTCCTCCCAGACTCTATGGACTCCCGAAAATCCATAAGCAGTCTGTCCCTCTGAGGCCTATCGTCAGTAACATTGGTGGTCCAACTTACCAGCTGGCAAAGTACCTCACCAAACCTCTACAGAAACTCACAGGTCAGAATGGCTCCTATATCCAAAATTCTCTGGATTTCGTGAGCAAATTGAAAACCCTCCAGACCTCTCCGGAGGATATCCTCGTGAGCTTTGATGTAGAATCCCTCTTCACCAATGTCCCTATCCCTGACACATTGAAAATAATAAAAACTCAAAAACCATCCCCTCCAAACTCCTACCCGTAGTAGAGCACTGTTTGACCTCTACATATTTTCAGTTTCAAGGAGAGTTCTATGAACAGAGATCAGGAGCAGCCATGGGCTCTCCTGTTTCGCCAATCATAGCCAATATCTTCATGGAACACTTTGAAAATGAAGTACTGAAGTCAGCAGATCTGAAACCCACTGTTTGGTATAGGTATGTAGATGATACCTTTGTCATCTGGCCACATAGCAGAACATCCCTAACTGATTTCCTTCAATTCTTGAATACTCAACATCCGAGTATCAAGTTCACTATGGAAATTGAGCAGGGAGGCTGCCTCCCCTTCCTAGATGTGTTGGTACGACGCAATGAGGATGGCTCGCTGGGCCATCAAGTGTATCGTAAGCCAACACACACGGATAGATACCTCAATGCCAACTCCCACCATCACCCTTCCCAGAAGAACTCTGTCATCAGCTCTTTGATGTACAGAGCCCTTACCATCTCCCAACCTTCCAACCTGGACAGCGAAATAGAGCACCTGGAGACAGCTTTGAGCAACAACGGGTACAAGATCCAACAGATCAGACGGATCAAACAAAGGTTGGAGAAAAACATCTCTTCTCCCACCGAGGCTTCTCCTGAGGTCAACCAGGACAGACCTAAGATGGCTCTCCTCCCTTACGTAAGAGGAACGACTGACCGCATCAGCAAGGTACTGGGGAAACACAACATCAGAACGATCTTTCAACCACCAACAAAGATTGGACAGATGTTGCCCAATACCAAGGATCAGAGACCACTCTTGAGTACCCCAGGAGTGTATCAGATCCCCTGCACATGCGGAAAAGTGTACATTGGGGAAACCGGGAGGAGGATCAGTACACGGATCAAAGAACACCAACGGTGTTCCAAATATGGTCACAATGTACAGTCTGCCCTGGCGGAACATTATATGGACACTGGTCACACCATCAGATATGACCAGGCCAAAATGTTGGCGAGGTCTAAAGGATATTTTGAAAGAAAATATCGAGAAGGCCTAGAGATCCACAAGAATCCCAACAACCTGAACAGGGACACAGGATATCAGGTGAACCCTATTTGGAAGACTGTCCTCCCGGTTTTTTAATTGATCAGCTGATCAATTAAAGACATTTGATTGGCTGACTTCCCCCACCACACTCCTCTATCCCCACCATCATGAGGAGCCATAAAAGGACTACCCCGTCACACAGGAGCTCAGAATCGGAGCTCTTAGCCCTGAAGATGCAGACTGCAATGTTTGCGAAACGTCGGTGTTATGTCCGGAGAAATTACGCGTCGAAGGACAATTTTGTAGGGGTTGCTCCCACAAAATATAGGCTAAAATTATAAATATTTTTAATTTGGACGACGCTAGTTTTATACTCTTACCTGCTGTTTGCTATTAAAATTTCTAAGTTTATTCAAAATAGAAAGGAGTTCTGTTGGAATATATACTATTTTTGTTGTTGTAGGGATAGGGTTTGATTTTGGACAGGTTTTAAATCAAATGATTTAGAGATAAGTAAGAGGTCTTGGTTTTCATTTGATTTCTCAAGAAGATTTTGAATTTACAAGTTCAGAGTCTACTTTACATTGGATTCTATTGTTTTCACTATCCCTGGAATGATTTGGAAGATTACAAAAATTTTGAACAATTCTATTTCTCTTTACTCACATTAATTGATGAAGCTGCTTAATTTTCTAGTTTTTTTAGGTTGTGGATCCTTGAGTATATCCAATAGGATTTTCACTACCAGCAACAAGAATACTCTTGAGGCTATTATAACTACTTCTGATTGAATAACTTTCTTCCACTGGAGAAATGCGTGAAAATGTCTGAAAAAGTTTATATTGTGAGAATGTCCACACCCACTTCACAATTAACGATATCCCTTTGAATGCAAGAAATGACACCACTCTCGATTTAAGGACGGGTATCCCTGAACAATTTGCCCGATCACTATCTACTTTTGTTCAATAGTCACCACGTGTTATACCGACTCTTGCGGATTATAACTTGGGAGAGTCGAAAGGTCAGATCGATTAAGTGAACAATTTCCACCAGGCTTGCTAACTGCTCCGCGGTTGTGTACAGACTGGTAATTAATTTTCATTGATTTTGGGAGCTGGAATTCGTGGGGGTATCCACGGATCGATTTTTGATTGGTGGAAATTGTGGCGTGATTTTTCCCACTTGGTTTTTGGGTATGACCCCGATTTGTCCTTTCATCATCTGCTGCACTCAGGGTTTCTTTTGTGGGTGAGATGTCGACATATGTTGCTGACATACGTGGAATTTTGAGGTTTTGACATCGATGTACTGAATTCTTTCGGCATATGTTGCCTAAAGAATTTGTCAATTTTGGAATTCTGGAGCAAAATTTTGTATTGTTGTCTTATTTATTAATTTTGAGATATTATGAAATTCTGGACATTACATCGGCACAATGCTGAAAACCAACGCGGCATCCATCCGGAAGCCAATGAATTTTCCAATAACCTTGGCCGCGAAAGCCTCAAATCTAATATTTTCTGTAATATGAAATGATTCTAAATCATTCCAAATGCAAGTTTCTTTAATTCCTGTTGATGATTGCAAATCTGTTTGTACTCGCTGTAAATCTGCCTCATAACCAGATTTGGTCCTTAATAATTCATCATCTGGTTCTGTTTGTGTCAGCATGACGCTACGAGGGACTGAGCAAATTCGACATACATGATTGCCACTAAAAGAACAATTTAACCCGAGTAACTCGTGGATACTCTTATTATCCCCTGTCAAACTCATCAAGGCAAAATAAATTCTTTTTTTTTCACCCCCAACACACACCTCAATTCCATCTTTTTCTAATGATTTCAGTTCATTCAAGACAGGCCTAAAGACTTCACTATTACCATAGTACTTATCATTAGCATAAAAAAGTGCAGCTACAAAGATATTATCTAAAGTTCCGCGTGACTGAGGTGGTATGCATGGCAAGTCAAAATAGACTCCAGTGAGAGAATGCACGCCTGCTTTCGGTCCCAATGCATCACATGGATCAAAATCATCGGCATAAATGTTCAGAGGAAGGACGATTTTATTTTCAAATTTTCCTTTTATCTCTTTCCAGCGAGAACACTGTACAATATTTTCTACAATCGTTGTTGACCTATTGTCCAAGTCATCCATATAATTCAAAAGAGTACTGAGTACATTTGGTAATTCTAAGAATTTTTTTAATGTCTGATTCATTGGAATGTGAGAGCCAGTAAGATCAACTGGTTTTCCACTTCCACTTTTTCCATATTGAAATGAGTAACCAACGAAGTAATCTTCGGGTTCTATATAAAGCCCTGACTCCGAAAACTCCTGAATTCTTTTATATTCTGTATTCATCCTCTCAAACATATATTGAAACATTTGAAACATTAAATCTATCATATTTCTACTTTCTTCGTCGTCAATGAATGAGAGAGTGACCTTTTTCAAAATATCAACGCAATCACTTTGTATTAACTGAACGTGAGCTTCAATAATTCTCGATATTAATTCCAATCGCTTTCCATTAATTCACTTAAAACTCTCCTACGGCCATATAGCGATCACAAAAACCAGTTAAAGAATTGAAAATGAATATTAAAGACAATTCATTTCATTGAAAGATGCCAACGTTTCGGACACTATATGTGTCCATCATCAGGGCAATATTTTATTGTTCTGCGAAAAATTAACAAAAAATTATAATTATTTTACAACTCAAGTCTATCTATATATCATTCTGAAAAAAATTAAAATAACAAAATAAACGACAGAATTTCATAATTTACCTAAATCCCATTGAATGTAAAGGGAGCAGAACAAAAATAACCAACAATTATACAAGACAGCAAAAATACATGTCATTGGCCTCTTCTAACCTAGAAAATACAATGCATAGATATCAATGATCCAAACTGATAAAGAAAACTTTATGACAATGAAATTCATGTTTTGAATAAAAAATAACAATATAGTGAACAATAAAAACTAACTAAATGTTCATTCTATGTGAATCTACTGAAAATGATGATAAAATTGTGAGACCATTGTAAACAACATACCGTTGGTTCAGATGTCAGAAATCGAAGAGAGCGAAACATCAGAGCCATCTGGTGAAACCAATAAAAAACTAACCGCCAGAATTATCAATTAAATGTCTGGATCATTAGACAAATATGCATTATATTGCACATGTTTTTAAACTAGCAAACAATCAACAAATTCAAAAACTTTAAAAATTTTTTAACAAAAATGTCAAGTACATTAAAAAATTACTAATCAATTACGTCCATAAAATCAGTCAGTGCATAAATATTAACCATAATTAGAAATTACTGTATCGTTAATTTCCTTAACATCATAATTAATCCATCATAAGAGTTGCCGAGATTTTTACAGTCATTAACAAAATTAACTGTTCTCCCTTGATGTTTTTTTATATTAAACATTTCCATAATATTTAATGCAACCCCAGGATTAGTTGAACCAAGTATACTTGAATGATCAAAATTAAATGTATGATGTCTGTTCTCTACATGAGCAGACAGTCCTGAACGATACTTTTTAGGATCTTTCTCACTTCTTTTGTGCTCATCAAGTCTATCTTTGAAAAACCTAGTCGTTTGTCCAATATATACCATTGGACAGTTACTACAAGGAATTTTATATACTACATTTGACTTCAAGTTAATAGGAACTGGATCTTTAGTTGTTTTGAATAAATTCCCTAACTTGTAAGCAATTGTTGAGATTACTTTCAAGTCAAACCTAGAACAACAGTTCTTGATATTGTTAGTCAAATGAGGAGAGAAAGGCACAAATAGAGTCTTTTTGCTTTCAATGACCAACCTATCATCAGCGACCGGATTCAACACATTGTTGTTATTCTGAATGTTTAATAATCTATCTCTAATTAAGTCATTAATGAACTCAATAGGATAGTCATTGAAGATTAAAATCTTTTTAACCAACAAAAGATTCTCTTTGAAAAACCTCTTGTCAGCCACCTTAAACACTCTGTCTACCAGATTTTTCACAACAGCACGCTTTTGTGAAATAGGATGTTGGGAGTTAAAATTTAACATCCTACCAGACCATGTGTCTTTCCGATACCAATTGAAAACAACTCTAGTATTCTCTCTGAGCACTAAGATATCAAGAAATGGTAAAGAACCATTAGTTTCCACTTCAATCGTGAATTGAAGTCTTGGATGGAAACTATTGAAGACCCGAAGAATCTCATCAACCCCATTCACAGGGACACAAGTGAATATATCATCAACATAACGATAGAAAAACGGAACCTCAAAACTCAATTTCCTTAAACAAGCTTCCTCCAGTCTGTCCATAACAATGTCAGCACAGACAGGAGCCAAAGGCGAACCCATGGGTAATCCAAAAATTTGCTTGTACACAGTTCCATTAAAGGAAAAAAATGTGTTATTCATAACCACATCTGTCAATAATTCAATAATATTCAATAATTCTCTGAATATTAGTCCTCGTGAGAGAATAATTGTCATAAAGATCCCGCATACTTTCAGCCACTGCTGAGGCTAGAGATTGTTCAAATTTGGTGAAATCGGGATGTGTTGGTAGAGTGAAATTCATTTCGATATATATAGTTCAATAAAAGTTGATACGTTTCAAATAGCGAGTCTAGATCGATGAAAATTAAATGAATTGCAGAACAATCAAAGCTCTATAAATGATTAAGACAATTGAATGGATGTTTATTTCCTACTGCATCTTCTCTAAATCTGCGAGCAGAGTTACCACGTGATTGAGGGATTGAACCGCCGTGAAATTAATATCATAGATTGCCTTTTGAATAAAAGACCAAATATGCATCGCCTTTGAAGGATACTTTGTGTGAAATGCATAGAAAGTCTTCATACAAATGTCCACTGCATCGAGAAGATTATCACAAGAGTACCAGAAATTATCGATGCACACATAAGCCTTTTCAACTTCAGTAATCTTTGAACCAACATATACGACGTAGGGCTGGACCGTTGTCTTACTCTTAACAGCTTCTGAAATGACTCTGTCACGTAATTCTTCCAATTTACTCTGAGACTAGAGAGTTGAATAAAAAAAGATTGAAATTATACACAGATATCAAAAAGACTTTGGTGTCACAAATGGAAATGAGAGAGAAGGACGATTTTATTTTCAAATTTTCCTTTTATCTCTTTCCAGCGAGAACACTGTACAATATTTTCTACAATCGTTGTTGACCTATTGTCCAAGTCATCCATATAATTCAAAAGAGTACTGAGTACATTTGGTAATTCTAAGAATTTTTTTAATGTCTGATTCATTGGAATGTGAGAGCCAGTAAGATCAACTGGTTTTCCACTTCCACTTTTTCCATATTGAAATGAGTAACCAACGAAGTAATCTTCGGGTTCTATATAAAGCCCTGACTCCGAAAACTCCTGAATTCTTTTATATTCTGTATTCATCCTCTCAAACATATATTGAAACATTTGAAACATTAAATCTATCATATTTCTACTTTCTTCGTCGTCAATGAATGAGAGAGTGACCTTTTTCAAAATATCAACGCAATCACTTTGTATTAACTGAACGTGAGCTTCAATAATTCTCGATATTAATTCCAATCGCTTTCCATTAATTCACTTAAAACTCTCCTACGGCCATATAGCGATCACAAAAACCAGTTAAAGAATTGAAAATGAATATTAAAGACAATTCATTTCATTGAAAGATGCCAACGTTTCGGACACTATATGTGTCCATCATCAGGGCAATATTTTATTGTTCTGCGAAAAATTAACAAAAAATTATAATTATTTTACAACTCAAGTCTATCTATATATCATTCTGAAAAAAATTAAAATAACAAAATAAACGACAGAATTTCATAATTTACCTAAATCCCATTGAATGTAAAGGGAGCAGAACAAAAATAACCAACAATTATACAAGACAGCAAAAATACATGTCATTGGCCTCTTCTAACCTAGAAAATACAATGCATAGATATCAATGATCCAAACTGATAAAGAAAACTTTATGACAATGAAATTCATGTTTTGAATAAAAAATAACAATATAGTGAACAATAAAAACTAACTAAATGTTCATTCTATGTGAATCTACTGAAAATGATGATAAAATTGTGAGACCATTGTAAACAACATACCGTTGGTTCAGATGTCAGAAATCGAAGAGAGCGAAACATCAGAGCCATCTGGTGAAACCAATAAAAAACTAACCGCCAGAATTATCAATTAAATGTCTGGATCATTAGACAAATATGCATTATATTGCACATGTTTTTAAACTAGCAAACAATCAACAAATTCAAAAACTTTAAAAATTTTTTAACAAAAATGTCAAGTACATTAAAAAATTACTAATCAATTACGTCCATAAAATCAGTCAGTGCATAAATATTAACCATAATTAGAAATTACTGTATCGTTAATTTCCTTAACATCATAATTAATCCATCATAAGAGTTGCCGAGATTTTTACAGTCATTAACAAAATTAACTGTTCTCCCTTGATGTTTTTTTATATTAAACATTTCCATAATATTTAATGCAACCCCAGGATTAGTTGAACCAAGTATACTTGAATGATCAAAATTAAATGTATGATGTCTGTTCTCTACATGAGCAGACAGTCCTGAACGATACTTTTTAGGATCTTTCTCACTTCTTTTGTGCTCATCAAGTCTATCTTTGAAAAACCTAGTCGTTTGTCCAATATATACCATTGGACAGTTACTACAAGGAATTTTATATACTACATTTGACTTCAAGTTAATAGGAACTGGATCTTTAGTTGTTTTGAATAAATTCCCTAACTTGTAAGCAATTGTTGAGATTACTTTCAAGTCAAACCTAGAACAACAGTTCTTGATATTGTTAGTCAAATGAGGAGAGAAAGGCACAAATAGAGTCTTTTTGCTTTCAATGACCAACCTATCATCAGCGACCGGATTCAACACATTGTTGTTATTCTGAATGTTTAATAATCTATCTCTAATTAAGTCATTAATGAACTCAATAGGATAGTCATTGAAGATTAAAATCTTTTTAACCAACAAAAGATTCTCTTTGAAAAACCTCTTGTCAGCCACCTTAAACACTCTGTCTACCAGATTTTTCACAACAGCACGCTTTTGTGAAATAGGATGTTGGGAGTTAAAATTTAACATCCTACCAGACCATGTGTCTTTCCGATACCAATTGAAAACAACTCTAGTATTCTCTCTGAGCACTAAGATATCAAGAAATGGTAAAGAACCATTAGTTTCCACTTCAATCGTGAATTGAAGTCTTGGATGGAAACTATTGAAGACCCGAAGAATCTCATCAACCCCATTCACAGGGACACAAGTGAATATATCATCAACATAACGATAGAAAAACGGAACCTCAAAACTCAATTTCCTTAAACAAGCTTCCTCCAGTCTGTCCATAACAATGTCAGCACAGACAGGAGCCAAAGGCGAACCCATGGGTAATCCAAAAATTTGCTTGTACACAGTTCCATTAAAGGAAAAAAATGTGTTATTCATAACCACATCTGTCAATAATTCAATAATATTCAATAATTCTCTGAATATTAGTCCTCGTGAGAGAATAATTGTCATAAAGATCCCGCATACTTTCAGCCACTGCTGAGGCTAGAGATTGTTCAAATTTGGTGAAATCGGGATGTGTTGGTAGAGTGAAATTCATTTCGATATATATAGTTCAATAAAAGTTGATACGTTTCAAATAGCGAGTCTAGATCGATGAAAATTAAATGAATTGCAGAACAATCAAAGCTCTATAAATGATTAAGACAATTGAATGGATGTTTATTTCCTACTGCATCTTCTCTAAATCTGCGAGCAGAGTTACCACGTGATTGAGGGATTGAACCGCCGTGAAATTAATATCATAGATTGCCTTTTGAATAAAAGACCAAATATGCATCGCCTTTGAAGGATACTTTGTGTGAAATGCATAGAAAGTCTTCATACAAATGTCCACTGCATCGAGAAGATTATCACAAGAGTACCAGAAATTATCGATGCACACATAAGCCTTTTCAACTTCAGTAATCTTTGAACCAACATATACGACGTAGGGCTGGACCGTTGTCTTACTCTTAACAGCTTCTGAAATGACTCTGTCACGTAATTCTTCCAATTTACTCTGAGACTAGAGAGTTGAATAAAAAAAGATTGAAATTATACACAGATATCAAAAAGACTTTGGTGTCACAAATGGAAATGAGAGAGAAAAATACCGAAACGTTCAGAACAAAAGATTCTTGTGCTTCTTTTGATGAAATTTTCTTAAATTTTTTCTGGAACTGTGCCTGATGTTTGGCAGGCAAAATATAGGGCAGACAGTGAAGGATCAAAGCATTAATTCCATCTGTAATTGAGAAATTATGAGAGAGTTATTTTATTCATATTATTTCCATTCTATTTTATTCATTTCAGATGTTTTCCATAGATATTTTATGATAGAAACTACCTTCTGAAGTCTCGGTCGCCAGGCTAGCTTGGTAGCTCTTAAAATCTTTGTCATTACATCTCTTCTTCTTGATAACTTGGAGAATTTTGTTCCTGAAGTTTTTCCAATTTTTCATCAAATTCTCGTATTTATCTGGGTATTCATGTTGGAAGTCAATACCAACCTGGAAAGAAAGTCATTGAGCAAACGACAAGGAAATATCCTCAATAAACAAAAAAAAATTAATATAATAAAAATATTATCAATGAACTTTATTAAATGGAAACTCACCAAAATTTTACCAAAACTCAATCGAAGAACTGGGTACTCATCGAGATAATCACTCAATTTTCCATCTTTCTTAGCTCTCAGTCGATTTAGCCTAGGTCCACTTGTAATTTTCCGCTTTTCATAGAGTGTCTCCAGGGGTTCACGTTTCACTGCCAACCACTCGAAAGCAATTCTTTGGACTTCTGTTGGGGGATCTACATGAACCTCACCTGTCAAAATAACAGAGCATTTAGCTTCGTCCACAAATAAAAAATGTGAGGCATTATACCTTCGGTGGAGACGTCTTCTACACGTTTTCTTTTGCGAGAAGGCATCAGGAGATGTTTACGAATCAAAAATTCACGTTCTGTTCGTATTGCAGTGACAAGTTTCCCAAATGCAAGAAGTTGAATGACTCCATCATCTATTCCTCCATTATAGTAAATGCACTAAAAGAGAATGAAGCCAAGAATATCGAATAAAATGGTTATGGAGGAGTTAACAACAATCAGGTAGTTATAGTATTACAATAGACCATTTTTTTTTTCATACGTACTTTGTCTTCAGGAAATAATTGTTTGATTTTCTCGTTCAACTTTGTCTGCATCGCCTGATCTGGACTGAACAGAGTATTTAAAAAGAATAAATAAATATTGAAACGAAAAACTCCATCCTTCGTATCACTGATCCAATAAATCAAAAAATTCAACTCACTAGGGATACAAGTACACCATCCACTTGGCTAGAAGACGACTGAGCCTAGCTCTATCTTCTTCCTGCAAATTCCCATCAGTTTCATACGTTTGTAGAATTGAAAGACCTTCTGATGTCTGTTGCAGGAAAGTTTCCAAGTGCTGAAAAATCAAGAATTGTTATTGAAATGGATCAATTTGGCAATGGAGTAGTGAAACGTGGAAATTCAATTATTCACGAGTAATTTCGAGGAACGAGGCATAAAAAGGAAAAAAAAATGGCATATGTATAAAAGTAGAGTTTCTCGTGTTCTTACCAATTTCTCGACTAAACGTAGGGCTGTGGCATAGTTCACTCTCATACGTCCTGCATTTATGAGTCTGTCAATTAATCTTTGTCGACCAGGTTCATTTGTTTTTGAGGTCACATCATCAGATTGACACGTAGCTTGGGTGTCTTGTGTTTCTTCAAGTGATAATGATGAAAGTGACTTTTGTGTTAATGCCTCGATTTTATCAACAGTGGAAGTTTGTTTGGACGAGTGAGACTCTTGCCCACTGCTTGTTGACTGAGGATTTTCCTACAATGACGGATAGAAGAGTAGAGGTGGACAAATTAATGAGAATATTGATGTGAGAATATAATACAATGAAGAAATGTCGTATCCATCACTCACCAATGTCTTGTTCATAAAAAGTGCTTTATAAGCGAATAGTTTATGTTTAATTTCAAAATGTAGCTGTCTCTGATAACCATGAGTTTTATCATCTTTGAACGGCAGTATTTTCCTCAATTTAACATCAGTCAACTGGATAAAGTTATGATCTGAATATGCTGTGAATTAAACAAACAAGAATTGAATTTTCAATAAACTCTCATGTGTAATATTTTAGGTTAACAGGTGAATCTGTCGGCCAGATCTCAATCAACAATAAACTCGATGACATTTGGAGGTTAAATTGGATAATTCATCGATTGGGGGAAGAATTTGTGAGTGGAGGGGGCAACACTGTTATTGTCTTGCGCACTCAACGCTTTCTGTTGTTATTTCATACTTCTGTGATGGTTTTAATCGCCTCGACCGGATTTATTGGAAATTATAAACTGCCTTACTTACCTTCAAAGAGAGACTGGTACTGTGAAAAATTATTTTGAGTGAAGAAATCCTCCTTGGAGGAGATCGACATGATCTCAACGCACACCAGACACACTTAATGAACAGCACTTGACCGTTGTTACAGTAAATTAACAAAACTTTTTTCCAATGGAAAATGTTCATGAATGTTCATACTCCCGCGTACTATCTAACGCTCATGATCATTGGAACCCCGCTCTTACGACTCATAAAAGCGAAGTTTGTATTGGGTTGGATTGGCCAATGAAACTGCCGTATCGACGGTTAACAGCTATTACCGATCAGTGGGTAATTCCAGTCGATAACACTATTCGTGAAAGATTAGATTTTAAAAAACAGAATTAATTTTTTTGTTTGTTTCAATGTCCAATTGAAGTATAACAAGTGAACTTCAATTGATGATTTTTTTTTCATTGTGAGTAGATTGATTTCAATGGATAATACAAGCAGTTCCGTGCAAGTGGTGGGTAATACCCCCTATGCCCCTCATTTCGTCGCATTTCATTGGTTCTCGCACTGAAAGGGAACCCATTTCCGGTTGGCGCGTTTTACGAATAAGTACAGCGTAATTTAAGGTTCAACTCATTGTAATTTACGAATAAAAAAACGTAAATTAAGGCAAAAATCGTCTTAATTTACGAATATCAAATCGTAAATTACGGAGATTCGGTCGTCATTTACGAATATGATATCGTAAATTACGGAGATTTGATCGTCATTCACGAATATGAAATCGTAAATTACGAAGACTTGGTTGTAATTGACGACAACGGTGAGCGTAATTCACGTTTTCACCGATAACGTAAATTACGATTAAGGAAACGTAAATTACGATTTTTTAATCGTAATTCAGGTTTAGATTTTTCTGTGTGCAGTCCCTCGACCTCTGAATTATTTTCAAAAATCAAAAGAGGGAATTAAAAAATGAAATATCATTTTTTTTTCATTGTTTTTATTTTTTTTTGGATGATTCAATCGGCTGTAGACCTCCCAACCCACCCATCAAAACTGAAACTCTCCCCTATCACTCCCTCGACCACTGAATTATTTTTAAAAATCAAAAGAGGGAATTAAAAAATGAAATATTGTTTTTTTTCATTTTTTTTTTCGATGATTCAATTGGCTGCAGACCTCCCAACCACCCATCAAAACTAAAGCTCTCCCCTATCACTCCCTCGACCTCTGAATTATTTTCAAAAATCAAAATAGGGAATTAAAAAATGAAATATTATTTTTTTTACATTTTTTCAATTTTTTTTTTTCGATGATTCAATCGGCTGAAGATCTCTCAACCCACCCAACAAAACTGAAACTCTCCCCTATCACTCCCTCGATCACTGAATTATTTTTAAAAATCAAATAGGGAATTAAAAAATGAATTATTATTTTTTTTCATTGTTTTTATTTTTTTTTTGATGATTCAATCGGCTATTGAATCATCAAAAAAAAAAAAAAAAAACAATGAAAAATAATAATAATTCATTTTTTAATTCCCTCTTTTGATTTTTGAAAATAATTCAGAGGTCGAGGGACTGATAGGGGAGAGTTTTGGTTTCGATGGGTGGGTTGGGAGGTCTTTAGGCGATTGAATCATCGAAAAAAAAAAAATAAAAGTAGTATTTCATTTTTTAATTCCCTCTTTTGATTTTTGAAAATAATTCAGTGGTCGAGGGAGTGATAGGGGAGAGTTTTAGTTTTGATGGGTGGGTGGGTAGGTGATCAGTGATCAGCCGATTGTATCATCGGAAAAAAAATTATTAAAAATAATCTGGAAACAGAAGGAAACAAAAAAACAATCACAAAATAACAATCACATTCCGTTTTTGATTTCCCTTTTTTGTTTTTTGGAAATGATTCGCGGCGGGAGGGGGCGAGAATTGGGTGTTGTCATGATGATCAATGGAAACAGGCCTATTTGAGAACACGGTTAAAAAAAAAAATTTAATAATTTATTCTAACTCTCTTTTTTTTTCAATCATTCCCGGCGCTAGAGGGCGCGATGGGGGGACTGCGGTTAGTATGTGGTGATAAACTGTGCCAAAAAGATGAAGATATTGAAAAAAAAAAAAAATCCTATCAAGTAGTATAAGTTAAAAAAAAAAACTAGTCAGACATTTAAAAAATTAAATAAAAAAAAAAAGTGGTCCGATTCGAAAACCGAAGAGGAACTTTCCACTTCAAATACCACCCCCTTTCACTACCCCAAAGGAATGACAGTAGTTATGGGACACCCTGTATAGTCATGCTTCT
Organism: Coelinius sp. EB29; assembly: GCA_035578325.1. Taxonomy (NCBI): domain Eukaryota; kingdom Metazoa; phylum Arthropoda; class Insecta; order Hymenoptera; family Braconidae; genus Coelinius; species Coelinius sp. EB29. The sequence continues at coordinate 6,394,372 of JAOZGT010000001.1, read as the reverse complement.
ATAAATGGTCGAAGCCGATTGACATGGACTCTCTGGGTTTTTTGCTTGTGTCCACTCCTGATCGTATAATTGACATCTGAATTTTTCTCGACAATTACGTATGGTCCAATCCATGGTTGCGATAACTTCCTAGATCGTCCTCGTCGTACAACATCGTTTTTCAACAGGACTTTGTCTCCAACATCGAATTGTATTGGCTTCGAATTTTTATCGTATTGGATTTTTGACTTCTCCTTCTCTTGGTCAAGTGTCGCTTTCGCCTCCTGGTGGGCTGCTCGCAACCTTTCCCGCAATTCCTGTGCAAAGTCGTCATAACAATACGTCAAACGTGGCGGCTGTTTGATTGCCGTCGGTAATTCAGCTCGCCTGCCAAACATCAACTCGAATGGAGTCATTTTCGTAGCTGAGTGTGGTGTTGTATTATACGAAAACATTGCATAAGGCAACCATGTATCCCAATCCGTTTGATCTTCTTGAATGTAGCCTCTTAGATACTCAGCGAGAGTTCGGTGAGATCTCTCTACTATGCCATTCGTCTGAGGGTGATATGCCGTGGTCTGGATTTTTTTAATTTTCATTAGTTTGCAGACATTTTTGAAGATTTCCCCCACAAAATTCGGTCCTTGATCCGTGAGTAATCTCCGTGGTGTACCAAAATCGCAAATGATTTTTTCTGCAAAAGCACGAGCAATCGTGTTTGCTTCCTGGTCCGGAATAGGAATTGCTCTGCTGAACTTAGTGAGAGAGTCTTGGAACGTAAGAATATATTTATTCCCCGCCTCTGTGATAGGCAATGGACCGACTATGTCCATAGCGCATTGCTCAAATGCTTCTTCAGGGCTCTCTCCAACTACCATCGGTACTTTCGTAGCCTTCCCCAACTTATTAAGTTGACATTCCTCACATGTGGCCACATATTTCTCGACGTCAGACTTCATCCCCTTCCAGTGGTATTTTTGTCGTAATTTTGCGTACATACGTTTAACCCCAGGGTGACCAGCAAATGGCGTGTTATGGTATTCCTCCAGTATTGACATTATTTCATCGTCAGCGGCGTTAATGACCTCGCTGCCATTAACCCACTGCCCGTCTTCGTCTGTCTCTGCTTTTGCCTGAGCTCGCGTTACAACATTTACGCGAGACAGTGCGTCAGCATTCGTATTCAATTTCCCAGGTTTGTGTACCACCTCGTAATCATACTCTTCTAATAGAATACGCCAGTGAATGAGCCGTGATCCTGGATCCTTGACATTGAATATCCATTTCAGTGGTCTATGATCTGTCACTACGGTGAATTTTCTTCCGTACAGATATGGTCTGAAATGTTTCACTCCCCACACAACACCCAATAGCTCCTTTTCTATTGTGCTATAATTTTGCTCAGCCTTGTTTAGAGTTCTACTAGCGTAGGCGATGGGCAAGTCCTTGCCAATCTCCCCCTGTGACAGCACAGCTCCCACTGCTTTGTTCGATGCATCCGTCGTCAGCAAAAATGGTTTTTCAAAATTTGGATACTGCAGAATTGGCGCAGTAGTCAGGGTCTTTTTCAAGTCAGTGAATGCGTTCTGCTCTCGTTCCCCCCAGGTCCAAGAGACATCCTTCTTCAACAACTCCGTGAGTGGTTTAGCGATTTTCGAAAAATCTTTTATAAATTTCCGATAATAACCGGCTAAACCAAGGAAAGACATTATTTCCTTCTCATTTTGTGGAACTGGAAAACTGGAGACTGCCTCAATTTTGCTAGGATCCGCCTTGATACCATCTTTGGTGATGATGTGACCCAAGTAAACTACTTCCTTCCTCAAAAAATTGCATTTATCAGGTTGTAGTCTCAAGTTAGCGCCCTTTAGCCGTTCGAGAACCTCTTCGAGCCTTTTATTATGTTCTTTCAGACTTGAAGCAAAGATTACGATGTCATCAAGATAGACAAAACACCGCAGTCCTTGAACTCCAGCCAACACAGAGTTCATCAATCTCTGGAACGTCGCTGGGCCGCCCTTTACTCCAAAAGGTAGTCGGTTGTACTCGTAATGCCCATAAGGGGTTGAGAATGCAGTTTTGCATTTATCCTCCTCTTTTACAGGTATTTGATGAAAACCTGCAGCCAAGTCCAAAGTTGAAAAGTATTTCGCATTACCCAATCGATCCAAAATGTCAGAAATATTAGGCAATGGAAATGAGTCACCCAACGTAACTTCATTCAGTCGCCGGAAATCCACAACAATTCGGAATTTAACCTTTTTAACCGAAGCATCCATTTTTTTTGGAACAACGAGTAAGGGTGCGTTCCACTGACTTTTGCTGGGGCGCACGACTCCGTTTTGCAGCATCTCCTTGATCTGACGATCTACTTCCTCCTCCTGAGACTGAGGTAACCGATGGGGACGAACATTCACTGGAACAGTACCTGGTTTTAAAGGAATTTCGTGCTCAAGATGGTCTGTAACACCCGGAGCATCCCCTGGTAACTGCACAATTGAGTTGAATTTCTCCAAAACCTCGAGGAGAGTATACTTTTCCTCCTTGCTTAAATGCTCGAGCCGCAAATTCTCATGCAACAGTTTTATGCGATCTTTACAAATTTTACTTCCATCCTTCTCTGCAGTCCGCAAAGTCATGATGTCAGTTTTTGTTGCTAACTCATGTAGTTCAACCATTGGCAAATCAATATACGCGTCATCATCGTTTGTGTTCATTATGCAAACGATTGCATGGCCATCCGCTGCCCTGGTTAGACATCCTCCCATAAAAACACCTTTTTTCAATTGTTTTTTATCGACAATGCCTTCCCCGTTGCTTTTTGTAGGAACACGAACTAAAACCTCTGTTCTAGCCTTAATTTTGTATGGCTCCTTATCTTGAAACAAGTCGAAAGGATGGTCATTGATACGCAATTCTACTCCACGTATCAGTTCCACCTTCAAGCTCGATGAAGCTGAGAAATCTTCCCCCAGAATTCCTCCAACACAAGGAAAATCTGGAGGGACTACTTGGAATCTATGTCCCAATATTTTATCGCCAATTTCCAAATAGAGAATTACCTCCCCTAGTGTAGCAACATCTTGATTGGCGATTCCTCTGAGAATTCTCTGTCCTCTATTTACAGTTGTACCTTTGGACAGTTTGTTGATTTTTACCAGTGACGCCCTTGCGCCTGAATCGCAAAGAAACAACGTAGGCTGTTTTAATTGCTTCGCAGAAAGTAAAATCTGCGTTTTTACATCGGATGGCTGCGCAGGAGCTATAATTGGACCCTCTGCCTTGCTGCCTTCTCCGACTTCCTTACCGGGTTGTATCATTGATATTTGATAAGAGCCCATAGGCAGGGGTAGCTCTTGATTAGCCCCTTCTGCACTGCTCTTTTTCTTGGTTCCACCATTATTATTATTACCCTTGGCGGGTTTTCCTCCTCCAGTTGCTGGTTTAACAGGTCCTGAATTATTTTGCTTATTCAGATCTATGTTGATTTTTGAGTTCTCGGGGGCACCCAGTCTGCTTTTCAGTTTATGACACTCTGTGAATTCGTGACCTGCATATTTGCAATACTTACACACAGAACCGAAAGCGTTAATACTCTGGCGTGCTGCCGGAACTGGCAACGATTTTCTTTGTCCACCTTGCGAATTTTTGCAATCTTTCGCAAGATGACCCGGTTGGCCACATCCAAAACAATTGGCCGTGGACTGCCGTCCCGTTGAAGCTCTGCTTCCCCCAGTAGAATTCCTGTTCTGGCCTGCCGCTGCTGTTGCGGTGCCTCTCTCTCTCCCGTGAGTGCCAGAAATAGTTTTACTAATTTCTATTGCTCCCATACAGGCTTCGTGAAGTGTTCGATAATTAGCGGCTCGCACTAAAACTTGCAGTTGACCCCTCAGACCTTGCTCGAATTTTAACTTGGCCATCCCGCATAGCGCCTGCTTTGCCGCCCATTTATCTCTGTCTGTGAACTCGGGATTCATACTCAATATTCCATTGATATAATCCACTGTCACCTCTTCGGTACGATTGACAAATCTAGTGACGTCTTCATTTTCTCGCTGTTGTAACTTACTGAACTCCACCTCCAGTCCAACGAGATTTTTCGCTCTCCCGAAAAGTGATTCCAGTTCAGTTTGAAGTTGCTCGAACGAGTCGATCACTCGAAATTTCATCTGCTTTGCGGCATTGCCCTCAATTTTGCTGCCCAAAATAGCTTCCAACAAGATATCTTGTAGACTCGGATGGACGAGCTTCCTCGCAGTGGCAACCGATTTTAAGAAACAATCCAGTTTATCAGGGTTGTCTCCATAAAAATCTTTCACCACCCCAAGTGCACCCTTTATATCCATGTGCCGTCGCACCGACGTGTCGTGCCTCGGTTGTACATCACCCTCCGCCCATGCGTCGATGATCAACCTCTTCTCCGTCTCCGCTTCCTCTCATCGTTTTTTCTCGGAGAGGACGCGGTTCTCCATCATAAGCCGCTCCTCCTGGAGATGGCGAATTTTCTCGTACAAATTATTTAACTTCTGCTTAACCACATCTTGATGGTTAATAGGAGGCCCTCCCGCCCCTGAATCTTCACCGCCAAACGGTGTGGAAAACTCTGCATCGTCCTCGACGCTCTCATCGCCATCCTCCTGGATTTCCACGATGTCGTCTAGTCCGTCTTGCAGATTTCTAGGAATATTACGAACCCTGGAGGAATTGCCAGGCCTAATATTCCGTGGCGTAGCTTGCGGAGGCACTCCTCCCTCTGCACGCCCTCCACGGGTACTGTTCGCCTCAGGAGGCCCCTCGGGTGTCCCCTGTTGATGAACGTCTGCCCGTACTTCCAGGTTGCGCAATCCAGCCATCATGCTAGAATGCTCAGACTGGTTATAATTTCGTTGCAAATTAATATTACCTTCCCTTGAACCAAAGAGTTCTCGTCTCACTCCTGGTCTCATGAAGGAATAAGACAAATTGTTTCCTTCTTCCTGCTGCTCCAAGTTTTGTCTCACGTTCCCGTTGAGTCTGTCTGGAGCCGACATTTTCCGATTGTGATCAATGAAAAAAAATCAATTAGATTGTTGGCCAGCCTACCTCGGTAGATCAATTCCCAAAAACTATCCTCTCTCTCTACCTCCGTGCGATAAGACAATGGTTACTCAGACCTTCGTCTTCCAAAATTACGCTGCCACCAATTTGTTATGTCCTGAGCGGATGGGTTCTTTAGTTGGATTAAATCTCTCGGAGATGGATAGAAGATAATTATGTTTATTGGAATTGGTTTAAAACGATTATTTGACAAGTTATTAATAATTAAAAGTTCAGTCTGTTACAGAAAGTAACAGGTGAACATAAGTGAAAAAGAGTCGTCGAATTACTGGCCCAGAGACAACGAATTCGCGAGTATTTATTGTAGTCGCGGTTTCGTATGTCACTTGGTCGTGTGGCTCACACCTGCATGGTGTCTTGTGACATCGCGCGGGTGAGTTGTGAAGGCGAGCTATGGAATGCGCTGGATCAGCGTCCCACTAACTCGCTTTATTCAATAATTCTTACGATTCATAACATAATGTTTTGTTTCGGAGTTTATGTGCCACTTTCGTGTTCTCATAAAGTCCGAATCAATTGTGAAATTAATGCCTCATTTTAGGGGCATAACACTTCTCTCTTTCGTTATTGATTATTACAATTCTGTTGAAGGCAAGAATTGTAATAATGATTTGTTAGATAATTCTTAAAAAATCCTGAAAAAAGCTCTGATAACGTTCCTCAAAGATGGATCGATCACAGCTGATTATCGAATGATGGCGGATGCTCGTTCGTGAAAAGTCCCCCCCCCCCGCCCCCGGCTATCGAAAGCAAATCGAACGCCAGACGACAAAATTGCGTACTGTCCTGTGCCCAATACCAATAAAGGAATTTCCTACATTACCGATGCCGCCGGGTATTGAAGGGATTCATGATAAAATAATAAGTGTTGAATCTCATTTGTAATTGCAATTGCAACGTTGATGACCTTCATTATAACAATCGTTTATGGAATCCTTCAATTTAGATTTTTTTCAATTTTCTTCAAATGTTCCGTAGCATTTACCCCCTTTTCTCTCTTTCATTAATTCGGCTTCTACGCCGAGATTGACAAAAGTAGTAGAAAAATGAACAAACAAAAAAAAAACGAAAAAAAAGCGATATTTCTTTTCATCTTTTTTTTCGCTCCCGTTGCGCCATAGGGATAGCGCGCCGCCTGAGATATTCCCACCCACAATCATTCTTTAACCATGAAAATTACAAAACCAAGTCATAGAACAAAAAATATGCCTTTTGACATGTCAAACATTTTTTGTTTCAAACTTTTCTTGCTAACTTTAACCCTTCTTGCAAGAGACCATTTTGAACAATTAAATTGTTATTAACAAATAGGCTCGTGCTTGCGCAAAAACGGTTATCATATTCATGATCAGCGACCCCGAAAACATGAAGTCTCATGAAAAAAAAAAAAAAAAATCATCTCGTTTTCCTGGAAAAAATGGAGAACGACTGGACCGATTTTCTCCAAAATCTTTTCCGATCTAAGCTGAAGGAAAACGCTTCGATTGCGTCATTGAAGACCTCGATCACATCATCCGTTCACGAGATAACGTTGGACAAAATTTTTGGCCACATACACCCCACATACACACACACACACACACACATACATACATGATCTTGAAAATTATCGGGGAGTGTTGTGGTGACCTTGAAACGTGGAGATATGATGAAAATTCGATTTTCCATTTTCGGGGTGATTACAATAACTTCCCTAGCCCGGGAAGTTAAAAAAAAAAGAATTATAGTTTATCTGCACAGCAAAATTTGTTTTAATGAAACCAATGCAGTTATAATATGATTTGATAAAACTTACGACAAATAGTGTTGAATATTTTTCCTGAATCTAGGTGGAATTGCAAGTCCGATGATTATGTACGTACTTCGTGAGAGGTTGCTTGTAAAGCCTCCTCAACGATATAATTTTTTGAAACTTTTTTTAATAAACCCCCTCAAATGATTTCTCTTTTTTGCTGCATCCCCCCCCCCCCCCCTCCTTCTATTTTGTGGTGACTATTCTTGAGTTTTTTTCAACAACTCTTTGTAAACATAATTTTTCACCATGGTATTATTTCGATGACTCCCCAGGTAAATTTTTAACGATTTCCATGCTCTTACTCTTGATAGAGCTACATATAATTGTCCGTGATTGAAAACATCTTTTCGTAAATCGATTCCAATTTTTTCAAAGGTTTGGCCTTGCGATTTATTGATAGTAATTGCAAATGCCAATTTAATGGGGAATTGTCTACGTGTAAAGGAAAATGGATAAACATCTTCACATGTTAGAGTGATGCGATTTAAAAATATGATTTCTCCTGCTTTATCTCCAGTTAACAGTTCACAACGTAGTAAATTTGTCCCAGCTTCTAGTAATAATAGTCTAGTGCCATTGACTAATCCTTCATTGATACTTAGATTTCGTATTAACATGATGATTGCAAATTGTCGTAAACGTAGTTCATATGGAGGAAGATTATTTGGAGACAAAGAATTTAAATATTCTGGCATCAAATCTTGATTGATTCTATCATTTTCATTGCAACCGTCTGTGCTATCTACACTTGTGTAGATATGTTCAGTATTCAAATCCAATAAATCAACAACTTGTTTGTTGATTTCATGAACATCCGCATTTCTTGCAGCTAGAGCAGCATATTTGGAAGTTTCCTTAAATTTCTTTTTCTCAATTATATCTCCATAAATATCTTTGGCAATATTAATGTCGTCATGACAAGTACAGCTTCTTGGTAATTGTAGATTGTCATCCCCATCATTTAACTCTCCACTCCCTACTTGGAGTAAGAATTCAGAAAATTCTTTTTCCTCAAGTAGTGTACGCATATTTATAGTTAACTTGTATATTTTAAATAGCTTCCATAAATGGCTGAATTTAATTGATAAGTTGACCGTTTCACTACGTGTTCCACGAATGTTTACTGGAAGTAATTGTCTGAAATCTCCACCTAATATCACTACTTTCCCTCCAAATGGTTCCGTATTATTCATGATATTTTGTAAAATTTTATCCATGATTTCCAATGCATAGCGTGGTGCCATAGGTGCTTCATCCCAAATGAAAACACTTGTATCTTTTAAAATATTAGCTTCTTTTGAATTCATTTTTATTGTAGAATTTGAGTCAGCGTATAATGGAACAGGCAATCCTAATGTTTTATGTACGGTTTTACCATGCGGCAATAAAGTGGCGGCTATGCCTGTGAAAGCCATTGTACTGATTTTTTTTCTTTGACCAATTAACAAATACCACAGAGTGATATAAAGAAATGTTTTACCAGATCCACCTGGTCCGTCAATGTAGAAATGTCTTTGTAATTTTGAATTGTCTATACTATGAATTATAGTATCTACTATAATTTTTTGCTGCTCATTTAACTTTTTATATCGTGTCAATCCTATGTCCATCATGTTATCATAATATTGTTCATCAACTTGTTGATTATCAATGTTTTCTATTGATGGCATTGAAGGAAAATCATTTCTATTCTTTCCTTCTTCTTCTATGAAATTGTAAATTTGTTGTAAAGCCTTCGTCTCTGCTGCGATTGCATCCATTTTATTAGAGAAATCTTCTGACATAGCTGTTTTAAATTCATCCCATAACTCTTCTGGATATAATGGATGACAGTGTATTAATATGCGTACGAACAATCGTCGCATTTGTAGGGGCATCATCCAAACTTCTGCTTCATGCATAGCTCTATGCCATTCTGAATCATCGGCTATTAAACCTCTTTTGAGACAAGCTTCTGTAAATGAGGATGTTATTTCGCCATTGACTGTCCGTAATTCTTCATAATTTTTTGCCCCTTTCACCGTTAACAATAATAATCGCAAATGGAATAGTTCTATTTGTGAAGGATTTACAGAGTACATTCTTCCGATTGTATTGAATGATGACTTCCTTTTCCGCCACTGAGATACATATTTGTTATGAATCTTTTCTTTATGGAAAACATACTGACATGGTATTTCTGTGTAAAGATACTTATGTGCATTTTCATCTCGTCTATTTAATTCGAAGTAATCGAGAAGCATATTTTTTTGTTCCAAGATATGATTTAGAGTAAATTCTTCATCAGCAGAATGAATTGTAATGTTCTGTTGATTTGGTAAATGAACTGGCATACGGATAACAGGATGACTTTTGTCATGAAGTTTTTTACTCAAAATTCTCCAACAAGCTTCAACAGGTCCAACATATCGAGCTTCAATATGTTCATCGATTTCATCATGAATAATTTCTTCAACAATATTAGTAGCTTCTCCTTGTATCGTCAATGAAGCTGCATCATGGCCTTTATAAATATACTTGAAAAGGTATTTCACTGATTTGATACTGGATACTAATTCGACATTGCAATGGCAATTGAATTTCCGTGTTAGTATTGGAGAATATGGTACAACAAAACGATTATCGACAATATATCCATTTGGCCGATGATAATATTTGCCTGTATCTTCTCGTTTATAACGTGGATAACCATCTTCATCCATAGTAGTTTCAGCGTTGAATGGTTTTGGGAAATGTTTGGAGCATTTTCCATTTACCATACACCAATCTCCACAAGGCCCATGTATCATGTTACGCATTACAATAGAATGTAACACAGGATCTTCATCAGGGTCAGGTATCTCAGCGGAAATCATATCATCTACGACGTCTGGATGTGTCATTTTATAATTTCGGCATAATGTGATCAGAAGATGTATATGTGGCAATCCTCTTTTTTGGAATTCTATGACATATACATAAGCTTCTACCTTGCCAAATAATTTTTCTTTCTTGATTGTTGATAATAGAGCATCTTTCTTTAAGTTAAAAACACGAGCTACGATATCTGGCCTATCTTGAGGTTAGTGTCCGACAGGTAGATTTTCACGAATTTCTCTCCAATTTGGGTTACATGTCATCGTGATGAATAAGTCTGGTTTACCAAATTTCCTAACTATAGCCATGGCATCTTGATAATTTTGAGCCATATTGCGTGGTGAGCCAATGAAAGTTGATGGTAGTATTATCATTCTTCCTATTTTGGTATTGGTTTTCTCTGCTTTATTGGCTAGATAATCAATAACACCTTGATAACTTTCAGATCTCAATTCTTTTTGATGTGTTCGGCAATATGTGATTCTATCTTTTTCAATTTTTACATAATTATCTACAATCCATTGTTGGAATAAACGGCCACCATTTAGGAATGGATTGAATTCGTCTCTGATAGCAATTAAATTCTTGAGATATGCAGATCGTGTGATTCTTCTGTTGGAATCCAAACGTTTCATTTCACAATTCCAGCCAGATGTTCCACAAGGATAGAAAAGAGGATAAATCCATGGTTCTACTCTCTCATCCATCCAACTGACATATTCCAATTCATTTGTTGATATATTTCGAATGGTTACGTATGTATCGGGAATATCTCCATCAGCAGTTGTCGTAAAAATTGCCGCCACTTCATTTGTTCGTTGCGGATTGTATCGACGGGTATCAAGTCCTGATTTAGGTATGAAGGACATTATTACTTCTGGTATTGATGTGGATTTTCGCCGTAGACGCCGTATTTCATCTTCCATCATTCTATACGACTTGGCATATTTATTTTTCTTGCGAATTATTTTATCTAGAATCTTCAAAACTTCACGTTTCATTGTAGAAAATGTTTCCAATCGAATATCAATTGCTTCTGCTGGGTCTAATATGAATAATTGTCCATAACTTGCATTTTCATTCGGTTCTGGGTATAAAGCTGTATTGATTTGATAGTAGATATGACCTTTTATTTTGAAACAGTATGGTCCAGCGCGTTTTCCATGAAAATTCATTAAATTTGCATTGAAAGATGCAAAAGAGAATGATGTGTTATAAGTTCGAATATTATTCAAGAATTCATTAGAATAGATATGAGTTCTGGTGAACAATGATTGAAGTTCTTTTGGAAAATTATCGAATGAATATTTTGGAACACCTCCATGACTGCAACAATCATTAAATGATAAATTTCCAGTAGCAAGTATTTCTCCAGGAAAATGTTTGGCATCGCAATGTTGACAATGAATATCCAGATTTCCTAGGTAGTGTTCAATGGGCGTGTTACTATCATTTTTGGGTTTGAATCGTTGTCGATGTCTTTCAACGCGTTGTGACACTGTTTTTGATGGCTTTTTGGTTCGTTTATATTTCAAGCGTCTTCGTCTTTGATTGATTGTGTTTCGTTTTACTCGAGATCTTGGATGGCGAGCCATCACAGAAGTATAGGCCTAGTATAGTATAGCTTGACGTTATTTTATTATTTTTAATTTAAAAGTTGATGAATCTCAAATTTTAATTACCAAAGTGCAAATCGATTACTATTTGTGTTTTTTTTTCTTTGTTGTTACTTAATTCATTCACTTTTTCGTGAATGACTCGAAACAGAATCCTACGATAAACGTTATCGTATTTTTGAATTTATTTTTCGAATAATGTCATTAGCAAGTGGATGTGGAAGTGATTTTTTTTATTCTTACCTTGATGTTACTCCAATCAATGAAGTTTCAGATTTTTGAATTCAATTTTTAAATCTTTCTTAGCTCATGAGCATTCGATTACTGGATTCACTTATAACATCTCATTGATAGATAGATGTTGAATGAGTGTATCATTTTTATCATCAGTGGTTCATTTTTCATTTTCAAAATTGAATCTAGAGGGAAATAAAAACAGAATTGAACACCGTCGTCTTTTCAATAGGTTCATATCTATAATCAATAATAGGAAAATAGGCCCCATTCCCTAATGAATTAGTCTGAGTCTTTTTTTCTAGACTGAGAAAATTTTTGAGAATTTATCATTTTTTCATCTGTAGTCTCTCTCTCAAAGTATTTTTATTCTATTTCCCTCCATCCTAATTTTTCTCATTCCATGAGAAGCCTCAGACTGATTCATTAGGCTCCCCGCCTATTTTTGTGGAGTACAACCATTATAATTACTCCTCCATCGAACCATATTGATTATTCTATCATACTTGAATGTTTCAGGATGGAAATCACAATGGTGAATTTATCTTCACAATGAACTAAAAATCATTCATTTTCTTCATCAGATTTAGATTGTGATTTGAGTATGTCGGCTTGAATTTATAGATCAATTTTTTTTTTACACTTTTGTTAGATCTATTGTTTTTATATTTTCGGCATGATTAAAAGAGGTTCATTTCAAATAATGAAATTTCAACGATGGCAGCCTCCAAGTGAGGTACAACTCATACTCAAATGAGGTACACTCATTATCATACACAATATTATATCACAATGAGGATGTGTGAAGTGCACATAGGTAGAAAATTGAATATATTTTTTATTAATACAAAAGAAGGAGGCAAACCTGTTATGGGCAACTGAAAAATCAGTTACTGAAAATAACTGAGTTTTAAGTTATCTGGGGCCCATAACCCATATTCCCTTTGAAAACCCAGACGGAAAATACAAAAGAGAATAGGAATTGTCTCGAAATACTTCATTAATATTATTTTGATCTGGTGACATCATGGGTCTGGTAGTATGGCAGGTTAATCCAGGGGAATAATTCTGGAAAAGGAAGAGAAAAAGGAGGCAGAATCGGAGTTGTAACAGAAATATAATATTCAAAAAAAAAAGGTAAAATTATTCTCTACGGGAATGAAAAAAAATAAAGAAGAGTAAAGAAAGAATCACTCATCATCTTCCTCCTCGTCTTCCTCATCTTTCTGCTTTTCTGTTTCTTCCAATTTTGTTTTTTTTTTACAGCACCCAGATCCTGAGGGAATAGGTTCATTTTTGTATTTTCGTTTCTTCGTGGTATTGGCATGTTTCGAAGTTAATGGGATAGGGATTTGTTGATTGGCCAAAGACAACAATTTTCGGGGCATGGTTTCATTATCAATTTTTGAGATGTCATTGAAATTCGCAATTATGAATATGTAATTATCTGTTTGGAAAATATTATTATTTTTGATTATTAATATGACATTTTCGATGCACGTTCTAGGACATCTTTCATAGTAGATTTTGATCATTTTGACGTAAGACATCTCAAATACGCTTTTATATTATCTTAAAATCATAATATGGCTTTCGAATCATAATTTACTTTCTAATTGGAATCGTCCCAACATTTCAATATGATCTCCGATATTATATGGGGTTGAGAATTTCTGCGGAAACTTTCGTACTTTGACTGTTAGTTTAAATGTTTCTTCGGCTACTGAAGCAAAGCAACAATTTTTGCCGGGATGCATCTGGTTTTTCATTACAGCAAAATTAGTTTTAATGAAGCCTGTGACACCTAGAATAGGTAGTCGATATGTTATTGTTTTGGTGTCAAGTTTAACAAAAGAAATTGAGTAATAACAGGATATAAAACTTACGACAAAGAGTGTTAGATATTATTCCAGGATCAGATATTGAGATTTTTGGGATTTTGTGTTCTGAAGGAGTAAACTGGCCTGAAATTTTCACTTCAGTATTAGAGTAAATGTTGAGTTGAATGTCACGTCTACTGGTATTATTATATTGAGGATTAGATTCTTTTGCGACGGCACCATTGATATGTATAATCTATGGGTGGATAATAAAAGTAATTCAATTAATACACATTTCTATGACAAAAATACTCAATTGTAAACAAACTGAAATTTACAGCATTTTTTTCTATTTTTGGATCAAGTTTTTCTCCTATTTCTCCCCACGCAACAATTTTCATATTTTTCCCATTATTATTGTTAACGATGAATAATAACACATTGCCAGTACTGCGTTCAATTAGGCCCTCAGTGTCTTCGATGTATCCTACCAACTCACTATAGAAAGATAACGGAATGAAAATTATAATATTAAAATTAGTGAATGAAATTTCTTACTGAATTTTTGAAAAATTATAGAAATTTTTTTCTTTAAAAAATACCTCAAACAACTGCAAATATAATTAAGCGATGGATTTAGACCTGACGGATAAATAATTTAACTTAAATGATAAAATTATTACATGAACAAAATTTAACCCACATTTTGCGTTGTGTTTCTGATTATTCGGACTCGATGATCACTCGAGAATTTTTTTCGATTTTGCCGAAGAAATCTATTTGATCTCGTGAATGGATATGCCATTCAAATCCAGAGAAATTAAGATCGGCATATAATCTTTGATTCCTGAATCTCACTGTACTTCGATTACTGGGTGTTACGTTTTTTAAGTAGACAAGCTGTTCATAATATATAAGTCGTTGAGTAATGGGTTATATGCTTCTTAACCCTTTTCACATCATCACTGAACTTACAGTATTCATTTGAAAGTAATGTCTGATTAATTGAAACAAATTCGTAGATTCGTAGATTATTACTTTCGAATATACTGATTTCCCAAATTCATTTTCACCATCAGAATATCCGTTATGAATGAGAAACCAGAATATTGTTTCCCATCTTTTAATCATTGTGAATCCCATGTCTCTGAAAATTCTTGCTGTGAAGCTATTTTGAGGAAGTGATAAATCGTGATTATGGGATTTAATTAATCAATTAACCTATAGCAATTTTAAAAATCACTCACGTTCGTGGAATCCCATCCTGAATATTTGTAACGTGATAGGGATATTCCAATTTGATTTGTTCACTTATTTGAGAAAAGTAAAATTAAAATTAAAATGTCTTCTACTTCAAGTGTTATATATAATTTTCAATTATCTCAAGAACTTCACAAAAAAGTGAAACTTTGGAAAAAAAACCCTAGTAGTAGCTAGCGTCCGCAATGATAAACCCTAGAGGACCCAATGATAAACCCTAGAGGACCCAATCATAAAAAAAGACTCCCTAAATACCATTAAGATCGAATAAAACCTTTTTATCAACATCTATGATGGGAGACCCAAAACCTTCCCCAATTCCCCTAGATGACTTAAACGACTTGGAAAAAAATCGCCTCGTCAAAGACAACCAATTATGTCCTTTGAAAATTTCATTTTATTATGGAGCAGAATTTTTTTTTAAATCTCAAACTTTTCCCTGATACTCCCTAGACACCCACCCATCGATTTCTATCTCTCAGAAAGGAGATCTAATTTTTTTAAGGACCTGAAAAAAAAACAATCACCCCATCAAAAACAGCCAATTCCGTATCCTCTGGAAATTTAATTTTTTTATAAGACAGAAATTTTTAAAAAATCCCAAATTACTCAAACTTTTCCCCCATACTCTCTATACACCCTCCCATCAATTTCCACCCTTATGAAAGGAAATCTAATTTTTTTAATGACTTGAAAAAAATAATTGCCTCGTCAAAGACAGCCAATTCCATATCCTCTGAAAATTTTATTTTATTATGGAGCAGAATTTTTGTTAAAATTTCAAACTTTCTCCTCATACTCTCTAGATACCCTCCCATCGATTCTCATCCCTATAAAAGGGGATCTAATTTTTTTTAAGACCTGAAAAAAGAACAATCACCCCGTCAAAGACAGCCAATTCTGTATCCTCTGAAAATTTAATTTTCTCATGACACAGAAATTTTAAAAAAAATCTCAAACTTTTCCCCCATACTCTCTATACACCCTCCCATCAATTTCCACCCTTATGAAAGGAAATCTAATTTTTTTAAGGACTTGAAAAAAATAATTGCCTCGTCAAAGACGCCAATTCCGTATCCTCTGAAAATTTTATTTTATTATGGAGCAGAATTTTTGTTAAAATCTCAAACTTTTTCCTCACACTCTCTAGATACCCTCCCATCGATTCTCATGCCTATAAAAGGGGATCTAACTTTTTTAAAGACCTGAAAAAAGAACAATCACCCCGTCGAAGACAGCCAATTCTGTATCCTCTAAAAATTTAATTTTATTATGGAGCAGAATTTTTTTAAAAATCTCAAACTCTTCCCCCATAATCTCTAGACACCCTCCCATCGATTTCCACCCCTATGAAACAGGATTTAATTTTTTTAAGGACCTGAAAAAAGAACAATCACCCCGTCAAAGACAGCCAATTCTGTATCCTCTGAAAATTTAATTTTATTATGGAGCAGAATTTTTTAAAAAATCTCAAACTCTTCCCCCATACTCTCTAGACACCCTCCCATCGATTTCCAGCCTTATGAAAGGGGATCTAATTTTTTTAAGGATCTGAAAAAAGAACAATCACCCCGTCAAAGACAGCCAATTCTGTATCCTCTGAAAATTTCATTTTATTATGGAGCAGAATTTTTGTTAAAATCTCAAACTTTCTCCTCATACTCTCTAGATACCCTCCCATCGATTCTCATCCCTATAAAAGGGGATCTAATTTTTTTTAAGACCTGAAAAAAGAACAATCACCCCGTCAAAGACAGCCAATTCTGTATCCTCTGAAAATTTAATTTTCTCATGACACAGAAATTTAAAAAAAAATCTCAAACTTTTCCCCCATATTCTCTATACACCCTCCCATCAATTTCCACCCTTATGAAAGGAAATCTAATTTTTTTAATGACTTGAAAAAAATAATTGCCTCGTCAAAGACAGCCAATTCCGTATCCTCCGAAAATTTCATTTTATTATGGGCAGAATTTTTTTTAAAATCTCAAACTTTTCCCCCATCCTCTCTAGACACCCTCCCATTGATTTCCTCCCATCGAAAAAATTCGTATCCTCTGAAAATTTCATTTTATTATGGAGCAGAATTTTTTAAAAGCTCAAACTTTTCCCCCATCCTCTCTAGCACCCTCCCATTGATTTCCTCCCATCGAAAAAAATCCCCTCGTCAGAAATAGCCAATTCCTCTGGAAATTTAATTTTTTTATGTGACAAAATTTTTTTTTAAATAATAAAATCCCAAATAACCTCATAAAACCCTTATAAAATCTCATGAAGCCCAGGGAAACCCACGAAATAATAAATTAATCAATTGTTCAACTCACACTAATAAATCCTTCACTTCTATATCCATGATGTCTTCGGAAGGTGTAAATTCAATTTCATCCTCTACATCGTCTACATCAGTCCTATCATCTGCAATGTTGTTACTCATGGTTCCTCAGGTTTTTCACTTTAAATTTTCTTCGTAATTAATCTCAATTTTTCGGACCAATTTAAACAAATCACCCGTCAATTTATAGATGTGTCATTACACAGCCGTCGGAAAAATGAATGAAATTAAAGACAAATGAAAGATGATCGAACAACTCAATTCGAAGCCATTTTCATACAGAGAAATCGATTTTTCGTGGATATCTCCAGAGGATATTCCCGTATCCTCTGAAAATTTAATTTTTTCATGAAACAGTAATTTTTTAAAGAACTCAAACTCTTCCCTGATACTCCCTAGACACTCTCCCATCGATTTCCACCCTTATGAAAAGTGATCTAATTTTCTAATTTTCTAAGGAAATCTAATTTTTTTAATGACTTGAAAAAAATAATTGCCTCGTCAAAGACAGCCAATTCCGTATCCTCCGAAAATTTTATTTTCTTATGGAGCAGAATTTTTTTAAAATCTCAAACTTTTTCATCATACTCTCTAGATACCCTCCCATCGATTCTCATCCCTATAAAAAGGGATCTATTTTTTTTAAGGACCTGAAAAAAGAACAATCACCCCGTCAAAGACAGCCAATTCTGTATCCTCTGAATATTTAATTTTATTATGGAGCAGAATTTTTTAAAAAATCTCAAACTCTTCCCCCATACTCTCTAGACAACCTCCCATCGATTTCCACCCCTATGAAACAGGATCTAATTTTTTTAAGGACCTGAAAAAAGAACAATCTCCCATTGATTTCCTCCCATCGAAAAAAATCCCCTCGTCAGAAATAGCCAATTCCTCTGGAAATTTAATTTTTTTATGTGACAAAATTTTTTTTTAAATAATAAAATCCCAAATAACCTCATAAAACCCTTATAAAATCTCATGAAGCCCAGGAAAACCCACGAAATAATAAACTAATCAATTGTTCAACTCACACTAATAAATCCTTCACTTTTATATCCATGATGTCTTCGGAAGGTGTAAATTCAATTTCATCCTCTACATCGTCTACATCAGTCCTATCATCTGCAATGTTGTTACTCATGGTTCCTCAGGTTTTTCACTTTAAATTTTCTTCGTAATTAATCTCAATTTTTCGGACCAATTTAAACAAATCACCCGTCAATTTATAGATGTGTCATTACACAGTCGTCGGAAAAATGAATGAAATTAAAGACAAATGAAAGATGATCGAACAACTCAATTCGAAGCCATTTTCATACAGAGAAATCGATTTTTCGTGGATATCTCCAGAGGATATTCCCGTATCCTCTGAAAATTTAATTTTTTCATGAAACAGTAATTTTTTAAAGAACTCAAACTCTTCCCTGATACTCACTAGACACTCTCCCATCGATTTCCACCCTTATGAAAAGTGATCTAATTTTTTTGACTACTGAAAAAAAAAAAATCGCCTCGCCAAAGACAAACAATTCTGTATCATCTCAAAATTTAATTTTATTATGGGGCAAATTTTTTTAAAAAATCTCAAACTTTTTCCTCATACTTTCTAGATACCCTCCCATCGATTCCCATCCCTATAAAAGGGGATCTATGTTTTTTAAGGACCTGAAAAAAGAACAATCACCCCGTCGAAGACAGCCAATTCTGTATCCTCTGAAAATTTAATTTTACTATGGAGCAGAATTTCTTTAAAAATCTCAAACTCTTCCCCCATACTCTCTAGATACCCTCCCATCGATTTCCACCCCTATGAAACAGGATCTAATTTTTTTAAGGACCTGAAAAAAGAACAATCACCCCGTCAAAGACAGCCAATTCTGTATCCTCTGAAAATTTAATTTTATTATGGAGCAGAATTTTTAAAAAAATCTCAAACTCTTCCCCCATACTCTCTAGACACCCTCTCATTGATTTCCAGTCTTATGAAAGGGGATCTAATTTTTTTAAGGATCTGAAAAAAGAACAATCACCCCGTCAAAGACAGCCAATTCTGTATCCTCTGAAAATTTCATTTTATTATAGAGCAGAATTTTTGTTAAAATCTCAAACTTTCTCCTCATACTCTCTAGATACCCTCCCATCGATTCTCATCCCTATAAAAGGGGATCTAATTTTTTTTAAGACCTGAAAAAGAACAATCATCCCGTCAAAAGCAGCCAATGTCGTATCCTCTGAAAATTTAATTTTCTCATGACACAGAAATT
The DNA here is from genome assembly GCA_035578325.1 of Coelinius sp. EB29. Taxonomy (NCBI): domain Eukaryota; kingdom Metazoa; phylum Arthropoda; class Insecta; order Hymenoptera; family Braconidae; genus Coelinius; species Coelinius sp. EB29. The sequence continues at coordinate 6,375,116 of JAOZGT010000001.1, read as the reverse complement.
TAAAAAAAAATCTCAAACTTTTCCCCCATACTCTCTATACACCCTCCCATCAATTTCCACCCTTATGGAAGGAAATCTAATTTTTTTAATGACTTGAAAAAAATAATTGCCTCGTCAAAGACAGCCAATTCCGTATCCTCTGAAAATTTTATTTTCTTATGGAGCAGAATTTTTTTAAAATCTCAAACTTTTTCCTCATACTCTCTAGATACCCTCCCATCGATTCTCATCCCTATAAAAAGGGATCTAATTTTTTTAAGGACCTGAAAAAAGAACAATCACCCCGTCAAAGACAGCCAATTCTGTATCCTCTGAATATTTAATTTTATTATGGAGCAGAATTTTTTAAAAAATCTCAAACTCTTCCCCCATACTCTCTAGACAACCTCCCATCGATTTCCACCCCTATGAAACGGGATCTAATTTTTTTAAGGACCTGAAAAAAGAACAATCACCCCGTCAAAGACAGCCAATTCTATATCCTCTGAAAATTTAATTTTATTATGGAGCAGAATTTTTTTAAAAATCTCAAACTCTTCCCCCATACTCTCTAGACACTCTCCCATCGATTTCCACCCCTATGAAACAGGATCTAATTTTTTTAAGGACCTGAAAAAAGAACAATCACCCCGTCAAAGACAGCCAATTTTGTATCCTCTGAAAATTTAATTTTATTATGGAGCAGAATTTTTTAAAAAATCTCAAACTCTTCATTACACAGCCGTCGGAAAAATGAATGAAATTAAAGACAAATGAAAGATGATCGAACAACTCAATTCGAAGCCATTTTCATACAGAGAAATCGATTTTTCGTGGATATCTCCAGAGGATATTCCCGTATCCTCTGAAAATTTAATTTTTTCATGAAACAGTAATTTTTTAAAGAACTCAAACTCTTCCCTGATACTCCCTAGACACTCTCCCATCGATTTCCACCCTTATGAAAAGTGATCTAATTTTTTTGACTACTGAAAAAAAAAAAATCGCCTCGCCAAAGACAAACAATTCTGTATCATCTCAAAATTTAATTTTATTATGGAGCAAATTTTTTTAAAAAATCTCAAACTCTTCCCCCATACTCTCTAGACACCCTCCCATCGATTTCCACCCCTATGAAACAGGATCTAATTTTTTTAAGGACCTGAAAAAAGAACAATCACCCCGTCAAAGACAGCCAATTCTGTATCCTCTGAAAATTTAATTTTATTATGGAGCAGAATTTTTTAAAAAATCTCAAACTCTTCCCCCATACTCTCTAGACACCCTCTCATCGATTTCCAGTCTTATGAAAGGGGATCTAATTTTTTTAAGGATCTGAAAAAAGAACAATCACCCCGTCAAAGACAGCCAATTCTGTATCCTCTGAAAATTTCATTTTATTATAGAGCAGAATTTTTGTTAAAATCTCAAACTTTCTCCTCATACTCTCTAGATACCCTCCCATCGTTTCTCATCCCTATAAAAGGGGATCTAATTTTTTTTAAGACCTGAAAAAGAACAATCATCCCGTCAAAAGCAGCCAATGTCGTATCCTCTGAAAATTTAATTTTCTCATGACACAGAAATTTAAAAAAAAATCTCAAACTTTTCCCCCATACTCTCTATACACCCTCCCATCAATTTCCACCCTTATGGAAGGAAATCTAATTTTTTTAATGACTTGAAAAAAATAATTGCCTCGTCAAAGACAGCCAATTCCGTATCCTCCGAAAATTTTATTTTCTTATGGAGCAGAATTTTTTTAAAATCTCAAACTTTTTCCTCATACTCTCTAGATACCCTCCCATCGATTCTCATCCCTATAAAAAGGGATCTAATTTTTTTAAGGACCTGAAAAAAGAACAATCACCCCGTCAAAGACAGCCAATTCTGTATCCTCTGAATATTTAATTTTATTATGGAGCAGAATTTTTTAAAAAATCTCAAACTCTTCCCCCATACTCTCTAGACAACCTCCCATCAATTTCCACCCTTATGAAACGGGATCTAATTTTTTTAAGGACCTGAAAAAAGAACAATCACCCCGTCAAAGACAGCCAATTCTATATCCTCTGAAAATTTAATTTTATTATGGAGCAGAATTTTTTTAAAATCTCAAACTTTTTCCTCATACTCTCTAGACACCCTCCCATCGATTTCCACCCCTATGAAACAGGATCTAATTTTTTTAAGGACCTGAAAAAAGAACAATCACCCCGTCAAAGACAGCCAATTTTGTATCCTCTGAAAATTTAATTTTATTATGGAGCAGAATTTTTTAAAAAATCTCAAACTCTTCCCCCATACTCTCTAGACACCCTCTCATCGATTTCCAGTCTTATGAAAGGGGATCTAATTTTTTTAAGGATCTGAAAAAAGAACAATCAGCCCGTCAAAGACAGCCAATTCCGTATCCTCTGAAAATTTAATTTTCTTATGGAGCAGAATTTTTTTAAAAATCTCAAACTTTTTCCTCATACTCTCTAGATACCCTCCCATCAATTCTCATCCCTATAAAAAGGGATCTAATTTTTTTAAGGACCTGAAAAAAGAACAATCACCCCGTCAAAGACAGCCAATTCTGTATCCTCTGAATATTTAATTTTATTATGGAGCAGAATTTTTTAAAAAATCTCAAACTCTTCCCCCATACTCTCTAGACACCCTCTCATCGATTTCCAGCCTTATGAAAGGGGATCTAATTTTTTTAAGGATCTGAAAAAAGAACAATCAGCCCGTCAAAGACAGCCAATTCCGTATTCTCTGAAAATTTAATTTTCTTATGGAGCAGAATTTTTTTAAAAATCTCAAACTTTTTCCTCATACTGTCTAGATACCCTCCCATCGATTCTCATCCCTATAAAAAGGGATCTAATTTTTTTAAGGACCTGAAAAAAGAACAATCACCCCGTCAAAGACAGCCAATTCTGTATCCTCTGAATATTTAATTTTATTATGGAGCAGAATTTTTTAAAAAATCTCAAACTCTTCCCCCATACTCTCTAGACACCCTCTCATCGATTTCCAGTCTTATGAAAGGGGATCTAATTTTTTTAAGGACCTGAAAAAAGAACAATCACTCCGTCAAAGACAGCCAATTCCGTATCCTCTGAAAATTTAATTTTATTATGGAGCAGAATTTTTGTTAAAATCTCAAACTTTTTCCTCATACTCTCTAGATACCCTCCCATTGATTCTCATCCCTATAAAAGGGGATCTAATTTTTTTAAGGACCTGAAAAAAGAACAATCACCCCGTCAAAAGCAGCCAATGTCGTATCCTCTGAAAATTTAATTTTTTCATGACACAGAAATTTAAAAAAAAATCTCAAACTTTTCCCCCACACTCTCTATGCACCCTCCCATCAATTTCCACCCTTATGAAAGGAGATCTAATTTCTTTATGACTTGAAAAAAATAACGTATGTATACATATATATATGCATATATATATATATATATATATATATATATATATATACATATGTTTCTAATTGAATTGCTAAGCTATGTCGCTGAAAACGGTGACAAAAAACGTTACATGGTTTTTTTTAAAAGGGATAGAGGCACGATCATACAAGTTTTTGACGACTTTAACTACCTTCGGACTAACCCCCTGGCTGATTAACTTCGTCCATAGCTGGAGCTGTGGTAACTTCTGAAATCGACAAAGAAGGCATATACCTTTCCCCCAGGTAGCCTCAACCTGTTTTGGATTAATGTTTGGAGAGAAAATATATTATCCATCGTACCACGGTGCTTCCTAAAGCCTGCTTGTTCATTAGGAATTATGTTGTGAAGCTCTGCCCACTCATATACCCGGTTATTTAGAATAGATGTAAATAGCTTGGTGACAACATTAATTAGGGCAATCCCTCTATAATTCAGGATATCCTCTTTCTCACCCTTTTTGAATAGCATGCGTAGTACAATATTTGTCCAAGATCGGGGTACCTCTCCAGAGTCAAAGACATTGTTGAATAAATTTAGCAGTTGATAAATGATTGAATGACAAACTGATTGAGTGATTGAATGGCCAAATAATTATTTAACTGTAAATAATATTCGCATGAAACAATTAGCTTGAGAGAGCAGCACCTATCTACTGAAATACTCTTATTATGAACACAAAATCTTTCTATATCACTACTTTGTTACTCTTTAATATGTAATTCTCTACTTCGTAGATTCTCAATCGTATGTACTTAAAAATACTCGATGTATAAAATAGGAACTCCCCTGCCTAATGGTACCATGTACCAAATGCAGTATTCAATAAATAAAATAAATAAAAATTTCTGATTTATTTCCATTGAGTATTCTGAGTTTGAATCTGGGTTAATTTTAGAGTTTGTTTTTCTCAAATAATCTTTTTTCTTTTCAATTTCAACTTGAGAGTTACGATTCAATATATTCATGGCAACATAGTAGTAGAGATTTGTCTGATATAGTAGAAATTTGTCTGAATTCTTTGATAATTTACATTTCCCAGGCTTATAATTCCCTCCGCATTTCACACAACGAAATGCGAGGGAGCAGTTAGCACTGGCATGTCCTAATCGTTGGTAATTTTTGCATTGAAAAATTTGGGTCTTTCTGAGGGCTTCCCATGTTATTTTTTGGTACAAAATAACTTTTATTTTATTAATTCTGATAAAATTGAGCCACTAGAAGCTTGAACTATGTAAGCGAAATTAGTGGATTTTTAACTTCCCGGCTTGGAAAGTTATTGTAATGCCCCCGAAAATGAAAATTCGATTTTTCACCATATCTCCACGTTTCATGGTCTTTCTAATGTTTTTCGATGGTTTTGAACAAAATATCTGTCTGTGTGTGTGTGTGTATGTGTTACTAGGTATGCATGTGGTAGAAATTTTGGTTAACGATTTCGCGTGAACGGATTCCCCAATTTGACTATTTTTTTCCCGATCGATCCGTCTTCACCTAACTTAGAGCGGATTAGATTTTGGCTGGAATCGATCCAGTAGTTTTCCAGTTTTTCCAAAAAAACTTTTTTTTTTTTTGACGTGGATACGTCTATAGTTTCGTTTTGAACTTTATGGGGATGGGGGGCGATTTTGTGAAATGATGTAAGTAGTATTTATGCCCCAGCGCCATCTACCAGGAAACATTTTACTCTTTCGAAAACTTATCATGTCACATTGATAACTTATCGACGGATGACTGTTGCTCTTTCGATAACTTATCATCGCACATCGATAAATTATCCATGGATGATTACAATCAAACATAGTTATCATCATGAAGAATAGATGTCTTTCTATTTTCCATGCTGGCTACGATTGACGCATTTATGATGGTTGATTGTGAACAAACTTGAATCAAATAATCGAATCAAAAAATTAATAAAAGGATTAAGGAACGTCTTATCATGCCAAAACGTTGCGCAATTCCGTATTGTTCTTTGGGACCAAATGAAAGTGTGTTTAGTCTACCCTCTGATCCAATAATCCGTCGAAATTGGATACGTGCACTGTGTAATGCATATCTTAACCTACATCTAAAGAAAATCGTGTATATTTGTGAAAAACATTTCAAGACTACAGATTTTGACGTGGATACGTCTATAGTTTCATTTTGACGGTGATTGTGATAAAGTTCTTATCGTTTAACACCGTCTATCGGCGTTTTTTAGATATTAGTAAATTATCCGTGTCCCTAATTGTTGCTAAATTATCGACTACTGATACACAAGTTTAAATTATCGACTGCTAATGTATGGGTAACAAAGAACTTTTGAATTGATATACTAACCTCGAAATAACATACAGACAAAGTTGATCGTTCACACAAATACGTTGGTTTTTCATACTTTTCTTATCACCGACCAATACTTGATAAAGTGACATTAAAACAGTAACCATTGTATGCAACATGTTCAACTTCTTATATCTCTCTGAACGTTAGACGTATCCACGTTAAATTCTACGGCTGCATCGACGATACAGCCGCCTGTCATTTTTTTTTTTTTTTTCTAATGGAATGATGAGAACCGGGAAGTTTTAGTTGTGAACCTCAGTGGTTCGCTCCGACTTGAACGCACCCAAATTCGGGAGCGAGCTTGCGAGCGACTAACAATCCTCCGTAGACCGGCCGCACCCCTAGTTTGTTAAAGAATGTTTTCATAACTTAGTAGATAGGTTAGGCCATCCCTGGCCCAGCGATTTTTGGGGAAGTGGTCGAGGGGTCCTCCGCAAGTGGGTGGGTGGGTGGTTGATTGATTAATTAATTGGAAGGGTTAATTAATTAACTCGCGGATTTGATTCGCGGGTTTAATTCGCGGATTTGATTCGCGGGTTTAGTTTGCGGGTTTAATTCACGGATTCGCGGGTTTACTTCACGCGTTCGCGGTTATGGATCGCGAGTTTGCGGGTTCAGTACGGGGAGGTTCGCATATCGCGAGGTCGCGAGTTTGAGGTCCCAGTTCACGGTTTCAGTTCGCGACTTCGCGGTTTTCGTTCACTGTCTTGAGAAGCGCAAGGTCCAGATGGAAGGAAGGGGGTTAATTGATTAATTGTCTAATTAAAATACGTGGCTGAGTAGCACATGGTTGCCAAACATGTCGAGACTTGTTCAGGATGTCATAACCTTGACCGCAGGGGGTCCAACATGTGCGTGCACTGCAGGGGGTCTAGAACATAGGACCCTCATTGTGATTCCGAGAAAATTCGATTTCTAAAAAAAAATATGTGCGTTCACGATATCATCTCATTGACCTTGACCGCAGGGGTCCAACATGTGCTTGCATGCACCGCAGGGGATCGAGAACATAAAACCCTCTTTGCCATTTTCTAATTGCGATTCCGAGAAAATTCGATTTCTAAAAAAACATGTGCGTTCACGATGTCACTCCTTGAGGTCAAACATGTGCATTCACGGTAGGGTGTTGAGAAAAAGACCCAAATTTGCAGGGGGTGTTGAGAACAATAGAAACGTGTCTGAGCCTGCACAGGAGAAATGTCACTCAGGACATTCCACAATATAGTTCGAGGAATTTTGAATAATGGAACACATGTGTTTGTATGGAATTATACAAAATTCCTAAAATTACACCCTCGAATGATGGGGGAAGTGGGTATATAACATCTCAAGTTTGAGAGCTCTTCATCAGTTTATTTCGCCAGTGCCCATGAAGAACAACTCTATCCGACGACAACGAGAATTGAAAAAACGATAGGAGCTCCTGCTGAAAAATATTCAAGAATTGAAACAAGTTATCCAACTCAGAAGTGACATCAACGTACTGTGTTCAAACCTACAAAAGACTGAAATTTCAACCTAAAAACCCTCATGGACTTCAGAAAAATCAACGCTGTTGGAAAATTGGAGAAACTTCCTCTCGTGAAACTGTCTGACCTGGAGGAGGGATATGTGTACACTATCACTAAAGCTTACACAGCCAATACGAAATACGGAGTGAGTGTTGTTCTAAATTTATTGCAAACTCATTCAGTTTTTGTACCTAGTCGATTGGCTAAGTACTTCGAGCGAAACCCGAAACAATTCGAGAATTTCCAGGAGCATGTCAAGAAGGGTTCACCGTCGTTGCAATACTTGGGTGGGCAATATAACAATATTCTGCTGCATCCAGATCCAACGTTTGAAGAGGAGGAAGTGGAAACAACCTTTAAGAAAATCAATGCAGTTGGAGAATTGAAATATCTCCCTCTTTTAAGGATGTTTACCATAAGCTCACAATATTCAAAGAAATTTCGACTTTTCTTAACATAACAGTTGAATACCGAAGCCACGAGTTGATAGCAATCTCAAACCCCCAACCCAAGCATTCTAATGAGAAACTAGTGGTGCGTTGTTGGTCGCTCGCAAGCTCGCTCCCATGGGTGAGTGCGTTGCAATATTGATGTGACCCGTTTAGCGGGTCGCAACAATAACTTCCCGGTTTCTTCCTCATTATTGTGTAGAAGAAAAAGAAACAAAAAAAAAAAAGATTTTTTTTTTCATTTTATGTTTTCCTGAAAAACTGGAGAACGACTGGAACGATTTTTTCCAAAATCCTTTCGGCTCTAAGTTGGATGAAGACGCTTTGATTGCGTCACTGATGACCTTGATCGCATCATCCGTTTGCAAGATATCGTTCACGTAAATTTTTGGTCACATACGTACAAACCTACGCACACACACACACATACATCATCTTGAAAATCATCAGGAGTGTTGTGGAGACCTTGAACGTGGAGATATAATGAAAATCCGATTTTCGGGGTGATTACAATAACAAAATTCGATTTATTCAGTATTCCTTTTATTATATGGTCAGTAATCTATGAAAAATATACAAAAAATGTAGCCAAAAAAAATATCACAAAAAAAATATCACATTAAAAAAAATATCACAGACGATATAAAAAAGGACCGAATATTTACAGATAAATCTCTGAGAATTCATCATTAATTAATACGGACTGTGATGGTACGACCGCGTCCATATCCTCCACGTCCTCCTCTACCGCCACGACCCCCACGTCCTCCACGCCAGAATTTGCGGCTAACGCCGGCATTAGTTCCTCGACCTGAGTGATATAAAACAAATTTTTTAATAATTATGAATGTATATTGACAGTTTTCTATAGATTTTTCCTGCTCGGATTTTTTAATGGAGAATCGAAAACAATACAATGAAAAAGCTTCGCAAATTTATGCCAACAAATTTCTATAGAAAAATCTGAATAGCATAAATTGTATGCCATTGATTTTTTTCCTAGAAAAATTCGTTCTGTGAATATTTCCATTGGAAAGAATCTGCAGTAGAATTCGACGAAAAACTCATAGAATTTTGAATAGAAATGAAATTGAATTTTAACAGAATTTCTAACGAATCTCCTAGCATTTTCTATTGGATTTTTTCGTACGTGTTATCATGGATGATGACTTTTCTACTTACGTTGTTTTTTCTTCTGTTGCTGGGCCTGTACAAATTCACGAAGGATTGCCATAAAATCTTCGAGACTTCTAGGGCGTCTACCGAGAATGGCTGAAAAATCAATGTATTGCCTTCTATCAAGAAAAACCCCATAGATAATATAGAAATTGTAATTTTGATTTCATTTCGGAATACTATTCACAAAAAAAAAATTGCAAACTTATGTACTTACCAGCAGCACGTGTACATCGAAAGCTCAGTATAATACTAATCTATATTCTGAGGATCATCGTAATACACTTCATCACCTATAAACACTCGCGACATCTACATGATATTTCATCATATTGGTAATCGATTAAATGTAGATTTCTGTAATTGACCTATTCACCAATGAGCGGCTACGTTATTTTTGTTTTGTGTCGCTCTCTATATATTCTTATGGGAGTTGTTATGGGGAAATCTCATTTATATATTCATGGAAAACATCCTAGCTTGTCATATCGATTTTGCATGGATTTTTTAATGAAAGAAAAAGAAAATGCAATGTAAAAAATATGAAAAAATGTATGGTGAGAATTTTTTATAGAAAAATCTCAATAGACTGAATTGTTTAGAATAATCGAATTCTATGTTTTTTTTCTCTCAATAGAAATATGTTGTATTCGATTCTATTAGAAGACATCCGCGATGGAAATTAGCGGAAAATTAAGAGAATTTTTAATAGAAATCCAATAGAATTTCCGTAGAGTTTCCCAACGAAGTCGACAGGATTTTTTATTGAATGTTTCCATACGTGTAACAGAGCTTCCGATAGCCCACAATTATCATTTCAACAAAATTTCTAAATTATCATTCATATTTTTCGAACCACCTATCTTGAGAATATTCTACTGCATTGTTCCGGTGATCAATTATCGTTTTCATAAGCATCACGTTTTGACGGAATTATTTTCATGGCCGTGACCTATCAGATTATCATAAGGAATTCTTTTACAGATTCAATTCTATTATCGTTGTGAAAAAAAATTTTTAGTCTATTCTGTGCACATAGAATGAATGCACATGGATGGATATGTTGATCAACGCGTTTGATACCCTTCTGCTGGGAATGGTACCAGTTGTCGGTTCAACAAAATTGTCACGACATGATTCCGCATCAAGCGTGTATCATAATGTGTCTGCTCGCTTGGGTCTTCTCCTAGATACAGTAGAGTTGCGAAATATATCGCAAATACTCCACACGAAATGGCATCTGGCTGATACTGAACTCTATGAAAGATATAATTTTTTCTGAATGGATACAAGGCCTGCAGAAAATCAATTTGATCTTGTTGTAATCGTCTCGCGTTGATACTGTTGTAGATATGAACATTTCGATTTCCATCATATTTCGTGCAAATCCAATGTCCTATTGGCTCTTCTTCATCTATTTTCTTTCGGCCCACCTCACCGCTATAAACAATCTGAATATTATTTGCATCATCAGGAATTGGTTGCAGATTGCGTAGGAAATACTGGACAAAACCTGTATCTTGAGCGAGATTGAATATTCCCCGATCACTCAATGATCTGTTCAATATTTCATGAAAGAAATTGATATGACCGCATGTTAAATGACACCTGGGGCTTAGTGCTCTTCTACAAACTTCCACAGGTATAGCATAGTCGTAATCATCATTCTGATGGACTCTAATACGTGAACCATGTTGATGGTCGTTTCTGTAACTGCTTTCGTCGGAAATCATGATACATTCGCCTGCGTCATCTGGTTTCTCCGAAACATAAATACATTCAGTTTCCAAATCTGCTTTTTCTCTAGTTAGTGAATTTCTACATTCATTCATATTCGTGTGGTTGTTGTCACAATCGTCTGAAACATCCATACATTCGGTATTCAAATTCATTGTTTCCTTGGCATCAGCCTTATTGATAAATATCGTCTCATTTTGCTGCATAGGTTTCCTATTGAAAATTGCATAGATTGGTTTATGATAACTGAAGTATGTTTCATACACACCACAATCAATATTATCAACATTAGCAAAAATGACATCTATTTGTGTATTTAGATTTGTCGTTACACTTGAAGGTGGTAATTTGGTCTGTAACTGATGATGTTTTAGATAATCGATGAGGTAATTTGGATTATTTGCATCGCTTCCATGATTCACAACATTATAATTGAAATCTCCAATCAATACCATCTTGCTTCGGATTGGGATGTTCTCCATAGCATTACTTAGAGCTTTTTCGAACATTGTTTTCGTGGTTTTCGGCGATTTATAACCGCTGATTATATGATAATCATTCATTTTTATGGTGAATAATTCAAAGTTTGCATTCGCATTGAATTCGCGTTCAACCGATACCAATTCTGCTTGAAAACTGTTTTTCACATAGCAAATCAATCCTCGGCTACTCGAGCTGTAATTGGATCTGAATACAATCCGGTAATTTTCGATTGCTAAATCGTCATTTTCATTTGTTAGAGTTTCACTCAAAACCAATACTTCGAAGGAACCACTGATCATTTGTTATGTGAATTAGCTTATTTTTCAAGGTCCCAACATTTTGGTACACAATTTTTGGGCCATTTTCACACATTAAATTATCATACGATAATGTTAATTGTCTGGTATTTCTCAAACGCGTTAATTCGCTCAAAGCTGTATTCGTTGTAGCAGCTTTGTTGGTTTGCATTTTTGATAATTGAAACTCTCCTAAAATATACAGACCGTTTAATGATGTTACTCTACTCAGAGCTACGTACAACATTGGCAAAGTTCGCCGTTCTGACTTGGTAAAATCCAAGCATATCTTTTCATAAGTTTGTCCCTGACTTTTATGGATTGTTATTGCTTCTGCAGGTATAACAGGGAATTGGTGTCGCATGATTCGATGTTTTTGATTATCATCAATGTCCAATTGGAGTGCATTTTTGATGATTGGTGTCCAGTTTCGATTAATATTTTCCCTTCCCATATAATCATGATACTGCCTTCTTGCTTTAACTCCAACTCTTGGCAATTGGAAATCAAACCATAATAGTGAAGGGATCGTGCTATTTTCTTTGAATGTGATCAATTTCAAGACCCCACATGCTCCATTCACCAATCCATCTTCAACATCAATATTGTTTATTATCATATATTTTATATTGATTTTTAGTTCAAGTTTAGGTAGTAATTCAGTCGTGCTTTTTTTTCCTTGTTTTTTAATTGATTGCAATAGAAATTTTTTGGCTTGTGGATTCATATCTTTTGGAAAGGTATCTTCAGCGGCTGAAATGACCAACTCACTGGTACATTCTGCAATTTTAAATGCATTGTATGCAATTACATTTGCATTGGTTGCATATAATCTTATGGCCGTCTCTGGAACCTCATTCCCTTTTAAGATTTCTCGTGATCTGATCAATTCTATATCGTCTTCTGTCATGTTACCAAGCGCTAGATTATTTAGTGCATTTATAAATGCTAAATCATCTTTTTGACGCATTATCTCAGTCAATTCATAAAATTCAAATTCATTCCATAACGGATTGATGTCGAGGAATGGTGCTAGTTCATTTCGTCTTGAAACTTGGTAAACAGGCTTGTCTTTCACAGGTGGTAGTTGATTCAAATCACCGCACGCTAATACACAAATCCCACCGAAGGGTTGATTCACACCTTTTATTTGTCGTAATCGTGTATCGATCCAATCTAGTATTGTACAACTTACCATTGAAATTTCATCAATTATTAGGAGTTGCATTTTTGATAATTTTTCACGAATGTTATTGGCTAGATCACTTGATAATTGACCCATTTGTGCCCCATATTGTTGACATGGTAATGCAAAAGCAGAATGCAATGTCACACCATTAATTAAGAATGCTGCTTTTCCTGATGGAGCACATAATAGAACTATTATTTTATCCATATTGCCTCCAGGTAAATTATCGAAATAATTAGTTACTAACTGATATAGTGTATTAATGACATAACTTTGTCCAACGCCAGCAGAGCCACTCAAAAATATTTTGAATGGGACTTGGCCCAATTTGTAACAACTCAATATATGCATAACAAACTCTTTTTGTTTGCAATTTAAATTTCTCATCATATCATGGAGTTCATTTTCTTTTACCCTGGCTGGACAAGTATATCTAGTCTTATGTGTATCACTTTTTTTTATATGCTCATTAGCTTTACGATTTGCCCCATCTTGCTGGAAAATATCAATGTTATGAGCTGCAGAATTCCCATCAGTTCCTTCATGTATTCTTGCACGTATGTCATTTTCTACTTGTTCTAATGCCTCATCCATAGCTTCATCACTTATGATGGAGTATTTTGCTTGATTGCTTTCTATGATTTCTTCATTATTCTTATACACTTTTTCATAATCCACATTTTCTACCTCAAGTTTTTCATTTCGCCAAGGCATAAATAATAATATCTTCTCTCTATAATAGTTTGCTGGATCTTGTTTCAAGCTGTATCGTCGGTATCTAATGACAGCTGTATGCAGTCGAAGCTTGTACGCTCTATCCTCATCATCATCATCGTCATTTTCATCATCATCTTTTGACGGTTTTTTTTTGCATGCTTGATAATTCGCCGCATAATCAGCAAGACAAATATTATCGAGCTTCCTTTCTCTTCTACTATATTTATCAAATATATCAGCCATGTATATTTCAGTAGAGTCTTTATCAAGTTTTTTCAGGTTTTCATCAGTTTTCAACATACGAACACGTTCTGTTATTGGCCCTGTATTGATGAATATTGTCTTCCTACTTTTTTTTGATAACGACAATTGTAGAGCGTGATACGCTGCCTCTTGGGATGACATTAAGTTACCGTTGAGAAATACATTTGCAATCTTTCGAAATTTCTCTTTAACACTATTATCGTTATTATCGCAGTCTATCGCAGCTTCTCTCAATAATTTGGACAATCCCCCTTCGATTTTACTAATATAGTTAGTGACGTAACCCATCACGGCATATTCATCGAGTATAAATTGCATATCTATATTTGATTCAAACAATTGTAATATATCTTTATTATAAGAATTAATTCTCACTTCTAGACTAGATCTCTTCAAGAATACTCGCTTTTGTTTCAGTGTGCTGCGAATTGCAAGGATATACTCTTCTTCAGTCATATCTAATTTCTTCAAAATTTCATCGTAACTCATGGAAACCTCTTGTTTATAAAACTCATTCATTAGATCATCAATTGATTGATATGGTTTTGGTACAGCTTCATTCTCATTTAATGGTATCAATATCATTGTTTTTCTCATAACTGGATAAGGGATATGAAAACGACATTGTCTTTTTTTTTGTCCTTTATAGCAACTATGACCATGCTTATGCATTTGCAATTTGATGTATGGATTCTTCTCATCATACTCACAAGTGAGAAAACGATCAATAAAATCAGTCAATCGATCATGGTCATTTGTATCACTGTCATTATTGTATTTTGGAGCATTTTTCAACCACAAGAGCATATGTTCGTGCGGGCTTCCACGTTGTTGGAACTCAACACGTTCATAGCTATCCTCCAGTACATATTCACCAAATATGCTCTGCTTCTGTCTTAACAGCCACATAAATTTCTGGACCTTATGATCAAAATAACGGGCGCACGTAACCGGATCATTCCTTATTAAATCAGTCTTGATATTATTATCCAGATCATATGCTTCTTTGATGGACAAAGTGTGACCCTTTTCGCTGTACTTCATTAAGGTTTGTAATAACTCCGGCCAGTGGCCTTCAGCAGCTGATAATGTTAGGAACAAAGTAGGCTTGCCCAATTGACGAATCATTGCCAATACTTCTTTCTTTTTATGCTCCCAATATGCCGGCGACGATCTGACGAATTTTAACATTCTGAATCCATCATCAAATTCAATCAAATTATTCCTAAAATCAACATCCAAAGCATTTCCAGCATTAATTGGCTTATCAGCGTTATTCTTCGTCCGTCTCAAACATATATTTATACTCGATGAACATGTAATTTCTAAACCTTTTTTGGCCATGAACAAAATTCTCGAAGGAATACACGATCTTCGATCGTATCGTCTTGCTTCTGACTTCATACGATCTGAATAAGATATCCGTTTTTGTACATTGAATGAGTGCCCTGCAAATATTCTGGGATAACACAATTCATCCAAGTCCTCAATTTTATGCCAAGGCATTGGATGTTTATCCTGCCCAGGAGCGACTATATTCACAACTGGTGCATATTTTTCTACGACTTCTGCATTATGGTCAACGAGCAAAACCTCGTCATTGTTTATCTGATTGAAATCAATTAATTGATCAATATCCATCTTATTTTTTGTCTCATTGAATTCTATATCATTATGCTCAACTGTTCCGTTTATATCCGGATTTGTTTCATTATCCGCTTTTTCATTATCAATGATATCATCCTTGTCAACTATGAAATTTATCGGACGATCATCATTTTCATAGTTCTGGAAATAGACCTCATTTATTTTAATGTCATACTTTTCATACAACGGCGTCGTGATCAAATGTTTCAATGCTTCACAAATCACGCCTGGTCTGATAGCTTCAAACATATAATGGCTTTTGTGATCAACGTGTCTTTTCAATTTGATTTGAACTGTCTGCATTTCATCAAATTGACGAGGCAATACCTGTAGCATATCATTAATATCTATTTGAATATTCACGACACTGCCTTTCAGGCCTAATTGCGGATTCAGAGCATAGGGTTTAAGTGCTCGAATTTGCATGAAATTCAATACTGGTGCCACCATTCTTTCCTCAAGATCAGACAATTTTCGGACAGATTTTGGGACTTGAATGAATTGGAGACCATTGCTTGTTGCTAACCTATATACTTGACCACGATATGCAGCAGTTTTGCACGTGTTGCATATGAAACCTGAGGGGAAATTATTGATTTGTGCTAAGAATGAAGCGCCACTTTTATCAATAATTTTTGATTCATTTAATTTCACAACGGAACTCCTAAAAAAAAGGCCTTCGCAACAACAGCACACGAATGAAGCTGTTTCCGCACGGAATTGCATGAATTTCAGTTGAAGTTTAGCCGTTGGATTTGTATTTTGAGTACTCAATAAGAGACTGTTGAAATTTTCGCGAAACTTCAATACATCAATTTTTCTCCTTTCTCGCTGGGCTTTTACATTTCTCTCCAGTTCGCGTGCTCGACATCGCTCATTCGTTCGAATCTTTTTCAATCTCTGGATATTTAACATCCTCTCTCGCATTTTATATGCCTTCTTGCATCGAATTTTCTTCATTCGTTTCTTATTCTCTTCTCTCGCTTTCTCTCTATATATGCTATTGGATAGCAACTTCTTATTTCGCTGAATATTAAGTGCAATTTCGTTCTTATGATACTTTGCATACTTCCTCAACAATTTGTTTCTCATCACATTGAGTGCTAACTCTCGTGATTTGTAGGCTTTATTTTTACGAAGAATGCGATTCCTTTTGATATTATTAGCAATTTCTTTCTCAGCAAATTGCATATTTTGTCGAAGAATGCTATTCCTTGCAATATTTCTCCGACGTTCATTAATCATGTACTTCTCACGCTTTCGGATGACCATCATTCTGATTCGATTTTTTCTGAGTTCATCCTGCCGGAATTCTTTTTCTCCTCGCTTGCGTTGCATGCATTTTCTGGTTGCGTCATTCATTTTTTCCCTAAAATGTTCATCTTGTCTCTTACATTTTCTGTATTTTCGCTTTTTCTCATTTTCCTTTTTCTTAAATACAGAATCTTGTCGTAAACGTTGCAGTCTTTCCTTTTCTCGTTCCTTTTCTCTCTTTGTAAAAGCGGGATTCATTCGTGATTGTTGTTTTCTGAGACAATTTTGTTCTCTCTCTAATTTTTTAAACAATCGATCAGAACGCTTGATTCTCATCTGCTCTCTTCTTTTCTGTCTTTTATTCTTAATTGGTTCATCTTTCTTATCACGTTGTTCTTGACAAGTAGCTATCTCATTCAAACTCGTTGGATGGACCATGCGATTTTTTGCTTTTTTACAGTAAATATTTTTCTTTTTCCTGTTTATTGTTTTGTTGGATTGTCGTTTCGACCTCATTTTCGCTGCAAAATTCTTCTGTTTTTTTCTCGCAGAGTTTTTGTCGCCAATGGCCGACAATTCGTCTTGTTATGTTCAGTCTGATGTCGCTCGTAGCAGACAATTTCCAAATTGTTACTGAGCTCTCGATTCTGTATCGCCTATGGCAAACAATCTCTGTTATTTTTATTGATTGTCGCCTTGGGCTGACACTAATTTCCTCTCTTTTTTTATTAATTGTCGCCTTGTGCTGACACTAATTTCCTCTCTTTCTTTATTGATTGTTATAATTCTGCTGGAAGGAAGAAATATAACGGGAATTTGGAAGGTAATTCGGAAAACAGCTCTGATCACGTTCCTCGAAGATGGATCGATCACAGCTGATTATCGAATGATGGCGGATGCTCTTCCGTGAGAAGGCCCCTACTCTCTGACAAACCACTCGAGCGCTAAACGGCGAGATTACGCACTGCCCAGTTCTCAACGCCACTCAGGTAGTTTCCTACATTACCAATGACTGCCCGATTATTGAAGGGAATCATCGTTCAATAATAACTGTTGAATATTTCTCGTTGATTTATCGTTTTTCATTTTTTAAATGAAACATGAGAAAGATTCATTCATTAATCTGGGAATTTTTGAGAAATATTGCAATTGTCAAATGAAATCGATTTTTCCACCTCAGTTCTTAGAAATTACACTTCTTCTACCTCTTCAATTGATTCGGCTCCTATGCAAGTGTTGGTGAGATTAGAAAAAAAAACTCTTTACCCGTTTGATTTCTAAAAAAAAAAAAAAATTGTAAAAAAATTTGTAGAAGTTTGTGAAATTTCTTTACCGTTCAATTATTCATTTTTCAAAAAAATGGCCACGAAAAAAGTGCTGATTAACATGCGCACATGCGAACATATGCTAAAAAAACATCATTTCTTTGGTTTCAAACCATTTTACATAATTTCTAAGCGAAATTAAAAAATGTGAAAATTAAATGATTGCAGTGCTTCCATGTGGAAGCATTAGTGGTGTTCGCGGAAATTGAAAAAAAGTGATAATAATAACAGTTAAAAAAAAACAAACCAAAAAAAAACGAAAAAACGATTTTTTTTTCTTTCATTTTATGTTTTCCTGGAATAACTGGAGAACGACTGGAACAATTTTGTCCAAAACCCTTTCAGCTCTAAGTTAGATGGAGACGCTTCGATTGCGCCATTGATGACCTTGATCCCATCATCCGTTAACGAGATATCGTTGGAGAAAATTTTTGGCCACAGACAGACACCTTCACACACACACACACACACACACACACACACACATACATACATGATCGTGAAAATTATCGGGGAGTGTTGTGGTGACCTTGAAACGTGGAGATATGATGAAAATTCGATTTTCGATTTTCGGGGTGATTACAATAACTTCCCTAGCCCGGGAAGTTAAATATTTACGCTCTCAAAAAATCAACTGGAAGACAATTACAGATGAGATTGATCCGCACGCAATCACGATTAATTAATCACTGAGAGGACTGAAATGATGCATTCTGCACTTGATGTGTATATACATATATGCTCGCATTGTTTATATTTTCGGTGAGACGAAGACAGAAAATGAACGCGCTCGAATCATCTCGAATAAAGGTGATAGAAGATGAAATATGATATTTTAGTACAATACATATCAAAAATATCATACTGCTAGTTTTATGAGAAGCCTGAAATTGTAAGATCTTGCTACAATACCTAATAACATTATTTGATCTTTCTAGAAATTAATGGCAACGATCTTTCTAGACGAAAATGAAAAAATATTTCTGAGAATCATTTATTCATCTCACTCAATTCCAAGAAGGGTTTTGTTTTCTACAACAGGATTTTTCGTTCTTTCCAGAACAAAAAATCACACTACTCGTTTAAACATTATTTTGTTGTAGTTAAAAATATTTGAATAATCATTATTATTATGATCTTTCTAGATGGGAATGAAAAAAATATTTCTGAGAATTGATTTATCTCAATAAATTTCGAGAACTTTTTCGTCATACGATTCATTCTTTCCAGAAGAATTGCGCCGTTTTTTTTTACTATAGAACGTGTGCTTTTTTTTCGAGACAATATTATGAGAGTAAATTTTATTATTAAAAAAATGTTAAATTTTTTTTTGTTCGTTCAAAATCTTCAATTTTCTTCATCATGAACTTTCTAAATGGAAATATTATGATCTTTTTAGATGGGAATGAAAAAAATTTTTCTGAGAATTTATTTCACTCAATAAATTCCGAGAATTTTTTCGTCATACGATTCGTTCTTTCTAGAAGAATTGCGTCGTTTTCTTTTACGATGGAACGTATTTTTTTTTTTTTCGAAACAATATTAGAGAGAAAATTTTTGTTGTTAAAGAAAGGTTGAAATTCTTTTGTTCATTCAAAATCTTCAATTTTCTTCATCATGAACTTTCTAGATAGAAATAAAAAAATATTTCTGGAAATCATTTATTTATTTCACTTAATTCCGAGAAATCTTCTTTCTAGAACAAGAATGACACCGTCCGTTGAACATTATTTTTACGGTTAGAAATATTTGAACTATTATTTATCTCAATGAATTCGAAGAATCTTCTCGATCACACGATTTATTCTTTCTAGAAAAATCACATCGTTTTTCTTTTTTTTTTTTTAAACATGTGCATTTTTTCGAGAAAATTTATTGTTAAACAAAATTGAAAATTCTTTCATTCACTCAAAAATATTTTGAAAATAGATAGAGATGAGAAAAATATTTCTAAGAATTATTCATTATATTACAGGGAATTCTAAGAAATGTTCTTCCATGACACTATTCGATCATTCCAGAAGAAAAAATGCGTCATTGCTAAACTATAAAAGGCGTGCCCTCTCCTAAGAAAATCAGTTCCGTTTTGATATTTTACCAAATCAGTTCGATGAAAAAATCTTATACAACGATATGGAAATTATCATTGATATTCAAGGCTTTCGAGGTGTATTCAATGAATTTCTCATAAAAGAATTGGCATGCATACATGTCAATACCAGTGATAATGGGTACCAAGGGCTGGCGTGTATTCTTTTTGCACCCCCATATGGTTGGGATGCACTCCCCAAGAAATCGAAAAATATTAATTCGTGGTTGATTGAACATTTTCATGGGATTCCTTGGGAAACTGGTGACACACCATACGCAAAAGTGAAACAAGTTATCAAAAGAGTGGTGAATAATGCTACAACTGTATACGTCAAGGGAGTTGAGAAACAGAAATTTCTAGATGAAATTCTTGGTTCTTCCAAACCAGTGGTAAATCTGGATAATTTCAACTGTCCTAAATTGATTATGTTGGATTTAACGATATGTCATCATCACAGCACTGATGAGTTTCCCTCACATTACAAGTGTGCTCGTGAAAACGTGGAAAACTTGAAAACTTGGTTCCTGAAAAACTGCAGACCTTGTTTGAATCGAGCCTTGAAAATATACTGTCATTTAGATAGTATCAAGACCATGTCAGCTGAGGATATTGCATTTTTCCCAAAGGAGTTCATCCTCAAATTTGCATCCAATGAAATCGAGGATATTTGGGAAAAATTACCTGAGGAAATGCGAAACGATAAGGAAATTGCTGACTGTCGGAGATGTCGACGCCATGATCCATCATTGCTCGACAAACCTTCAAATGATGATGATAATCCAGCCAAATCATTGAATGAACTCCCTAATTGTTTTTTCCCTATGAAAAAATATTGTTATATGTGCAAAGTATTGAAGAAAATTGAAAAATAAAATGATTTAAGTTTGAAGTGAAAAAAATAAAAAATATGTGGAATTATTTCGAATCTTTAATTTTTTATTTAAAAAATCCCATTGTTTTCCTTAATTTCTTTCAATATTAGTTTTCAGAAAAGAACAAAGCATGAGTACATTGACTGCAAGCCGATTTTTTGCTCTCACATAAAGATGATATCTTCATCAATTCGTTGTATAAATAATCCAATTACGTGATAGTAATCAATCGCGCTGCTTTAAGAAACCAGACTACACTAACCACTCATTTCTCTATATCCTTCATATCTTCACAAATATTGGATTATCTGAGTAATAAACAGGCTCAAAAGAAAATATCAAAAGACACTTTTTATTGAAGATTTATTAACCAACAAAAAATCGGTCCTTAACGAAATAAATGAACAATCAACAGAAGTTTTGAAACTGTTACCCATTTGAACCAATCTTTATTTGTATTCACATATCCATTCTCCCCCTTCTACTCATCATATCATGCTAATAGACAAGTACTCCATACTCTGAGTTGGTTGGGTATTTTCTCACAACTAGCTAATTTGTCGATTAACGAAATAATGAGGAACAATAGAAAAAAAATCAAGAGATGTTTTTATTGAAAATTTATTCAACCACAGAAAAGGTCTCTTGAAAATTCAATCTAAAATCACTCATTTCCAAGAAAAAATGAGAATTCGAAGAACTCCTAACTCGCAATCCCCCAACTCTCAACCCTAGCTCCCCTACCCTCAGCCCCTTACCCTCAGCCACTTGTCCTCAACCCCTACGAAGGACTCCCAACTCGCAATACCCCCAACTGTCAACCCCTAGCCCCCTACCCTCACCTCCTTACCCTCAGCCCCTTGCCCTCAACCCCTAACTCCCCACCCCTCACCCTCGCGTTTCCGCCTTGATGACTCATTTCTCAAGGTCGAATTGGTCCAGAACCGCTATTGCTATACTACTAGCAAACACTGAACCTGAGCTGAGCAATTAGAAAAAAATAGAAAAAGCAATTAATAATGCGAAGAACAATAGAGAATAGCAAAAAAGCCAAGCACGTGAGCAAAAGCGAAGCGTACAATACGTAGGCAAAAATGCGAATGAGAAAGATTAATATTCCACAAGGTGGCAGGTGAGTGATTGATGAGATGTGAACGTGACCCAATTCCAATGGTCACGCTCCAATTACACCCGTCCATCATGTGGCGCCTCAGGTGTCAAAGATCGAGAATCAATTGAGATCTGAGGTGAGCGAGCGGGTCAGCTGTGCGTAGGCCCATGCGTGAGTCGGACAAGTGTTTGTGTGTGTGAAAATTCGGTTGACAACCGAACAATATGTCTATATGACTGTTGTATTAACAGAAATTTATAATTATATTAATTCAACATCATTGTTTTTATATATTAATACTATTTTATATTTTTTCATTTGAGGTAGTTATCCTGTGAGGTGTCCGCACTAAATTCCTTGGGAAAAAATTATTTGGAAAAAATATTTTAGAAATTTTTATTTTGGAATTAAATGTTTGTGATATATCTACTGGGGAATAAATTACTCGTGAAATAATTTTTATAGAATAAATTCCTCGTGAAATAATTTTTAACTTCCCGGGATAGGGAAGTTATTGTAATCACCCCGAAAATCGAAAATCGTAATTTCATCAAATGTCCACGTTTCAAGGTCTCCACATGACTTTCCGATACTTTTTACGAACATGTATGTATGTGTGTGTGTGTGTGTGTGTGTGTGTGTGTGTGAATACGGGTGTATGTGACTGAAATTTTGTACAACGATTCCGCCGAAACGGATAATACGATCAAGGTCTTCAAGGTCGCGATCGAAGCGTCTTCACCTAACTTAGTGCGGAAAGGATTTTGAAACGTTTCGGTCCAGCCATCATCCCGTTTTTTCAGGGATAAGATGAGAAAAAAGGGTTTTCTGACAATATCTCATGAACGGATGATGCGATTGAAGTTTTCCATGATTGAATCGAAGCTTCTTCACTCCCTCTGGAGCTGATGAAATTTTGAAACGTGTCGGTCCAGCCATCATCCAGTTTTCACAGGGAGAAGATGAGAAAAAAAGGTTTTCTGGCAATATCTCATGAACGGATGATGCGATTGAAGTCTTCAATGATTAAATCGAAGCTTCTTCACTCCCTCTGGAGCTGATGAAATTTTCAAACGTTTCGGTCCAGCCATCATCCCGTTTTTTCAGGGAAAAGATGGGAAAAAAGGTTTTCTGACAATATCTCATGAACGGATGATGCGATTGAAGTCTTCAATGATTCAATCGAAGCTTCTTCACTCCCAGAAATTTATGTAAGGAGCTCTGGTTCTACTTACTACTTCCCGATTTGAAAGAAATCATTCTATTGGAGTTTCTGTAATTGATGTTAGTACTTCATTTAAGTAGTGAGGAGTTGAAAAACTTGATTTCACGACAGAACGATTTCAAAAAAATAAACAGTCTTCCAACAAGCACAAATTCAAGCTTAATCAGACGTTTCGATATGCCGCAACGGAGAATGTGCTGCAAAACACAACCAGGTTTCTATGCTACTTGATTTGAAATTCAAGAGTGGGGTTGGAAAAATTATTAATAATCTGATAAATACAGCGAAGGACAGAAATTCAAGTAAAACACTGACGAATTAGTAATTTTCCATGAGTCAAGGAAATTTAATGAATGATTAAACAGATTATTTTTCATGAGTACCCAAGTGAGATTTCCCCATAACAAGTTCCATAAGAATACAGAGCGCGACACAGTACGAAAATAACATAGCAGCTCGTTGATGGATTGCTAAATTACAGGAATCTTATCGATTACCAATATGAGGAAATATCATCTAGATGTCATAAGTGTTCATAGGTAATGAAGTTGAAGGATTATGGCTAAGAAATGTGGTTTTAATTAATACAAATGTTTAATATAAAGAGAACTGTTTTATTCGATGCACTCTCTATGAGATACAGCGTACAAGTGTGTGAATATGTGATCGCCCATACGCCAGCGCCACACGCAGTGGCCATACATGGCAATACACGTCGGTAATAGAGAAAACAGGAGCAGGCGTTTTCAATATCTAACAGAAGTGTATTGCGGTGATCCTCAGAATACAGATTAGTATTCTATAGACCTTCCGGTCACCAGATGTGATTCGTAAGTACATAAGCTTGGAATTTCATAAAAAGTGTATTTAGAAAGAAGAATAGAATCATAATTTGTGTTAGTACATCAGTACAATTGTTTCAACCCAAAACAATTTATTAATTTTTCAGGTATAACGATTTAACTGAAGAAAAGTTGAACGACATTACGATCTCGAAAGAATTTAATGGTGAGTACCATTGTGATACAATAATAGTACTTAAGCAGTGAAATGTTTCAATTAATAATTATTCTTTATCGTCAATAATATATCAATCTTTATATTCAATAAAATAAATGGGTGTACACGAGGTTGATCCATGAGAATAGAAGAAACGAGAATTGAAATGGGAATGTGTGACCGGTGAATAGAAGGAATTAAAGTGTAAAGTAATATGGTATACGCCTGAAGGTCACTTGGTAGTACAAAGGGTCGTGTTTACATTTCGTCGGTCTTGGGAATTTAATTCCTTGATCCGGAATATTCCATAAATTTGAAAATTTTCAATCATCCGCTCTATTCAATTATATGACACGTGAAATATTTGATAAAAAAATTACAATCATCGAAATTTAAATAAAACGAGGACAAAAAAATAAAAATAAAAAATAATAAAATAAGGACAATTAATAAAATGAGGACAAAACGACAGTCCAATCGTACAGTGAACATGAAAAAAAGAAATATTCGCCATAACAAAACCACAAACATTGCTCATGCGAATGATTTCAATGAGATAGCTCCTTATCAAGAACAATCTGATAAGCATAATGAACTCGTGAAGAACAAAAGACAGAAACATAAAGAGCAGATGAGAATCAAACGTTCTGATTCCTCCTACAAAAGTTGGGAGAGAGAATAGAACCGAAGGAGAAATCAACAATCACGAATGAATCGAGCTTTTGCACGGAAAGAAAACAAACGCAAGAAAAAAAGACTACAACGTTTGCGACAGGATCCGGTCTTCAAGAAAAGGGAGAATGAAAAACAGGCCAAATACAAGAAATTCAAGAGGCAAAACGAACATTACAGAAAAAAAATGAATGAGACCACCCGAAAATGCATGAAACGCAAACGAGAAAACACCAAATTCCGACAGAATGAACGTAGGAAGAATCGCATCAGAATGATGGCCATCTGAAAGCGTGAGAAGTATGCGATTAATGAACGTCGGAGGAATATTGCGAGAAATAATATTCTTCGACAAAATAAACAATTTCTTGAGAACGAAATTGCTAACAATGTCAAACGTAATCGCATTCTCCGACTAAATAAAGCCTACAAATCACGAGAATTAACGCTCAATGTGGCGAGGAACAAAATGTTGAGATCCTATGCGAAATATTATCAGAATGAAATTGCACGTAATATCGAGCGAAACAAGAAATTGTTATCTAATAGCATATATAAAGTAAGAGCTGTGAGAGGAAATCAGAAACGAATGAAGAATATCCGCTGCAAGAATAAGTATAAAATGCAAGAAAGGCTGTTAAATCGGTGAAGAATACAAAAGCACCGAACGAATGACCGATTCCGAGCACGCGAATTGAAGCGGAACTCACAGGCACAGCGAGAAAGAAGAATAAACAATGTATTGAAGTTTCGTGAAGATCTTAATAGTCTCCTATTGACAAGGCAAAAAACAGATTCAAACGCAAAACTTCAGCTGAAATTTCTGCAATTCCGGGCTCAAACAGCCTCATTTGTGTGCTGTTGTTGCGAAGGACTCTTCTTCAGGTCTTCTGTCGTTAAGCTGAATGAATCGAAAATCATTAATAACAATGGAGCTTCATTCTTACCACAAATCAATAATTTCCCATCAGGTTTCATCTGTAATACATGCAAAAATGCGGCATATCGTGGTAAAGTCTATAAGTTATCAACAAGCAATGGTCTTCAATTCATACAAGTCCCTGAGTACATCCGAGAATTATCGGATCTTGAGGAAAGAATGGTGGCTCCGGTATTGGTTTTCATGCAAATTCGGGCACTCAAACCTTATGCTTTGAATCCGCAATTAGGTCTCAAAGGGAGTGTCGTTAACGTTCCAATCGATATAAATGATATACTTCGCGTATTACCACGCCAATTTCATCAAATGCAGACAATCCAAATTAAATTAAAGAGACACGTGGATCACAAAAGTGATTATATGTTTGAAACTGTTCGGCCAAGACTGATTTACAAAGCATTGACATATTTGATTACTACTCCTTTATATCAAAAGTACGAGGTGAAAATAGATGAGACACATTATCAGAACTTTGGAAACGATGATCGTCTGATGAATTTCATCGTTGAAGATAATGATGCTATTGACAATGAAAAAGTGGAGGATGAAACAGTCCAAGGAATAAACAGAACACTTGGGCGCGATGTTATCGATGATGAGGAACGAGAGATGGAAATTGATCGATTAATTGATTTCGATCAAATAAACAATGACGAGGTTATGCTCGTTGACCATAATGCAGAGGTCGTAGAGAAATATGCACCAATTGTCAATATAGTCGCTCCCGGACAAGACAAACATCCAATGGCTTGGCATAAAATGCCGGACTTGGACGAATTATGTTTTCCAAGAATATTTGCAGGGCACACATTTAATATACCTAAATGTATATCTTATTCGGATCGTATGAAATCAGAAGTAAGACGCTACGACCGACGATCGTGTATTCCTTCGCGCATTTTGTTCATGGCCAAGAAAGCTTTGGAAATGACATGTTCATCAAGTATAAATATATGCTTGAGACGAACGAAGAAAAATACTGAGAATCCAATAAATGCCAAACATGCTCTGGATGCGAATTTTAGGAAGGATTTAATTGAATTCGACGAAGGATTCAGGATGCTCAAATACGTCAGATCCTCGCCATCATATTGGGAGAACAAGAAAAAAGAAGTATTGGCCATGATTCGCCAACTTGGAAAACCTTCGATTTTCCTTACATTATCAGCGGCGGAAAGTCACTGGCCTGAATTATTACAAACTCTAATGAAGTATAGCAAGAAGGGCCAAACTTTGTCCATCAAAGACGCATATGATCTGGATTACAACACCAAAACCGACTTGATAAGGAATGATCCAGTAACGTGTGCGCGTTATTTTGATCATAAGGTCCAGAAATTCATGTGGCTGTTGAGACAACAGCACAGTATTTTTGGAGAATATGTACTCGAAGACAGCTATGAACGAGTCGAGTTTCAACAACGTGGTAGCCCGCACGAACATATGCTTTTGTGGTTGAAAAATTCCCCGAAATATGATGACAATGATACCAATGACAACAACGACGAATTAATTGAGTTTATTGATCGTTTTCTCACTTGTGAATATGATGAAAAGAATCCTGACGTTCAATTTCAAATGCATAAACATGGGCATAGCTGCTATAAAGGACAGAAAAGCAAACAATGCCGTTTCCATATCCCTTATCCGGTTATGAAGAAAACAGTGATTTTGAAGCCATTGAATACAAATGAAACTGCACCAAAACAGTATCATTCTATTGACCTTCTAATGAATGAGTTTTATAAAAAAGATATCTGCATGAGTTACGACGAAATTTTAGAGAAATTGGATATGACTGAAGCAGAGTATATCCTAGCTATTCGAAGCACTTTGAAACAGAAGCGGGTATTCTTGAAACAATCTAGTCGAGAAGTAAGAATCAACTTTTATAATAAAGATATATTACAATTGTTCGAATCGAATATAGATATCCAAGTTGTCCTTGATGAGTATGTTGTTATGAGTTATGTGACCAATTGCATCAGTAAAATCGAAGGGGGATTGTCAAAATTATTAAAAGAAGCTGCAATAGGCTGCGATAACAACAATTGTACTGTTAGGGAAAAATTTCGGAAAATGGCTAATGTTTTTCTGAACGGTAACTTAATGTCCTCTCAAGAGGCAGCGTATCATGCTCTACAAATGTCATTGTCCAAAAAAAGTAGGAAGACAATATTCATTAACACAGGACGGATATCAGAACGTGTTCGAATATTAAAGTCCGATGAAGCTTTGAAAAAGCTCGATCAAGACTCGACTGAAATATATATGGCTGATATTTGTGATAAATACAGTAGAAGAAGTGAAAACCTTGATAATATTTGCCTTGCTGATTATGCGGCGAATTATAAACCTTCGGAGAAAATGCCAACAAGAGATGCTAATGAAAATGACAATGATGACGACGATGAGGATAGAGGGTACAAGCTTCGTCAACAAACAGCTGTCATTAGATACCGACGATATAGTTTAAAGCAAGATCCAGCAAACTATTACAGAGAAAAGATATTATTGTTCATGCCTTGGCAAAATGAGGAACTTGAGGTAGAAAATGTAGATTATGAAGTAGTGTTCAAGAACAATATCAAAATTATAGAGAGCAATCAGGCAAAATACTCTATCATAAGTGATGAAGTTATGGATGAGGCATTGAAACAAGTTGAGAATGATATACGCACTAGTGAGAATGAAGAAACGGATGGAAATTCAGCAGCTCATGATATTGACATCTTCCAACAAGATGGAGGGAATTGCAAAGCTAATGAACATGTGAAGAAGAATGAAACTCTTAAAACGAGATATACTTCTCCGGCTAGGGTGAATGAGAATGAACTCCATGACATGATGAAGAAATTGAATTGCAAACAGAAAGAGTTTGTTATGCATATATTGAATTGTTACAAATTGGGCCGTGTACCATTCAAAATCTATTTAAGTGGCTCAGCTGGTGTTGGAAAAAGTTACGTTATCAACACACTGTATCAATTAGTAACGAATCATTTCGATAATTTACCAGGCGGAAATATGGATAAGATAATAGTTCTATTATGCGCCCCATCTGGAAAAGCAGCATTCTTAATCAATGGTGTGACATTGCATTCTGCTTTTGCTCTACCATGTCAACAGTATGGAGCACAAATGGGTCAATTGTCTAGTGATTTAGCTAATACCATTCGTGAGAAATTATCACAAATGCAACTCTTGATAATCGATGAAATTTCAATGGTGAGTTGCACAATATTAGGTTGGGTCGATACACGGTTACGACAAATAAAAGGTGTGAATCAGCCCTTCGGAGGGATTTCTGTATTAGCCTGTGGTGATTTAAATCAATTACCACCTGTTAAAGACAAACCCGTTTATCAAGTCTCAAGACGAAATGAAATGGCTCTATTTTTTGACATCAATCCGCTATGGGATGAATTCAACTTCTACGAACTGACTGAGATAATGCGTCAAAAAGACGATTTAGCATTCATAAAAGCTCTAAATAATCTTGCACTTGGGGACATGACAGAAGACGATATAAAATTGATCAGATCACGAGAAATCTTAGAAGCGAATGAGGTTCCAGACACAGCAATAAGACTATATGCAACCAACGCAAATGTTATTTCTTACAATGCTGTTAAAATTACCCAATGCACCAGTGAGCTGGTTATCTCCATTGCTGAAAACACCTTCCCCAAAGATATGAATGCATTGACCAAAAAAATTCTATTGCAATCATTCAAAAAACAAGGCAACCATAGCCCGGTTCAATTACTGCCTAAGCTGGAACTCAAAGTGAATATAAAATATATGATCATCAGCAATATTGATGTTGAGGATGGATTGGTTAATGGAGCCTGTGGGGTTTTAAAATTGATCACATTCAAAGCAAATAGCACAACCCCATCAATGTTATGGTTAGATTTCTAACTGCCAAGAGTTGGCGCTAAAGCAAGAAGGCAACATCACGATTATATGGAAAGGCAAAATATTGATCGAAACTGGACACCAATCATCAAAATTGCACTCCAATTGGATCACACTGATAATGAAAAACATCGAGTCATGCGACACCAATTCCCTGTTATCCCTGCAGAAGCAATAACAATCCATAAAAGTCAGGGACAAACTTATGAGAAAATATGCTTGGATTTTACTAAATTTGAACGGAGAAGCGTGCAAATGCTGTACGTTGCTCTCAGTAGAGTAACACGATTGAGCGGTCTATACATTTTGGGGGAATTTCAAATATCGAAAAGGCAAACTAAAAAAGGTACTTCAACTAATATGGCTTTGAGCGAGTTAACGCGTTTGAGGAATACCAGGCAATTAACATTATCATATGATAATTTAATGTGTGACAATGGTCCAAAAATTGTTTATCAGAATGTAGGAACATTGAAAAATAAATTGATTCACATAACAAATGATTCGTGGTTTCTTCGCAGTGATATATTAATTTTTAGTGAAACTCTAACGAATAATAATGATGATGTAGCCATAGAACATTACCAAATTGCATTCCGATACAATTACAGTACCAATAGCCGTGGATTAATTTGTTATGTGAGAAACAACTTACAGGCCGAAATAGTGGCGGTAGAACACGAATTCAACGCAAAATCCAAGGTGGAATTATTCGCGATGAGAATCAACAATTATCACATCATCAGTGGATACAAATCTCCGAAAGCGACCAAATTGATGTTCGAACAAGCTCTGAACAACGTAATGAAAAATATCCCCAAGAGAAGCAAGGTGGTTTTGATGGGAGATTTCAATTACATTCAATGGAATGGTGGAGATGATGCAAATGAGCAAAATTACCTAATAAACCTTTTGAATCCGTATCAATTGCAAACGAAATTGTCGCCTTTCGGTGTTACGACTAATATGAACACCCAAATCGATGTTATTTTTGCCAATTTCAATTATATTGATTGCGGTGTATATGAAACATACTTCAGTTATCACAAGCCAATTTATGCCATTCTCGGCAGGAAGTCTATAGAAAGAGTGACAAAGCAGCAAATATCTCCAAATAAAGATCATACCACGGAAACAATGAATTGTGACACTGAACGTATGGACGTTATGGATGATAGTGACAGTAATCTTCCAGATTTGCATCAATGTAGAAATACACAACTTAGCAAAAAAGCGGATATGGATACTGAATGTATATACGTTTCGGATGATGAGGAGAATATGCATCAAGACCTTGACAGAGACAGATTCGCCCCAATTTACTGTCCAGACAACGATTATAATTGTGCGATAATGGTGGAAAGATGCCAAGAAGTGGAGAATGATGGGCTTTATATTCAAGATTATCACGTCAATTTTTTCCATGAAATAATGAACAAACGGTTGGAAGAACGTGGAATATTCAATTATGCACAAGACGTCGGCTTTGTAGGGGTATTCGTATGCAATCTGCGTCAAATTCCCGAAACTGCGAGCAATATCCAAATTCTCTATGATGGACTCACGGGCAATCCTAATGGCGGAGATTTACCGGTTGGACATTGGGTTTGCACAAGATATAACGGTAATAGAAACGTTCACGTGTATGACAGCATGAATCTAGGTCACTTGACTAATATTCAAACAGATTATCTTGATGCACTATACAGATTTCCTAAGAATTACAAATTCCACAGAGTACAACAACAAACGAATGGCACTGATTGTGGGGTTTTCGCGATATTTTTCGCAACATTGCTATGCTGTAACATAGATCCCAGTCAACAGAGTGACCACAATGTAAGTCTCATGCGATTTCAGGTGGCATCAATGCTGTTGAATCGCAGTTTAATGGATTACAATATGCGTTGACGTGAAATCTGAGGATATTTTACTGTTAAATCAAAAGTATGGAATATGTTCAGGTGAAAAAAGTAAAGTGACAATGACCCTTTACTTTGAGCGAAACGAGATCGAAAAAGATAGGAACAAAGAGACGTTCCCATATTTCGATGGGAAATAGTATATTTCGTTACAAGTGCGGTATAATGATTTCTGGCACGTGGGAGGTTTATAGCACGAGCCGAAGGCGAGTGGTTAAATCCCACAAGCCAAAAATCACTCTCCGCCCGAGTTGCGAACAATATTTTTTATCACAATTTATTTTCTCCGCTCCGCTTCGCATGCCTACAAACTCCATTTTCAACACATGGTGATGAAAATTTATGTAAGGAGCTCTGTTTCCACTTACTACTTCCCGATTTGAAAGAAATCATTCTATGAGGGGGAGCCTCGTGCAACAGCTGGTCAAGTGATACAAAATTTGGTTCTCTTGCTACAACGTCAAGAACAACAACAGCAGCAGCAGTTGCAGCGAGATTTACTGCAAGCTATCTTGGCCAGGCGCCCAAGAAATGCTCAGGAGTTCATGGGTATACTTCGTGGTTTTTTGCAGTCCCAAGAGAAGAAAAAAAGGAACGATCGTAAGTAGAGATTTCTATGGTCCATATTAGGATATTTCAGAAATTATCATAAATTGATGAAAAAATCGATTTTCTATGATACAGGTCGTGGAACTAACGCTGGAACCAGCCGTAAGTTTTGGCGTGGAGGTCGTGGAGGTCGAGGTGAGCGTGGTGGACGTGGTGGACGTGGAGGACGTGGTGGTCGTGGGGGTGGATCCTCCTTCACCATTCTCATCAACTAAGATCCAACTTTGCTCTAAATTTTTTTCATATTTTTTCATATTTTTCTCTCTTTTTTTTCTTTTGTGATATTGACCCCTTGTGATACTTATTTTTAATAATATTTTTTCATCAATACTTTTTTGTGATATTTTTTTTGAAATTTTTTTTTTTAACTTCCCGGGATAGGGAAGTTATTGTAATCACCCGAAAATCGAAAATCGAATTTTCATCATATCTCCACGTTTCAAGGTCACCACAACACTCCCCGATAATTTTCAAGAACATGTATGTATGTGTGTGTGTGTGTGTGTGGGTTTGTACGGGTGTGACCAAAAATTTTCGTCAACGATATCTCTTAAACGGATGATGCGATCAAGGTCATCAATGACGCAATCGAAGCGTCTCCATCCAACTTAGAGCGGAAAGGATTTTGGAGAAAATTGTTCCAGTCGTTCTTCAGTTTTTCCAGGAAAACATAAGATGAAAAATTGCACTTTCTTTTTTTTATGTTTTTAACTTCCCGGGTTAGGGAAGTTATTGTAATCACCCTGAAAATCGAAAATCGAATTTTCAACATATCTCCACGTTTCAAGGTCTCCACAACACTCCCTGATAATTTCCAAGATGATGTATGTGTGTGTGGGTGTGTGTGTGTGTGGGTTTGTACGGGTGTGACCAAAAATTTTCGTCAACGATATCTCTTAAACGGATAATGCGATCAAGGTCATCAATGACGCAATCGAAGCGTCTTCATCCAACTTAGAGCCGAAAGGATTTTGGAAAAAAAAATTTCCGGTCGTTCTCCAGATTTTTCAGGAAAACGTAAAATGGAAATTTTTTTTTTTTTTTTTTCTTAACAATAGTGAGGGAGAAACCGGGAAGTTATTGTTGCGACCCGCTGAGCGGGTCACACCAATATTGCAACGCACTCACCCATGGGAGCGAGCTTGCGAGCGACCAACAACGCACCACTTGTTTTTTTTGGTTTTTTTCACCTGGTTTAGTAGGCCTGATATCCACCCATTGACCCATCAACATGAAAACTCCCCCTCGTCACATCTCCGGTCTCTGAATCATTTTCAAAAACCGAACAGAAAATTCCAGAATTAAATAATATTTTTTTTTGTTTTTTTTTTTGGTTTTTTCCACCTGGTTCAGTAGGCCTGATATCCACCCGTCAACCCATCAACATGAAAACTCCCCCTCGTCACATCTCCGGTCTCTGAATCATTTTCACAAATCAAAAAGAAAATTCCAGAATTAAATATTATTTTTTTTGTTTTTTTTTTTTGGTTTTTTTCACCTGGTTTAGTAGGCCTGATATCCACCCATTGACCCATCAATATGAAAACTCCCCCTCGTCACATCTCCGATCACTGAATCATTTTCTAAAACCAAAAAGAATATTCCAGAATTAAATATTATTTTTTTTTGTTTTTTTTTTGGTTTTTTCCACCTGGTTCAGTAGACCTGATATCTACCCATCAACTCATCAACATGAAAACTCCCCCTCGTCACATCTCCGGTCTCTGAATCATTTTCACAAATCAAAAAGAAAATTACAAAATTAAATATTATTTTGGAATATTATTTTTTTTGTTTTTTTTTTTTGGTTTTTTTCACCTGGTTCAGTAGGCCTGATATCCACCCATTGACCCATCAACATGAAAACTCCCCCTCGTCACATCTTCGGTCTCTGAATCATTTTCACAAATGAAAAAGAAAATTCCAGAATTAAATATTATTATTTTTTTTTTTTTTTTGGTTTTTTTCACCTGGTTCAGTAGGCCTGATATCCACCCATTGACCCATCAATATGAAAACTCCCCCTCGTCACATCTTCGATCACTGAATCATTTTCAAAAACCAAAAAGAATATTCCGGAATTAAATATTTTTTTTTTTTGTATTTTTTTTGGTTTTTTCCACCTGGTTCAGTAGGCCTGATATCCACCCATCAACCCATCAACATGAAAACTCCCCCTCGTCACATCTCCGGTCTCTGAATCATTTTCACAAATCAAAAAGAAAATTACAGAATTAAATATTATTTTGGAATATTATTTTTTTTGTTTTTTTTTTGGTTTTTTTTCACCTGGTTCAGTAGGCCTGATATCCACCCATTGACCCATCAACATGAAAACTCCCCCTCGTCACCTCTCCGGTCACTGAATCATTTTCAAAAACCAAAAAGAAAATTCCAGAATTAAATATTATTATTTTTTGTTTTTTTTTTTTGGTTTTTTCCACCTGGTTCAGTAGGCCTGATATCCACCCATCAACCCATCAACATGAAAACTCCCCCTCGTCACATCTCCGGTCTCTGAATCATTTTCACAAATAAAAAAGCAAATTCCAGAATTAAATATTATTTTTTTTGTTTTTGCTTCCGGACGGAAGCTTTGTTTTTACAAGATTTTTGATATTGTCCAATTTTGTGTGGAAATGATGTGGAGTGTTATGAAACGTCAAGATATGATATTTTTAGCGCCTGTCCGTATGTGTGTATGAGTGTGTGTGCAGATTTTTGATTTTTTTTTTTGAAAGTGGGATAATAAAATGGCAAAATTGTTTCAGAAAAATCTGAAATTTTTACACATATTTGGTATCTTTTATGTTCAGCTTCAGGCAAAATTTCAGCTTGATCGACCGATTAGTTCTCGAGATATCGTCATTTATTGGAAAATCGTTTTTCTTCAATATCTCGGGAACGGTTCAATCGATCGATTTTTTCTTTCAAAATATTCGTCATAAAAATATCTATCGATTTTGATAAAAATATTCACTCCGACCCCTGAGAAGTTACATAGTTATGGCCCTTTTTCTATTTTCTCCGCTGAAATCCTTGTACGCGTGATAACTTAAAAAATAATCGATAAAAAAAGTTGAAATTTAGTATGATTGTAGGTCTTATGAAAATAAAGGTTGCTATTTTGGATGGGCGCAATTGACCGATTAGTTTCGGAGATATTGCATTTTATGTATAAAACTCGTTTCTCTGATATCTCAGAAACTACTTGACCGATTGGTTTTTTTTTTTTTTTTTCAAAATATTCGTCACGGTGGCTTCTATCTAATACAATCAAAATATGTATACCGCCCTATTGAAAGTTTTCGAGATATTGTCGATTTTCTATTTTTATTCTCGGAATTTGTCCCAACGAGCTATTATGCAACTAAGAGTTGGTGCCTGGATCTGAAATTTGGGCTACTAGTTGGTATAGTCAGGTTACAATTCTGTGTAAAATTTGAAGTCGATATGTCCTCTACTTTCCAAGATACAGCGAATTATTATTTTTTTTCCCTCTTGAAAGAGGATGGAAGTTGGTGTTTAGTGCAAAATTTCAGCAAAATTTCAATCGATTTAGATTTTCCTTGAGGATTTATTGAAAAGTAATTCATAAATTTATTTAATTTTTTTTTTTATTCTCGTTGAATACGATGGGACAGCTCACGGAATAAATAATCATTATTCTATTCTATTTCCCTTTCAAATGGGATGAAAATGGAATCAAGTAGGAAATTCCAGCAGAACTCAACCATTTTGGATTTTCTTCCAACACTGATTGAAGATTAATTCATAAATTTATTTCACTGATTTTCTTTATTCCAGTGGCATTTCCCTTGAGGAAATGTAATTCTTAAAGTTTCTACATTTTTTTCTGGGCAGAATCGATTCTAGATCTGTTCGGAAGCTAACTACCAATAAAATTGGTAGAAAAAAAAACAAGCATAATATAATACCGCATTTCTTTCACCGCTTAATATCAGCCGCATGGAAGTGACCGCCAACTTGTTTTTCTGGTTTTTTTCACCTGGTTCAGTAGGCCTGATATCCACCCATTGACCCATCAATATGAAAACTCCCCCTCGTCACATCTCCGATCACTGAATCATTTTCAAAAACCAAAAAGAATATTCCGGAATTAAATATTATTTTTTTTTGTTTTTTTTTTGGTTTTTTCCATCTGGTTCAGTAGGCCTGATATCCACCCATTGACCCATCAACATGAAAACTCCCCCTCGTCACATCTCCGGTCTCTGAATCATTTTCACAAATCAAAAAAAAAATTACAAAATTAAATATTATTTTGAAATATTATTTTTTTTGTTTCTTTTTTTGGTTTTTTTCACCTGGTTCAGTAGGCCTAATATCCACCCATTGACCCATCAACATGAAAACTCCCCCTCGTCACCTCTCCGGTCACTGAATCATTTTCTAAAACCAAAAAGAATATTCCAGAATTAAATATTATTTTTTTTTGTTTTTTTTTTGTTTTTTCCGCCTGGTTCAGTAGGCCTGATATCCACCCATTAATCCATCAACATGAGAACTCTTCGTCGCCTTGTGATCATGAATTTAATTCGTACCAAGAGGATTTCGTGGCAAAAGAATTTCTCTCTACGTTTTATTTTTGTGGCCCTGAAAAGGGCCGATTGTTTTGTTCTCCGCTATGGCATTTACTGGAAATGGCCACCCCCCGCAGCTATGCAAGCATGGACCCTCCTGAGGACTTCCACCCTCACACGCTGGAGCATTTCAGCATCTACGCTAGTCACGGCTGCATGCAGTCGTGCTACCAAGTCCTTCGCGGTCTCTGGCTCTGTCCTGTAGGCTTGTTCCTTCAGATAGCCCCAAAGGAAAAAGTCTAGAGGTGTCAGATCAGGTGAGCTATACATAAAAATATATTATTCTACGGCACTTTCTATTTTTCCTCGAGTAGTCTTACCGTGCTGGCCAGTGAAGTTGGCCATAGCGACCGTACCAACGTCCAGGAAATTGATCGTTTAAGTACTCGGTAACAATGCGTGCACTATGAGGTGGAGCTCCATCCTGTTGGAACCACTGAGGTCTAGCATTGAGTGGTACGTCGTCTAGCATTTCCGGCAAAGTCTGTGAGACAAATTGGTAATACTTCTCACCCTGCGAAGACGGATAAAGGAAAATAGAAACATTTTTCCCGTTGTATTTCGTACGTGACTGGATGTGTACGTTATAAATACTCACGTTCATTATATCCGGAAGCTCGGAAATAAAAACCTTATCACCCACTATTCCTCCCCAAACGTTTAATTTCCACCGTGTCTGAAAACTTTTTTCCCAAATCAAGTGAGGATTTTCTTCGGCATACTTATGCCAGTTAAACCGATTGAAAATCCCCTCTCTAGTAAACAAACTTTCGTCTGTCCACATGATTTGAGACAAAAAATTTTCATTTTGGTCATGCAACGCCAAAAACTCTCGACAAAAGAGCAACCGCTGCTTTGCATCTCCTGGCTCGAGTTTTTGGACTGTTGTGTAGTGGAATGGATGGAGAGAATTTTCCAGCAGGATTCGGTTCACCGTTGACTTCGGGCAGCCTCTTTCAAGCATTCGACAGCTCGTCGTTGGATCTGCTTCCACGCACGCCAAGACCTCTTCCACATCAAAAAACACTTGTCGAGATAGATGTGATCGATGAGGATATTTCAATGCGTACATTTCCACTGCCTTGTTACCATTTAACTTGCATGCACCATAGATAAGATGCATGTCAACGTATTCATTCACTGTGTATTTATCCATTTTTCACTTCAGATCCGACTCTGTCAAAGAATCGAACACGAATGACTCTTTCTCTCCAAAACTCACTATCCCCCTCTTATTTTTCTATTGAAAACTGAAATAATTGCCGAGCACTTCTAAGAATTGCCGGTGTTGACATAACATGAGAACAAAAGACGATGTAAACAGAATGAATCACAATATCAAAATTTCTTTTATTTTATTTCCATCGTCTCTTATTTCGTTGGGATGTAAACACTGAAGGTTTCTGAAGGTTCTCAGAAATTTCCTCAGTGACAAATACGGAAAATAAAAAGTGAATATGATGTTTTAATGAGAGAGCGTCATCTTTGTTTGATTCTTCACTAGAATTGAGCGTGAAGTGAAAAATGTAAAATCACACAGCGAACGAATACGTCGATATGTATCTCATGTATGGATAATTTGAGCGAGATAGAACAGAAGCAGTGCGAATTTATGATGTAAGATACCCTGTTTAACGACATCCCTATCTTCATGTGTTCCAAACTGTGGATGCTCGCGTGCGACAGAACGTCATGGTGCCACAAGGTCACACACAGGGGAAACTTTAACATCATCTTGACATCGAGGAAGAGCCCTTGACTTGCGTGGAGGAACATGAAAGTCTGTCTTGTTCATATCGTTCGTCTCACGTTTTTCACGTTTTGCGATGAGCAAGTTTCAGTTTAATGGTATTTGGAAGATTTTTCGAACTCTACAATCTGTGTACTGGTTTGCTATTCTGTCCCTATTGTCAAATATATACAAGAGTAACGGTATTTCTCAAGTTATCATATCATGCGTACAAGGATTTGCACAGAGAAATGAACAAAAATAGAAAAAGGGCAATAACTATGTCACCTCTACGTGGCTCAAAAAAGTTGTACTGATAAAATCGATAGATATTTTCATGACGAATATTTTGAAAAAAAAAAAAATCGATACCTCATATCGTTCTCGAGATATTGAAGAAAAACGATTTTTCGATAAATAGCAATATCTCTGGAAATAATGGACCGATCGAGCTGAACCATGGCCTGAAGTTTGACCTAACAGATACCAATTATGAGTCAAAATTGCAGATTTTTATCAACAACTTTTGTCCTTTTATTGTCACGATATTTAAGATGAAAACGAAAAATGTACACACACACACACACACACACACACACACACACACACACACACACACACACACACACACACACACACACACACACACACACACACACACACACACACACACACACACACACACACACACACACACACACACGCACACACGCACACACGCACACACACACACACACACACACACACAGCCATTTCGTAAAAACATTATATCTTCATGTTTCATAACATCATACATCATTTCCACACAAAATTAGAGAATGTAAAAATCTTGTGAAAACAAAGCTTCCGTCCAAAAGCAAAAAATAGACAAAAAAAGTTGGAAGAGTGCCCGGCGCGTAACTGATGGGAGACCTGATGGGTTCGAATCCTAGCTGGGGCTATCGGGATTTTTTTCTCTCCAAAATTCTAATTCTCTTTGAATTTTTTTTTTCTTGTGTGTGGCTCCTCCCCAGAGGAGTGTCCTGAACTTTTACAGAGCCCGTACAGTGCCACAAGTGTTATTAAAAAACGAAAGTCATTTTTTCGTAATTTGAAAAAATGAATTTTCATAAATTGACTTCTATATTCTTTGCGGACTCGTGAAACCTTTTTGACTGAAAATTTGATTGTGAGTTGAACATCAGGGCACCCCAGAGAAGGGTCCTGAATTTTTACAGAGCCCGTACAGTGTCACAAGCATTATTAAAATACGGGGGTGCGTCTCAACATAATTTTCCCAAATGGCATTCCTATTTTGGGCGAACCAGAGGATATAACTACACGGCAATTGCGCGTGGTTCAAGTCAAGTCAAATGAAAAAATAACATCCTTATCGTCATGGACATCATTGATTGATTCATTAACCAATCAGAAAACGGACAAAAATACAAAAATGATGCTGAAATTAGCAGAACATTCGATTTTATCCGAACGTTGTGGTTGTCATTAGATTAATGTGGAAACTTTGAAATTTATGGAGAATACAGATAATATGTAATTGGAGTTAAGACACAAGTACAGATTTTCTTATCTAACAACGACGACTATTTTTTTTAATAAAATCGAATTTTCCGCTAATTTCCAGCATCATAACACAACAATCAAAACAATCATTCATTGTCAATGAACTCTATGATAAAGGACGTCTCAATTTTTTCCTAATAGTATTCTCTCTGTAGATCCCTATAGCATGCCATAACGAACCCTTATGACACTGTCACACCGAAACTATGGTGATTGTCATGTGTTCCCCATGGACAGTACATGGCAGACCTATAGGTAGACATATATGGCAGCTAACATGGAATGTTTATTACGTCATAATCAGTGCTATGGACATAGTGATTCTTAGCTATTCACCCCTCTGCCCACCAACAATACCATACTTCAATATCCTAAAACCTAAAACAGCGTAACATTCAAAGTATCGGTCTCAATCAATTCTTCAATCATACGTACTGTAACGGACATGTGGGGATGTCCGTTGAAAGAACCCAACCACCTAATCAACAGCAACCTCCTAACCAGTACATCCACCGTCCACGGGTTTAGAGAGAGAGAGAGAATTAATTTTAAGGTTATTCTCCCACTTCGGTGCGGTTATTTTTCCCCGAAATAGTGGTTTTAGAGATGACCCTTTTGGAGTTCTTTCCCGAGGACAGGAAACCCTGTCAGGGCTAATTATTTGTGAGGACCCATAGAATTATCGCGAAGAAGGGCCGACATTGAGAGTCATCCGGTTTTTCTGCGGGGATCATCCTTTTGCTAATCCCACGGGGAATCGATTAGGGCTGATTGGAATATCAGCGCTCCACAATTTTAGTGGATCTAATGGAACTAGTTGGGTATGTTTTCGGTACGGTGGAAGGTCGTAAGAGACAAGCGCAACCCTTGTCTCTGCGAATTGCCAGGTTGTATTTGGGTTGAGTTAATTATTTTATTATTCAATTTTATTTTAACAGTTACGTTCCATTGATCCCGGAGAACCGATCCGTGGGAGGTGCTACAAATAATATTGGGCCTCTGGGGACTGACATCCGTCCCTATAACTCGGGGTAGTAACCCCGAAGCATTAAGTTAAAAATGATTAGAGTTACAGTTTCCCCCAATTCAAATTTGAATTGAATTGGGCGGTTCAAGGGGTCACGGCGACAAAAATTCGCCGGTTATCCACATGTCGCGCTGCGGTAGATCAGGATGATCCTGATTCTCCCCTCTACTTTTCCACCGAGTCAGTGTCACGACACTGACCCAGTGGGCAGTCTTCGTCTTGACCCCAGTCAAGACAGGTCAATCTTTTAAGTGTTCCCACCCCGGGTGAGGATTAAGTTTAGTGTGATCAGAGGAGGCCACCAGCTATAGAATGGTGAAGAAGGTGCCCAAGAAGGCGAAAAGGGTGAGTTTTTGGGTTATTTTCTGAGTGTTATCCGCGCCATTAAAATAATGGCGCCGGCTTTTCCGTCTCACGACGGGTCGACCACCTTGGCCTTCAGCCACGTGCGTCGCAATATTTCCCCGATATATCGGGAGATAAATAAGTATTTGTGTGGGTTGAGGTGTTGATTTTTCACGGGAATCTTTCTCGTGGTTTTCCCTATCATAGGGTTTCCCTGAGGGTTTTATTTTTATAAAAATCCCGAGGTAAAAGGGAAATACCTCGCGGCGTCTCTTTCCGACGCGCAGTCGGCCATTTTCCCTCTCTGTCGGTGTTCACCGTGCAGCGTGGGCTCGAGTACGGTGAGTTGCCTCACCCCCTCTCGTTCCCCGCGCCTACGAGCGTCGGCGGTAAGTGTTGCGCGCTGAGCGGCACAGTTAGCCGTTTAAAATTACGCGTGTTTTATGTCCTCGTTTAGAGGGATAAATTTTAATCTTTATGCCTGAAAATGCATAGGTGGTATCCGTGGATCCTAAGGATCACGGCAATATCCGAGTGGACACGATCGGCCTAGTGGTTTGCGAGTTTTCGCGATTTTAGTGCAATTGAATTAATTTCTCTGATTTATTTTTCTCCACTATCACTGCGTATGACGAGGGGCATATTTTTTTTCTCTTCTCTCTCTCTCGTTCTCACGTTCCCGTATTGGGACT
Source organism: Coelinius sp. EB29 (assembly GCA_035578325.1). Lineage (NCBI taxonomy): Eukaryota > Metazoa > Arthropoda > Insecta > Hymenoptera > Braconidae > Coelinius > Coelinius sp. EB29. Next base: position 6,332,986 of record JAOZGT010000001.1, on the reverse strand, counting down.
CCGTCTCCGTTGATTCTTAGAATCTCGGATTTATTTTATTTTAATTCGGAATTCCGATCTCCCCGGGAATTAAAATTTTTGGGGTAAATTATTTAGCGTTGTTTCAGCTCCGTTGAATACAACGGCCTTGCGGGTTTACGAATCCGATTAAATAATTACTATTATTATTTTCTTTAGCCTCTCTGAGGAATTATTATTATTTTCATTATTCTTATTATTTTTGAAATTTCCGGATTTGGTACCGGTTGATTCCCGTTATGGGTTACAAATGTGAGAAATAATTTCGAAGTGTATTGTCTTAAGTTTTCAATAGTGGAACATGTAAACATTATTTTGGATAGTTTTATTTTCTTTCGTTTCAAGCCCGACACCTCGTTTCCACCTGAAATCCACCCCTCTCTCCATAACCCAGCCTCCTGAGCGACACCGGCAACCGTGACCTTTCCTTTCCAATCGAGTGACCTTTCTTTTTTTTTTTTTGGATTTTCACATTAGTTTGAGTCTAGCGATTTAGTGAATTTGCAAATTTTATTCGGTTTGATCGTTCCGGTGAAGAATGATCTGGCGCCCAATACTTAACTTTTAGGGTAAAACTCGATTGGGAGGAAGAGGGCGAAGGTAACTCTCATTTTCCAACCCCCATCCGAAAATGTCACGTTACAGTACATAGATTCACAATTTCCACTGAGTGAACATGCATATATGGCTTGACCATTATCGTAACCAATATTTTAACGTCGTGAAAGATATCGAACTGAATGAATTGTTCTCGAGATTGGATTCTCATAGTAATGACTTCAATGGGTATTGTCAACCCAAAAATAGATTTCATCTATCTTTGTCATTCCCAATGACAATGCGTCTTGAACATGAATAACATTCAAAAAAAGGAAAAGCCTTAATATGAACCAATAGTAGCCAGTCGCCTGATTCCTGTTTTCATTTCCCGATCTCCCAAGTATACCTTGCAGCTACTCCCACATATGAATATTCCCGTAAATATTAATCATTGCTTCCACTATCACTCCTACATCTCAATGTCTATACCAATTCTGCTGCTATGACTTGCTTTCCTCTTTCTATGCTCAATTTTTTCTCTTCTTTTCTACCATTCTAGGCTTGTGACTTACAAAGGAGTCTTTTCGAATACAATATGATCTATACGCTTTTATACCAGTGGAGCTTCCCTGAAACTTCGGGCCTTGATAAACAATTTATGAATATTAAGTGTAGGAGCTACAGTATAGTCGCTCAATCACCAACGAAACCTAAAATCTATATAATCTATAATTGGCCTTTTCAAGACATTCATTCTTGGTTGGGCACTGATGACAAGCCATGCAGATGATCTGTACCGATTGGTACTTCAAGCATTCCACAGAGAGTTGGCTCCTGGTCGACAAATTACCCACATTTATGGGCCATTACACAGACGTAGGGCCATAAGAGACGAATTTGGCAATGCCCATCAAGTGAACTCGACATTTGATCAGGCGATGAAGGTGAGTGTAAATTACATTCTAATGTGCTATAAAAAAATTTGGTAAACAGCCAAGATAATTACTCCAAAACAAAGTTTTTTAAATTCCTGATTCAACGACCAAAAAACGTGTCCAAACCAACAAAGCGGAAGTTGTACCAACGATCTATCGAGTTTCGAGCCAGAAAATTTCAACAATAACCTTGAAAACCTCTAATTACAGACTTTCATCACTAACTCGAATTTGCATCACTCTTGGCGCTATCCAGGACCACTACGTTGAAGTGGTGATGCATCGGTCCCGAAGAATAACCTACACAACACCCTAACACAGTGAGACCTGGGATGCAGATTGAAGAGTAGGATCTGCGAATTCCTCCTTCCCCCTCCTTGGGATAATTATTAAATCAATCAAGTTTAATGAATATGAGTAAAAAAATTAATAAATAAATTCATGGTGGTGAACTCTTGGAGCACAAGCAGATGCGTAATTCTATTATTATTCAAATGAAACAATTGTCGCGATAGTCCTAGGCGAAGGTCAATCAACCCATGGGTCCCAGCTTGACTCGGGTGCCCACACCGACTGTCACCCCCACACGTACAGTGATGGAAGAGGATAGCCTCACTACCATACCCTCACTGCCCGTAACCCAACTACAATTTTTCATTTTTTCAAGATGTTAAATTAAATAATTTCAACTAAATCCACGATCCGCATGTTGATGTTAAATTCCAAGACTATTCGCATAAATTGATTCACCCACCTCTCCAACCCTTTACCCAAATGAGACAAATCCAATTAATAACTAATCTAAAGTTAGAATTCACAACGTTTTTGTAGATTATTCCGGGTTATGGTAATTGGCTAAGATATTAGTAAAGAAATTAAATACCCGATCAGGTCGAGGATTCGCGTAAGTGAATAAAAACTTACTCAGTTTAGATCCAACTCCGCTTCGTCCTTCCCCATATCTCGGCACTAGACGTCGGAGTTCACGCCAGGCTCTCTCAACACCTTGGATGTGAGCACCATTGGTCCTTATAATATGGTAAAACCTGTGGTTGACCCTGATGTGTTGGTAACCACTCAGCGCCAAACCCACGTAACCTGACCAACAGTCCGTGCTGATCACTGAGCCGTTTTTTACGTATTGGCTGATTTTGGAGATAAGCGTTTGAGCTGTCCGGTTAGGTACCACGACGACGACTAATCGCCCTGATATCCTTTCCCGTAAGCCTAACACCCATTGCTTCTCACTCACTGCACGTCCTAGTCTTAATTTCTTCCCCCCTCCAACACAATTCATCTACCTCAACCACCACACCTCTACCCCCAATCTTATCCCTGGCGCAATCTGCAGCCCACTGGTCGAACACACTGTTTATACTATATAAAACTTTTTGGACTGTAGATATACTAGTCCTACTCTCCTCGGCTAGAAATTTCTGTGTGTAGGTATCATTGTGAATATAAAGACAAATAATAATAAAAATACTTCGATAACCGACCTTAAATCCCGAAAACCAAGAGCCATCGAAAATGCTTAGTGAATTATTACATTTTATTTTCCTCCGTTTACGGTGCGAATCAATAATTGTTTGTATCTTCTGACACCTAAAGAGTTTGGCCTTGATGTCTGTGTACATTTCATTGTTACACTTTGAACATCTAACAAAAGATTTTATGACCCCTCTTTCTCTTAAGAATTCGATGAGTGATTCATCACTCCTCGCAATATTATAAAAATCCTCCAAAATCATTTTTCTGTCTCTATCTTTGCTGATTTAGCCGGCTGAAGTACCCTTATTACTTGATTATTAATTATTAATTAGTAAAAATTTATATATAACTAGTAAAATTTTAATTAATTTTTTAAATTCAATTATTTTTTATATTAATCTCGAATTAACGAGACCGACACTCAAAATTTGCCGGATTGTACTTAGAATTATATAGGGAATTAGATTAAATAAGGAATTTATTATTTTTCCTTGGAGCAGTTATACGCTCCGTTTACCAAAAATTTGTTTAAGTGTAGATTTTCACGGGCGGTCTGACATGCAGGCAGAGTCATTTTCTCTTGATTGTCCTTAATTTAAATAGATTCTAAATCCCAATTTCACCGTATACTATTTAGAAGTGATGTTAACGAATGCATTGCTCGGGTCTTTCTATTTTTTCATTAAGAAATAGTTGATTTCATAAACAGATAGTTGCAAATCGATTCCGTGCTGCGTCATGATTGATGACCATGTCCTACGATAATTAAGAATCGGAAATATTCGCTCAAAGAATAGTTCTGCTTAATTTGTCACCTAAATTTTGTATTTTTATCGAATGCTTTAGTCTTGAGATAAATGAATAATCGATGATTCGTCATAGTACAACTTTCAGGGGTTGGTCAAATCAGTCTCATTACTCGCGGAATTTGAGATACACAATGAAGAGCACATTAGTATGCTGATGAATCTGGGTATCGTGATGATATCTGCTGCTTACTCAATGCGTGACGCATTCCATTACTTATGGGAGATTATGTCCCGAGAATTTAGGGACACATTTGGCACTCTAATGAGACAGTTTCATCACTTGATGATGGAGGATGAGGGGACAGAAGCACTGAGTTTCTGTCGTCAGGATGATCGATTCACAAATGTCGTGACTCTACATGAAAGGAGGACGAGATTCAATACAGATTTGAGGCATCAGCGTCCATTCTGGAAGTTTTTCGGTGAGTATCACCTGCGAATCTGTTATCGATCAGTATATCTCACGCCTTATAGTTCCCAATATGCCTCCGTGATTCGAGTTCTCTTAATGAAAATTATGCTCCTAAATCTCGAGCATTTCAGGAATTCTAGATTTATTATTAATTGAGGGACGAAATTATCTTCTTCATTTTTATCATAATTTCAAATCAATAACCCAAATTGATTATTGAATAACAACCTAAGACAATGTACGCAATTTATGGCGTAGTGTGGGATTACATAGAGTCAGGTGGTTGAAAAAAGTCCGTCATTTACCTGAGTACCGCAGATTTTCCTTTGGCTGTTAAATTCGGCGATTTTCTTCAACATTCGTCCACATTTTTATTCTTAATTTTATGAGTCTCAGTGAAGAAATTATCATTCTGTAAATGAATACCATAAAAGAGATCGTTTTTTTCATATATTTCTTATCATCCGAAAAAATGAGAGAATTTTATTAGAGCATGAAAAGATTTAAGTTCGGGAAATGAATCTACATGTCCTCAATCAACAGTTCCCCTAATTCTTTCTTCATCTTCTCCCCCTCAGGTAATGGACTGATTTTGAGCAACAGTGGGGTATAATAAATCGCATTAACAATGGTCAGCCCGGACCGCGATCTGGCATATTCATCACCCAATCCTGCACTCCAAATTCGCGTCGATTTTGGGCCCTTTTTCGTGAAGACTTCATTGAGTGGCCTGAGGTTTTTGTCATGGGACGACAAATGCTGAATGAACACATACACAATCTGATTCTAAACATGGACTACACAGATGCTAGACCTCTGTTATCTAATGATGAAGTTGCAATTGACCTTCAAGGACGACTTAATCGCCCCAACAGGAGAGTTCTCCTCAACAATGATATGAACGCACTAGGAGAGGGGGAAGCTGTGAATGATGGAGATAATGAGTATATAGGTAAATATGTTAATTCTCTCTAATAAACTTCGCGTATATTGTCCTGAGGTCGCTAAAAATCTCTTACGATGAACCTGCTTCCTTCCAGAAGCAGGGAAGCTAGGCTTGCAGCACCCATGGCTGTTGCCAATGTCTGCTCTCTGATATGCTAACTAGCTACCTGGAATGTTATGGAGTCCGGTTGGGTACGGGGAAAGAAAATTATGAGTTATCTGCGAATATTTATGGTTGGACTCCTAACTCTAATTAAATCATCATGCTTCCGGCCACTTGTCATGCCGCTTCGGCATATCTTGGCCAAGATTAGCTTTCTTGCGGCAGCTATGCCATATGCTATCTATACCCAAATCGGGAAGCTAATTCATTACATATCTCCACGTGCTCTTACACGAAGCGAGACGCTATCTCCTCAGTAAAATCAGTACCAATGGCCATCTTGGTCAAGAAAATACCTAATTCCTGGTGGATTCTGATCCTCCAAGCTACCTAATGTCTCTGAAAATCCTACTTAGATTGCCGCGATGCTCTTTACTCCAGCGGCGAATAAAATTACGCGAAAAATCATCTAGCTTGGAATACATGCATAATCACGTCGCTGCGTTGCTTTCTCTCTCGCTCTCACGCTACCTTCGCTCACCCTATCTCTCTCTGTTTGGCGGGTGCACGCACAAACGGCTATTCTGCTCGTCTCTCTGGCTTCCTACTCCAGATATCTCTCTCTTTCACTTCACTAGAGTCAACTGGTCATCACAGGATTAGTTTTTAAAGGTTGGAGAATATTCCAGATTATGTATACATGAGATTCGTCAATAGAGGAACAAGTAAAACTTATCTTCTGCTTATTTATTGACTATCACCCCGATCTTTTTCAGCTAGTTTGAAATTTCTCGTTGAATCTCTCCTATCGATAATTGGTATTTGGTTATTGACGCTTTGTTCAACGAATCCACCCCTCTCTCCACGACCCGCACACTGAGCAACCGAGTAATCCCGTACCCTCATATCTTCCACTATCATGCGTCCAGTTCTGCATTTCGAGTTCCAGGGTAATTAGTATTCAGTTTTAATAAGGTTTTCGTTACGGTTGCGGTTCGTTGATTCCGCGTTGCTAAAAATCAGCTGGCGCCCTAAATTATTGAAGTAAGGTTGGATCGAGCTGCTAATTATTCCTGGGACTCAGTTCTCGTTTCGGTAAGGTTTTGTCGTTTCAGGATGATGGACCTATGAGAACGAAGGTAATGATCCGCCAGGTTTTGCGTTTAGTAGATAAGGATTGTTGGAAGTTATGGTTTTGTTAGAATATGGGCGAAATATCATTACACTCCTTTACCCCTCCTAATAGTTCCATCTATCAGAGATTTCCCTCTGATTTTCCTACATAATTTCCATTTCTACAATATGCACTATTCATTCTCTCTTCTCCGACTGTGAAATAAATCTACCATCACACTCTACCTACTTCGCAAAAATCTAAATCTCGAGGGAATAGCGGAATTTGGAATACTCTTGCAGAGCAAGAGGAGAGCTACAGGAATCGTGAATTCTGCTATCTCCTCTAGATGTTCATATATTGAGCAAAAATTGAACGTTTAAAGAAATTCCTCCATGTTGTTCTACCACTCATTGATCCTTGAGATTATCGGAACTTCCCATCTCATATAATCATATATTTTCATTCGATTCCGCATAAGTTGATTTCTTTTGATGACACCTGATATCTTCCACAAAACCCACTGTTAAAAATAATACGAAAGAAGTAGTTAAACAGCTACTAGAATCTGAGCTCTCGAATTTTTATTAAAAAAATTATTTTTTTCCTCACTGGAGATCCTTCACCCCCTCATCTTGACTGAAAAACCCTCCTGTCTACACGAATTTAGGATGTTGGAGAGTCTTAAACGTATCGAATTAAATGTCCTATTCATGAACTAGAAAAAAGTATATCTGCTGACAGAATTCCCTCGTCAATTTCTCGCCAATTTTCAATGATTACGAGGAACTCGAGTTAAAGTCAACAAACTTTTCTATGACAGTCGATATTATTTATCTGTTTAGATGGTGGAGCCCAGCAGAGAGAAAATGTTGATGAGCCAGGGGCACAAGATGTCCAAAACCCAGTCGACCAGCCACTCGTTGCACTACCTGATGAATTCCCCCTGGAGAATTCAGGATTGCACCTCAGGCTACGTTCCAGGTGTGTAAGATGTAACATACGGATGGCAGAGCACATCGGCCTTCTATGCATGTGTCTCCTTTTCTGTCATGAGTGCAAGGCCACAGTAATACTGGAAGCCGGGCTGGAGGATGAGGCTGACCCTCTTAACATTCCATGTCCACTGTGTGCGCGAAATTTGCAGAATTTGGAACGGGTTTTTTTTTAGAGAAAACAAGGTGAGCGATTATGCTCTACTCGATTTGTTGTCAAATATAAACAAAATTATTCCGTTAGTCCTCAGTTAAAGACCACCTATTTACCCACTTTTTTGGACTTCAGATGGAGAGCATGACTGGAGATGCCAGATGTGCTTTGATCGCCCAGTAGGATTGATTGCAAAACCATGTAACCACATTGGGGTTTGTACACCTTGCGGCGTAGAGTGGCAAGAGAGGGTAAGGACTAACCCCAGCCGATGTACCATGTGTAATGCAAATTGCCACTATCACTACCTCAATGTTCGAGAGGACGAGCCTCGCTAACTCAGTTTCTGTCTATTAAAATTCATTATCCCTCGTTCTTAATTATAACTACAGTGGGGAAGTAAATATAGAAATATATTTGTATTAAAATAAAATACTGATGAATGATATTCGTCATCATTATTATCGCCGTGAAGTCCATTATTCGTAATAACTGTGACGGAATTCCCAGCGAATCCGTCATTTCCTGATAATGAGAGGGTAACTATAGAGAGAGGAAGAAAGTAAGTGAGACCGATCGAGAGAGAGAGAGAACTAGCCAAAACGGGTATTCGTAAGATGTAAAGCCCGTACTGCCCGAGCTCTCGATAAAACCCGGGTATTCTGTAATCACGTGAATCGACTCTAGAACAGCTACCGATACTTTTGTTCAATCACCTTTCAATTTATTACCTGGGTAAAACCCTTGATTTTTCAATTCCGTTATATTTTCAGTTTCATTTCAGTAAAATTTTTGGTTATGGTACATGCTACGGTCTACGTGATAGGGTTAAAGGGACCGAGGTCATGGAGGATCAGGGCCGAAACATTGTGCCACCCCATGTATCTCCACAACCCCTTTTTGGCTACGTCAATGGAGATAATACAGAGGTCAAGTTGAGATGCTTGCGCTCCCTTAGTTGTGTGAGGGTTAAGTTCCATACAGTTTAGTACGGATGGAAGGCCATGTGGGAAAAACTAGCCCCTTTTCTCATATGGATCGCCAGGGCTTTCGGATTAGAAATTCAATTTTGTTCGTATGGTTCGTGATTCCTCACCGGAGAGTGTACTCCGGCGATAAACCCTCCGATTCCCGGTCGTAGACGAGGGTAAACATTCACCCTCCGACGTAGCTACCGTTTGGTTGAAGAATTCCGCTTTGTTCCCTTTAAAAAAACTCCCCAATATCGAGAATCCTCGGATTCAAATTTAAAATTTATTCGCGCGCTATCGCCTAAACCACTGGAGTCGATAACACAGTGGTAGTGTTGCGTACTCCTTTGAGTTTTGGTGAGATACAAACCAGGTGGCGGGTCCGTTGCCCGTGGAGCGCTGAAGCACTCTGCTCTGAAAGTGCGGGAGAGTTAAAATAAAAGTTTTCAAACACAGATTGAACACTTGCGAACTTTTGTTTATATTTCAATTTTAAACTTTCAATGCAGATTCTTACAAACGTTGAGATTGTTTACTATTTTCAATTCTGAATTCTGGTTATTACTATTTGAATTTATTTAGCAGAGGACAACTTAGAAAAGGGATCTATCAGACTTGTGATCTTAACAATTTGAACAATTGAGTTTAGATGTTTTCAACTCGCAACTTGGAGTGGAAGTGATTCTATTTTTTGCCAGCGCGTCTTAACTGAGTTCGTTTAAACATACATGAGGTGTAAACAATTTCAAGGGTGGGAGAAGCTTGAACCAATCATCAGCAGGGGAAATTTGAATTCGTTGAGAGGGCGGTCGTCAAAGAGGGTAGTGGAGAGGGGGTTGATGGTCATTCGAATGGGGAATGTTCGACGTCTAGACAAGACCTCATGGTGAGTGTCTGGGTTACTGGGTCAGAGGGATTAAATTGTAAAGTGATTGAAATAAGAAAAATGTAGAGGAGAATTGTCGGATGGCCAATATAGACAATGAAGTTTATGACAGTCAGGGATTAACAAGGAAATATGAAAAGGAAAACTCTAAAACAAGGTATTCGGATGCCATGATGGAATGAATAATCACTGTCCAAGTATGAGATAACAATGGAAATAAAATCCAGGGAAACAATGCTCAAATGTCTCAATAGAGTGAATAGAATTTTATTATTGTCAGGAGATGGGTCTTAAGACGGATTAGAAGAAACTACGGGAATATTTTGAAGGATATGAATACATTTCCGAAATTTTAGCAATAAATCATGGGATAACAATTTTCCCGAGGTATAAACAATGGGTCAGGAAAACACAGCTGTTGGGAATTCAACTAATGGGACCTCATGAATGTTCAGAAATTCTTAGAATTACGGAGACGTAAAAACCCATAATAATAATTAAAATACAGTTATAATTTATATCGAGTGTGAGTTATTTCTCTTATCTCAAAGCATAAAATACTCGATTATTCTAAATTTGAATTAAACCTCTTATTCTAGTAAAAATGGTGGATAATCTAGGTACTCTATATAATGCTAGTTACCTACGTAACAGTAGCCACACGCCGCCGGCCGGCAACAAGTTGCCCGCATGGTCGCGCCACGTGCTGGCAGTCTGTGTGTAACCACGATACACTACGCATCGTTGTCTCAGAGAGTGAGGAAAAACAGTTGTTTCCCGGTTGCAGAAGCTACCAGGAGGGAAATAAGAGGATAATGGTGAGTACTACTGTTTATTCTCAGTGTTTTAGTGCTACGGTGGCCCCTCACTGAATAAACTTTACCCTTTAACCACCTGAGAAAACCCATGGCGTCTCGCTACGTCGTAATTCGATGCCATGGAGTCTCACCATCGCTCTCGACCACCCAAGCTCTCGACTTACCCCGAGTTACGTTGTATGATTATTTACGGAGAAGTTTAATTATGGGAATTATAATTTTTATTAATTATAATTTATTAAATTATGATTAATCATCACCCACCCCGTGGAAAGATTGCTCTCGGGAATAAATGCTCTGGAGAATATGCTACCGGCCAATGCTCTCGACCCAAAGAAATAATATCGGGAAAATGCTCCCGTGGAAATACCCCAAAATCACGCTCTCGTATGATACCCCAGAGGCTATACCCGCATAGTCGGAGTTCCGGAGAAAGATCCTCGTGTTTAGTCCCCAAATTAATGTTCTGGACCCTCAAATATATCGGAAAAACCCCCCAAATATATCGAGTTAAGAATAACCATGGATAAAACCCGGATTTTTCCCCAAGTTACGTAGTAAAACCTCAGCCAACGCCATGCCGCGTAGTTACCGTCTCTCTCTCTCACACTCATACGCTACCGCAATAAACGCTCTCTCTTAGATTCATGAGCTAAGAAAAAGTACTCCAATGCTACCGTGGACCTCACCGACTTTAGAAAAGATTATAAAATCAATTATCCCGAGTTGTCTGTAATAAGATCTATGTTAATCGAATAGTTGTACTATTCTCTGGTAAATAGTCTGGAATAAATAGTTTGATTGAGAGTAAAAAGCTATTGTACCATTTCCTGAATATTTTCCGCCCTCTTTCCAGCTCTTATTAAGATTCCCTGGTCGGTAATTCTCTCGTCTGCTATATTTTCTGGTCTCTGGTTTTTCTTTTGCATATCGCCGAATCCACCCCTCACTCCACGACCCACATCCTGAGCAACCCGAGCCTTCCGTACCCTTATCCTTGGTTTTCCTCCCATTTTTGAGTTTTGTTTCATTTGATTCCGGGGTGATTGTTTCGATTTTTACGGTTCAGATATGGTTGCGGTTTGTTGGATCCGCGTCCCCCAAAATTCAGCTGGCGCCCAGAAAAAGTATTTAAGGTAGGATGAGCTTAAGGTCATCCTGGAATCTAGTTCCTGTCCCGTTTTATGGTTTTAGAGTTTCGAGGAATCCCGAGGGTAAGAACGAAGTGTGATACTTGTTCATGGGATTAGATACGTTTAAGAGATTAGGGAAAAAGTGTCACATAACACTTAGCCCTTTTCTCAATTTTTCGATTGACTTTCCATCTACATTTTTCTAGTATCTAGATGTATCTAGATGGTTCAAAAACTATTATAAGCAGATTTCTGGTTATTATTCAGTATTTTGATGATCTTGAGGAAGGAATTAGTTCGAGATTAATATCGATGGAGACAGTGAAATGAGGTATGTCTTTGAATTATCTAGTTTCTATTTATTGTTCAACTCTTCAGGTAAATTATGAATCGAAACTGACATATTAATTCATTCCATGGACAAAAAAAAAGAATTATTGTACAGATGAGGAGGAGAGAACAACAATAAAATGATAGGAAAATTATGAAGGGAAATAGATCGAGTCAGTGGTAGATTTTTTTCATTATTATAAAAGCTATTGAATTCACTTCATAATCAAACAGTTCAAAAAGTGAGGAAATTAACAACAATTGATGTAATGTACTACTACATCCCTTCGCCTTGAGCAATTGCTGATTGTTTTATCTACTCTTTATGATGCTCTTCGAAGTTTGTTCATTAGGGCTTGCATCCTAGCCTCTGCAATTCCATAAATGTCAGGTGTGTCAGGTAAAAGTATTACTCTCGGTAACGCTGGGGCTTATTCACCTTTGCTTATTCGTGTTTGAACCGATTTTCATCACCTTCCTGTCCTCTATCGAACATTCAGAAGAGCTCCCACGGGAAAAAAATTGGACACCTACACAAAGTCTGTTATCGATAGTCGTCCGATTGGTAACTTTCCCGCTGAGAAGGTTCTGAACATATGGCCGCTGTCGATAACTACTGTAGAAATCGTCCTTACCTGCTCAGCAGAGGATTACCATGATCAGTTACATTTAGAAAAAGAAAATCGAATCTATGCAACTTCGAAACAGCGATAATTAAAAGGAGTGCTATCTTATTGCCATATCATTTTGCAATTACTCATTTTCTCTCTAGAATGATAGTGTAATTTATAATATTTTATCTTCATCAGATCGCGAATAAGAATATTTCATAAACACATATTCAACGGTGCAGATAAGTCGAAGCCCTGCATTTTTATTGGCTCGCCCAATCGTTCGGTCAAACTCGGGAAATATGTCGGCAAGCCAATTTTTTCATTCTGTTTATTAAAGTTTTGAATTTCTACTAATTTTCGTATTAATAAACGTTAAACCAAGATTTTCACTCATTTTTATAGTTTTTCCTCAATAAAAATGATGCCCAGGTTATTAATCGCAAGATAAAAATATATTATCCTTAAAGAAACATCTATTTTTTCAATAAGACTAAAGAAAACTTAACAATATACTTATTTCTCTATAGAAGAATCAATACTTTTGGAATGTTGAATAAAATTAAAGATCTCCATTGAGTCTCTGCCCCTTGCGCCTCTTGGGCTTCTTGCAATACTTGTAAATTGTCCAGACATTATGAGGAATAACATCTGGTTCATTCAACACGCACACAGAACAGTGACAACGTCATGATAAGCAAGATTGGGCAGCAATTTTGGTATAAGCAAGAAATACTGGGAGCTGTCTCCCCTCGATGTTATGTCCATAATGTGCTCAAAGACCTTTCTGTCATTAGTAGCATCCATTTCTAATAGGGAGTTGGGCAGAGTGTTACTTACAAAACCCTTCTTAAATTACATAACTAAACTAAGAAAGTTTTACATGATTATTTATTCATGATTTTATGTTGGTTAAACAAGGTAAAAAAAAAGTGTCAAACTCATACTCTGGGCCTAATCCTAAGGGGTAAAAAGTAAATTGAAAAAGAGGAAAAAGTGTTCACAAGGTTAATCTTAATCAAACATCATACATTAATTATCATAGAATTTTTCATTTGAATAATTCTTCATCAGGAAAAAATGGCAAATCACAGAAAACTTTATAAGAGAAATATTCAAATATCCCAGTAGAAAGTGGCTCTAGGAACAAATGTCAAGAGACCTTTTTTGTAGATAAGAAAATTGTCTACAAAAAATATCTTCTGACATTTTTCTTTAAAACCACTTATTACCGAGATAATTTAATAATTAATGAGACAAAAAAAAAATTTTCAATTACGTTTTACCGCAAACTTCACGGATTAATTCAATTATCTCATTTTTTTAATCGACAATTATCCCTCGTAATTTATTTTTTCACTAATAATATCAATCAGAAATAATGTCTTTCAAATGAGTACATTTCACATGTTAAATTGCACTGATTTAATTGAATTGAGAGTGAATGAAAAAATAATCAATTTTTTGAAGTTTTAATGAAAAATAAAAAATTAATAAAAATGAAAATTCTTTAATGAGTTAAAAAAAAAAAATAATGTTACAAAAAATGGTCAAAATTCAAAGAATCTCCAAAAAAGAATTTTTCATAAATCAGTGCAATTTCATTTTTATTAAATTAATTAAGAGATGTTGCTATCTAGAGATAATAAACAAAAAATAATGATAATGAGAAAAAAAACTTAAATAAATTATTGCTTGAAAAATTACTACGTTTTCTTACTGTCAGCCTTTTTACATTGCATATGAAAATATAAAATAATGATAAATTTGAAAAATCAACTATCGCGATATAATTGTAAAAGATATGATTTTTTTTACATGATAACGTATTGTTTGTTTTATTTTTTCTCTTGTATCTTCAAAGTTTTTGAAGGCCAGATGCATGCAAATGCAAAGCAATGAAAAGCATTTGTTGTTGTCAAATTATTACTATTGAAATATGCATTTTGAGCATTTGACATTTCTCGATTAATTCTAGATCGAACAAGGAAAGACTTTTTGTCGTTAGAATTTTTTATCAATTTTTTTTTCACTAATTATTTCAGGTTTAACAAATTTTTTATATATAGGACAATGTAATAAATGATGAGCAGGTTGTGCACAGAGAATGCAACCACCTCTAAATAATTTCATCGTTGAATACTCATTAAATTTATGAGTTATGGCAAATATAAATTCCTTTTTATCTGTTACTTTTACAGGAATACCATTAATCTGATCAGCTCGTCACAAACGCTGTTCAGAAACACTCTGTTCAAGTTTTGTTATTATTGGCATTCCCTCATAATAAGTGCCGAATGCAAAGTGTCCCATTGTAATTTTACTCGGTGTATTATCGAAATGATAAACTGTTGCACACACTTGATTATCAGTTTCATGAATTAAAAGAATAAAATACGTATTTTCTTTGTAATAATAATTAATCACCATGGCATACCAAAAGTCTGTTCCACGTATAAAAGATCCAGGAGAGATATGCGTACCACACAATCGTAACACTAACGGCTCCTGGTAATGGAGCATTGGCAGATCGTGGACTTCCACATAGTGTTTTGCTAATTACGATGTTGCTGACTTTGTTGGCCGTGATTACTGAATGAGTGGATATATCAGGAAAATGCGGTAGGAGAAAAAATTTAAATAAAATATTTATCAAAAATTTCATCGTAAACGAAATGAATCACTACCCAACACACGCTAATGATTCACGTACGTCTGATAGATGATTTTTATTTTTCGTCTTCAATAGTGTAGTATTTTGATTATTCTTGAACGAGGGGATTGGAGAAAAAATTGAAATAAAATATTTATCAAAAATTTCATCGTCAACGAAATAAATCACTACCCAACACACGCTAATAATTCACGTGCGTCTGATAGATGATTTTTATTTTTCGTCTTCGAGGGCTATTAATTATTTCATTAAGGTATAAGGGAATTTGAGGTGGGTGGTAGAGGGGAGGGAGCTCATTGCAGCAAATTCATTGACATCGGACAACTATTGGCCAATAGACATCAAAGATATGGTCTGTAATTATCAAAATGAAAGGAAAAACATGTTTGTAAATAGTGTAAATTTTTAAAACATTTTAAATAAACATTATTGTATGGAAAAATTCATCAAAATTCTACGATCATTCGACTGTTTCATCTCATTCATTGGAATTATTGAATAAAACTCGTGTTTTCTAATAAAATAATTGACTAATTCACTCATTCAGTGGGCAAGAGGTAAAACAGTTGAACGTGATTTTTTTGCTGTGAAACATATAATGGCGCTTCGCCAAAAAAGTAACGAGTAGACGTCGTCTGTTCAGGTGAAGCACCCTTTCATTCCAGCCTGCGCGTCGTTCGCTGGCGCAACCCCCCCCCCCCCCGGCCAGTGTTGTTGTTTCACGTATACCAGACGTCCCACGACCACATTTTTTTTTTCCAAATGCATTTATCACTCAGATAAACTTTTTATAATATAATATATGTCAATCCATACAGTTGGATAATTTTATGAATATTTCGAATGTTTTTTTATTTATTTGAGTAATTGAATTTCTGGCATACCTAATTCATCCACTATATAATTATATATACTAAAAAAAACCGAAATTGAACGAATTAAAGTGTCAAATTTTTTTGTCGGAAAAAAAGGAAATCTAACAATCCTGTTGGTATAAATTCCTGCCATTGATTATCATCATTTTCAAAAATTGGTGAAAGAAATTGGATTCTCAACGAAAAATTATCGATTCAATAAAATAAACAACGAAAATGCAATTTTCACCAGGAGAAAAAAGAATAATAATGATTACATGTCATTGGCAAACTGAGAAGCGCTCAACAACAGTAATAATAAAAATGTACAAATATTGTATAAACTTACCAATCACAATATTGATGATATGGTGTTGTTTGATACATGAACAACAAGCCCACCAAACAATCCGCAAAGAAAACTTTAATCGAGCGATCCATGCCGATTCTTACTCGATTTGTGCCGCTTTGGCAATGTTGTGTGACCGACGAATCAACTGCACAGTTCCTCCAAATTCAACGAATTTCTGAAGCGTTTACAAGCGCTCTTTATCTGCTCACCTGCATACTTGTTGACCATGATTATTTCGAGGTGGTCCCACAAAAGTTTGTTTTCATCGCAATTGAGGTTTAATGACATAATGTGTCGAGTATTTTCAAAGGCATCGCTCACTGGTGTAACGTCGAATTCACCCTTGAGAAGTAATCCTCCATTCACGCAGTGGATCTGACCTTCATCTGGCAAAAATACAACAAGTGACACCCAATTCTCGTCCAGAGTAGCTTCTAGTCCTTGAAAAGTGGCCACCGAGAGTTGATGAAGACGTGGATTTAACCTTTCTGCGTTCATTCGGTATCTGGAAGCAGGGATCCATCCTTGTTCTGGCTCCAGCACGTATAAAATGAACTGTCCTTCAATATTGGCGATTAACCGAATGGTCAAATTTGTGGTAGCTTGGTCCTGAGGGAAAATGGTGTTGATCAATAGTCTCAAATCTTGGAGAGACTTTAAGTCGACGGTTGTCGTTTGTGTACTCCAAGCTTGTGGATACGTTAGACTGGAGAGTAAAATAGCACCTGGAAAAATTAATAAAATAACCAAATAAATAGAAACATCGTGAAACGATGCAAGGGGTTTTTCCCTAAGGAAAGGGGAAATTCTCGTTGATAATGCGTGATTTTAAAGAGAAATGTCAAGAGACCATCTTGGTGGAAGATTTCCTCATTCATAAAATGAGTCTCTTGTCATTTCCCTGTAAAATAACTCGTTAACGAGCAAAATTAATCAGCAGATATTAAATTTTACTCATTACCTTCCTTACTTTATCACAAAAATAACTGACGATTTATTTTCTTTCATTTTAGGCCCAAGGTAAACAAGTTTACTGACCTGGTGTAGTGACTTTTTCTCCAATATGATTAGAGAGCTCCATCGTGCCTTCAGGATCCACAATAACCAAAATTTTCTCCTGAGCTTTCCAATTTCTCAGGGGCATTTGAGGAGGACTGAAAAAGGAAGGTTGAGTTTTAGATATATTTTTTTAAAATTATTTTCGGTTGTAATACCCCAAGACCTTCAAAATTATCGGATAATTTCACGATTGTTTTGTTGTGTAGTAACGAGAGGGATGAGTTTTGCATATTAAAATCACGAGTGCGCAGCGCGAGGGATTTTGGAGCAAAACTCATCACGATCGTTGCTGCACAGGAAAACATGAGGGAAATTACACGATTAATTTTGAAGGTCGAGGGGTATTCAGAGGATTATTTTTTACATTCTGATTTTGGTTATGAAGCAAATCCATCATCAAATATCTGTCAAAATTGGGGAAAACAATTGACATGCAACAGGGGAAATTATCGTAATGGTAATGGTAATTCACCCGGGCAACGGGTGAATTACCAGAATAATCGTCGTTGCTTGCCAACGAATCCTGGGCTCTGATTGGCCGAAATCAGAATGGAAAAAATAATCGAGATGATTGAATTTTTTGAAAATTAAATCATTAATTTTTGATCTAGGATTACGAGGATTTCGACTTAGCCAATGAAATTGACGAATAAGAAAAATTCCTTAAAATCACTCCACTCGACGACAATTCTACAGAACAAAATGTCGATGAGGATGCACAAGTGCCCACAAAAATCAGACAAAATGGAAATACATCGAGTTGAGAGGTAAGAAATCATCTTTATGAAATTCAGAAGATAGAAATGAGTCAATTCCGTTTTTAATGAATATTTCTGAATCTATAGAAGATACAAGAATTTTCATGGAGATCTTTTTTGTAATAATAATAAAACAGATCAAGATCTACAAAAAAGATTCCTACAAAATTTTTTTCTATCTTTCTTAGATTTCGAGATATTTGACAAAAACTGAACTTGAAAAAAAAAAGTTGCGTGTAGACTACGCGCGACAGAAGTGAAACTTCTTAACTGCATTAATAGCAGGGTGGAAGAAAGCATGAGAACGAATGCCACGTGGATTACAAACACACCAAAACACACATTCCCCCATCGTCCTACCGTGGCTTCGGTCATGCGCAAATCCCTCCGACTCGTCACTCTATTCGCCTTACACTGGCCTCTCTCTTATCTCACTCACTCCTTCCCGGCACTGGATGCTCTCTGTCTAAATTTTCATTCTTATCACGTAACGCGTAACGCTGGCCGAACTCGAGTAAGAAGTTTCACTTCAAAAAAATTTATCAATTTTTAGTTAACGAATTGTTTTCAATTCCTTTTTTTAATTGATTAAATTTTTTTTTTTAGGCATCAACTGATAAAGACGTCAGTGGAGTCCATTCAGAAAGGTAAGAAATGCTTTATAAAACAGAAAATAATTTTTTCAAAAATATTTTTGATGAATTCAACCCTTAAAATTCGAATTTTCCTGATTTTTAGTGAATTTTGATTTCTTGTCAATCGTTTTTTTTGTTTATCAACTCATTAACTATTGATTTTAACAAAAAAATTCAAGAGGAATTTTTTGTAGGAAATTTGATTTTCTACAAAAAAGGTTGTGACGATTTCCACGACATGAATTATTGATATTTTATAGATAATGAGGTACGCCCTTTGTTTTGGACGCCAGACTATTTTACTCAGACAGGAAAAAATAGACAAAATACTTACTGCAACCTGTGACTGAAAAAACCCAAAATTTACCCGTACTCTATTTTATAAGGGGAAGGGAGGACGATACTCCCTCTTCGGATTCCTGAGTTTGACCAAATGAAACGCAAAATACGTAGTTTATGCTCCCAAGAATGTAATATATTCAAAATAATATTCAAAATAATAATAATACAGAAGAAAATTCAATTTAGAGATTTTATATAATAATAAACTCAAAATTCTTGAGGGCAATTGCCTCTTCAATGATAATTAATGATTGCAATGCAATATTGACCAAAAATAACTCAAAATACTAGTAATAATTCACATTAAACTCAAAATAAATCTTTAGAAAAAATAAAGAAATGAAGAGGGGAAAATTCCCCGTACTGGACTCGAAACAATAGACAAAGAAAATTGAGAAGCTATAATTTTACGTAACTCACTCAGCCTGCGTTGAAGGTCCAGGGTCGAGATTGGGTCGTCCAGGTGACTACACTGGGACTTCCTTCTACCAGGGAACTTCCACCACTCGTATTAAATAATTAAATAACTTCAATGTCTCGTTAATCTTCAAATAATTCTCCCAAAAACTCTACAAATCCTCCCAACAATTCTAGTAATATCTCAAAAATCTATTACTCTTCAATATCTATTAATTTCCGACAAAATCTATTAACCTCGACAATCTATTAAATCTGTTACTCGAAAAAATGAATCCAACCAGAACTGTGTCTCGGGGTGAACTGAGGAATTAGGCTGTGTATATTCGCACCCCTTGGTGGCTGGTGCTTGGTGTCTGGTGGCTGGTGTCTGGTGGATGGTGGCTGGTGGCTGGTGGATGGTGACTCGCATAGGCCTTTTTCGTGGTTGGTGGCTGGTGGCTGGTGGATGGTGACTCGTATATGCTTGTTGGTGGCTGGTGGCTGGTGGATGGTGGCTTGTATATGCTGTTTTCTGTCTGGTGGCTGGTGGATGGTGACTCGTATATGCCTTTTTCGAGTTTGGTGGCTGGTGGATGGTGGATGGTGGCTTGCATATGCCGTTTTGTGATTGGTGGCTGGTGGATGGTGACTCGTCTATACCATCTTCATGTCTAGTGGCTGGTGACTGGTGTATGGTGACTCATATATGTCTTTCTCGTGTCTGGTGGCTGGTGGATGGTTGACTCGTATATGCCTTTTTCGAGTTTGGTGGCTGGTGGATGGTGGCTTGCATATGCCGTTTTGTGACTGGTGGCTGGTGGATGGTGACTCGTCTATATTTTCTTCGTGTCTAGTGGCTGGTGGATAGTGACTCGTATATGCCTTTTTTGAGTTTGGTGGCTGGTGACTGGTGGATGGTGACTCGTATATGCCTTTTTCGATTTTGGTGGCTGGTGGCTGGTAGATGGTGGCTTGTATATGCTGTTTTGTGTCTGGTGGCTGGTGGATGGTGACTCGTATATGCCTTTTCAAGTTTGATGGCTGGTGGCTGGTGGATGGTGGCTTGTATATGCTGTTTTGTGTCTGGTGGCTGGTGGATGGTGACTCGTATATGCCTTTTCAAGTTTGGTGGCTGGTGGCTGGTGGATGGTGGCTTATATATGCTGTTTTGTGACTGTTGGCTGGTGGATGGTGACTTGTCTATACCATCTTCATGTCTAGTGGCTGGTGGATGGTGACTCGTATATGCATTTTCGAGTTTGGTGGCTGGTGGCTTGCATATGCTGTTTTGTGACTGGTGGCTGGTGGATGGTGACCTGTATATGCTTTTTCGAGTTTGGTGGCTGGTGGATGGTGGATGGTGGCTTGTATATGCTGTTTTGTGACTGGTGGCTAGTGGATGGTGACTCGTCTATACCATCTTCATGTCTAGTGGCTGGTGGATGGTGACTCGTATATGCCTTTTTCGAGTTTGGTGGCTTGTGGATGGTGGATGGTGGCTTGTATATGCCGTTTGTGTCGGGTAGCTGGTGAATGGTGACTCATCTATACCTTCTTCGTGTCTAGTGGCTGGTGACTGGTGGATGGTGACTCATATATGTCTTTCTCGTGTCTGGTGGCTGGTGGCTGGTGGATGGTGACTCGTATGTGCCTTTTTTGTGTCTGGTGGATGGTGAGTGGTTCATGGTGGATGGTGACTGGTGGATGGTGACTCGTATATGCCTTTTCCGTGTCTAGTGGCTAGTGACTGGTGGATATGGTGACTCATATATGCCTTTTTCATATCTGGTGGCTGGTGGATGGTGGCTGGTAGATGTCAGATGGTAATTCGTATATGCCTTTCCCATCTCTGATGGCTGGTGGCTTGCAAAATTATAATATTACTGGAAACTTTGAAATTACAATATCAATTAATAATTGATGGATTATTCACTATTGATAGAAATAAATCTATTCTGCTGTAACGTAAACAATGCACGGGTAATCAAAACATAGCCACAGCTACAGTAGGAATTTACTAGGTTTAGTCACTAGATTGCTCGATATACTGTTCTTACTTCCACTCTTTTTTTAATTTCATCGCTGATTGAAACTGGGACAATTTGGAGGCAAAATCGACATCACCTACCGAGCTCAGGCTTTTTTGGGGAAATGCCCTATGCACCGTGAATACTAGTATCCATGTTTCGGTCTCGCACCGACTAAAACCCTAACCCAATCTAGCTACCGCTTTTCCTTCAGGTGGTCGAAGAGTGTGTGCGTGTGTGTGTGTGTGTGGAATTCATGTACGCATACACGGTCCGGGGAGCGTTCCCTTCTCCTGTTATGTCGGACTCGATCAAGTCTGATGTGCAACCAATACTGACTAAGCTGAAAAACTAACTCCAGATGATTCTTGTCCTCATACTTCCCGTGGCACAGCTCCATCAACCTAGCAGAACAAGGATTCTAAGTGAAGTATGCCGATAGCACACTATAAGCACAAAAATATGGTCCATGGAAATTTATTTTTCATCCATCTGGTATCTATGTTTTGCTATCTTACGGTGAAGACAGCGGAACCTCACTGATATAGCGTAAGGACACAGGTACGAAAATTTTCAAAGAGGGCCGAAATAAGCACACGGTGAGCTCCTGTTTTTCCGCATAGAAAGAAATGATTCTAACATAATCGTTCTGCTAGGTTGATGGAGCTCCGTGCACTGCCCCTAGGCATTACCTACGCAACGGAGGATCTAGCTATTGCTCTTCCTTCAGGTGGTTGAAATCATGACTTCCTTTCTACTCTGTGCTTCCGTTCTTTGCTCACTCCCTTTCTATGGTACAGAGTTCTTGAAGGACTTCAGTAGCAAATGAGCTTTTTGCTCCCCAGGCTGTATAACTTTTATCAAGGACTCTAGCTCGATCTTGCCTTTGAGGACACTCGTCCAAGTGCTGTGTCGAGTGATTAAGAAGGACACATGAAGAACACGTGTTCCGCATCTTCACTGAGTCTGGAATATGACGGACAATCTGAAGAATCCACCTATTTGAACCGATGAAAATATTCACGGAAGCACCCATGTCCAGACAAAATCTGTGTCAGGCAGTAGTTGACTTAGCCATGCTCACGGCTCAGTCAGACATCCATCAACGGGATAAGACGGTGTGTCCATTTACCTTCTGTAGCGGTATCCCACAGCAGCTGCCATCGGCGTATGCTGTTTCGCCGCTTCTTTTCTTCGTTTTGACTTGCTGACGGCTCAATGCAATTGATCCCTCTAGCTGGTAAAGGGTTCTCCGTCCATCGACTAGTACTCTGATGGGCAGCATTACAGTAAAGACGCATACTGCATCCTCGGATACTGTATGTGTTAGGCACTTGCGACTCTCAAGGAACTCAGCCGGTATACTGGCGCGACTTCCCTCCATGATTCCTGTGTCTCAAGTGGTTCATTAAATTGACAATTAAAAAAAAACATCCTTTCACAAATTGGATTTTTTTTTTTAATGAAAACCGTCCAAATTTATACTACCAACGCATTTTTATCTATTGTCCCTAGGGGTATTTCAATTTACCTAGTAATTTCTAATAGTATATTTATAGCCTTAGGAGATAAAATCACTGGAATATAACTCTACTGGAAGGTGCACAGGGCTCTGGGTTCTGTCCCACGTGAAAAAATATATGTCCGGACATATATCTCAGTTATATTCACTTATACTTCGGCCAAAAATGTAGTATGCCAGATATATTCTCGACATAAGTGTACGGATATATGTTCTTTCTACTTCTTCTTCTTTTTTATGGCACGTAGGCTCCTGCCCATTCGGCCGTATGTTCTTTCTATAACGGGTGTGAAAGTGAAACAAGAGGTAAGGCCACCTGTCCTTGACGTACCGTCCGTTCGAAAAGTTACGTCAACTGCTCAGTGGAGTAGGATACCACTTGAAAAAAAAAAAGACATGACATTGACAAGGAAAGAAACTATTGAATGGAACGAGATATCAAACATGGCGGACATCGAAATGGAAAAATGATGAGAGGGTTCAGAGAGAGCACCGAGAGATGGCACATTGATCGGAGAAAACGGGCGCGCGAAATATAAATGTCATCCCAATCGTTGTAGCACGGGGAAATGTGAGGAAAATTTTATGATTAATTATAAAAGATTGTTATTATTATTACTCATACTAATTTATTAGCGTTAAAAAAAAATCATTCTCGGAGATTTTTTTTTCATTCTGATTCTGACTAATTAGGGTATAATATAAATAAATATTTAGGGTTACGTAAAAATATGAACGTAGAAAAAATAAAATAGGAGTAAAACGAAAAAAAAATATGAAATTTGGAATGAAAATTAATTGAAAACAAGAACCGACATCAAACGGGATCAACCTTGCGGCCGCACTGACACTAATAGGCGTATAATATGCACTGGTTAAGTGTTATAACTTAATTTCTTACATCCCATTAAATTTCGCTCTATCTTCATAGTAACTAGCATAAGCCCTCTGAGGTTAGTGCGCGCTTGCGCCTTCATTTACTGGATGTACGTTCTCATCAATATCGATATTATTATCCATTCGACTTTCGAGAATTTCGATCATTTCGATTTCGATACGATTTTACCGTATTATCTCTTTTTATAATATGAATTCTGAGAGAAAATGTCAAGATTACTGTATTTGTTGAAAATTAATCCGGCCCGAAAAAATTTGTTTTTCAGAATCCATTATTTCCCACATTAGAAAGCAATTTTATTGTTGAAAGTGAATCATTATTTTGTTCTCATTAATTATCCTTCACATCAATTAGAATATTACCAATAAGGATAAAAATAAAGGGGCGTATGTATTGGACATACGACCTCGTAGCGTTTACTAATTGGACTTGAGCCCATTTGGCATTTTTCAAAGAAATTGACGAAAAAACCTCATGCAGAGGTAAAAAACTCCATGTTTAAAGAGAAAAAAAACATACGCCGCTTTAATTTTAGACCAACGATATAATGCAGTTTATATTGTCTATACATGGGATAAATACGACCCTATCATATAATATTATTGAAGAGAAGAGTTTCTATAACCACTGAGATTATGGAAGTGAGTTCTTCTATAGATATGAATTCTATGTAATGGGATTTATTATAGACGCTAAATATGTACGTGTACATTGTCTGCCATGTCGCTTAGAAGGCAATGAGGTCGATATAGTAGGGAATAATCGGAACTTTCATACATTACATTTCAGAAAACTCAAAACATTAAAATTATGAATCATTTTCATCTTGGTACAAAATCTGGAATATAACTGGAAAAGCTTTCTGAAATTGAAAAATGATTTTTGCTTCCGGATGGAAGCCTTGTAATCGTTCCATTCTCACATTTTCCAATTATGGCTGGAACTGATGCAGAGTGGTCAGAAACGTAAAAATACGAAGTTTCGAGCCAATGTCCGTATGTGCAGGTGTCCACTCGGTGGTCACTTTTTCGTAAATTTAACAATTAGGTGGGAAAATCATTCCCAAAAAAATCTGAAATTTTGATAGATTGTTGGTATTAGTTGAAGCTAGTTCTGTCCCAAATTTCAGCTCGATCGGTCAAGTAGTTTTTGAGAAATAGTGATTTGTTTGTGAATCTTTGGACGTCAATATCTCGAAAACGACTGCACCGATTTGATTTTTTTTTTTCGAAATCTTCGTTTCGATATTATCTATCTCAATCAACTAAAATATGTATACCCGTCGATACAAAGTTTTTGAGATAAGGCCACTATTCTGTTTTTCACCGAAAATAATTGTAATTGCTCTAACTGTCGAAGGAATCAAGATATCAACTTGAAATTTAGCATGAAGGTGACTCTCATGATTTTCATATTTGGTACTGGAAATCAGCTCAATTGGACGCTCAGTTCCAGAGATATTCGTTCGAGAATTACGATAATAACAAAATATGTATATTCATCCATGGAGTTTTCCAGATATGGTCATTTCTCTATTTTTCACTGGAAATTATTGTAATCTGTACCTGTGGGAACGAAGTTAGATGATTGAAGATGTTAACAGCGTTGACATTTGTGTGATTTGGTCACCGGTACGCCCTCATTTTTCCAATAGTTGAACCAGTCCCAAAATTCTGCGAAAATGCATAATACTTCCCCATAACCCCCCGATAGATTCCTAATCAAGGAATCGAGTAAAAAAACGTTCACACCTTCAAACAAGATATAAACGAAGAAGCAACAAAGTCATTCAAAACGCGAAATTGATTTTTTTTCATTCTAACGTGTTCATCTCACTAATCGGCTAGCTGAACCCGTTCAATTTGAAAAACCATCTGGAAGCTCACCATCAATTTATTGATGGCGAGGAAACAACGCATATCTACAGCTGCATAGCCTCAGCAGCATAGCCTCTACACCTGCTTATTTTTCTAATGGTGTGATGTGTATACAATCATAGTGAAAAGGCCGGAATAAGTCTGGAGCTTTTAGGCCCAGTACTAGAAGTCTCGGTTAGCCTAAAGTACGATTTAGCTAACTTAGAGTCCCGGGTTAACTCGACGATAATTTTTAGCAACAAGTTAACTAACTCCACCTCTGAAGTTAAACTCGAGTTAATTTTCGCAAGCCAAGTTAAATATGGCTCTCGGCAAGTTAACCGGCAGTTTCACTTCGGAGGTAGAGTTAGTTAACTTGTCGTTAAAAATTATCGTCGAGTTAACTCGAGACTCCAAGTTAACTAAAATCGGACCTATGACTGACTGAGACCTCTAGCATTGGGCCTCAGTAAGCAAAGAATGCGCTCCTTGTTTTGGTGACTCATGGAAATATCGGGGAGTGACTCCGTGAACCCAGACTATCTCGCATTTTTCATAGTGGCTGAGATCTAATGGGATTAATGATCAACAAACATGAAAGACCATGAACTTGTTGTATTGTTTTCAATTGAGGTTCTTCCCGTTCTTTATTCAAGGCAATTGCTATTCTTGACAATTTTTATGAATTTGTTTTCTTTTTGAATCGAATATTCATCTTCGAATCCAGATTATTATTACTTGATGCTATCTAATGATTATTAACAGGTAAAACTGTTCTCATCAAGTAATTACTAGTAGATGGAAAATTCTGATTGTTGCAGCTCGCAATTCTCAAAAATTGGTCAATTTTTGCAATTCATGAGTCGATTTCGACATGACCTTGTCCTATGGAAAAACTTATGGTGGAGAAGAAGTAAAATGCAAAATTTTGAAAATACATCGAAGAAAAAATTTGTCGAATTAAATCTATGATGATGCTTCCTTACGGTTCGATCAGTTTCCTCATAATTTCTACACATTTTGGTGATTCTAACGCTTGACATGCTTGGGAAGGTCGCTTGTTGATGACGACTGCGATCTTTTTCAGCTGCTGTTTTCCTTAAGGTTGTTGCCCCGAGAGGTAAAGCGTCAAAATTTTTGACGCTGAGCGCTGGTATCCCGCTAAACAGAGCGCCCGGGTCAGACCGAAAACTTTTACCAAAGTACAGTCCGACGCGCCTCACGCACACATGAATAGACTGTGCATCAATACGGGCGCATACAGCTAACGCTGAATGGTGTCAATCGTGGCAACCATGCGTAGGCTCTCTCATGCATAGTCTGTCTCTCTCTTCGATGGCTTTAGTAGATGCGTCGATGCCACGTCAGGTGTATTGAATTCAATGTCCCGCCCACTTAAGCAAAAAACACGACGTTGTGAAATTATTTCTCGGGTATGAAGCGATTTTTCGACTCGATTTTTTTCTGGTAAATTGGTTGACACTAGTTCTACATTGTGTTTTTTTTTTATTAAAAGTTCTCAAGTGGTTGATTTTTGAAAACAATAAAAAAGGTGACATTGCCTTTACCGACGTGTTAAAAGGAAAAAATCATATCTCAGGACAGAGGCGAGTTAGAAAAATCAGTCTGTGCTCATTTTATAGGTAATCCTTTAAGCTATCTACGATAAAAATTTCATTAGGAAATGTCGAGTATTTTAGCCGCGGGGCAACAACCTTAATTGGAAATTTGTAGAGTTCGTTAATACTCGTTCTAACAAACAGCCTTCCAATTCCTCCTGTTCTATTCATCCGTCACATCAAGATACATTCTTAATGCTTGCCTTTCAAATCACAAAGAAGCTGAGTGACTGCATTTAGTGCAGATGTTGGTGCGACGGCTGATACACCCAATGGGTTTTTAACGTGGACACGTCCTAGTAGTGACGTCGGAATGAAAGAGCATAAAATATCTCCACTCAATAGGTATAGTCTCTATTTTCCAGAAAAATTCACACTCAAAGGCTTGAAAAATTGGCATTTTCCGACCAATTCTCTCATTTTTGTTGAAGATTCTATGTCAAATTTTTGATATTCTGTAGAAAATGTCATTCTGAAATATTCTTGGAGTTTCTAGAAGAGACACACTAATCTTAAGCTGTTTCGTGAAGTACTGAATTAAATGACAGGTTTCTAGAAATTTCAATAGTGTCCGAAATTTCCGAAATATTCTGAGGGGGATTCAGGATTATTAGCAGAATTTGAGAGTTAGACTATTCTCGATTCTCGCAAAAAAAAATTTCTGTGGTCTGAATTCTCCGACAATTTTATGAAACCTTTCATGATTTTCCGGGAAAAGAGACATTTCAAATGATATAGTAGAACGATTATTAGGAAATATACAATACGTTTCCAAATTTTAAAAAGTCCTCGTAATAAAATATTTATAAACTTTCCAGCCCATATTTCATCATGGTTCTTTGCTGCATCAGTATTCAACAAAGTGAAGGAAGGGAAGAAATCAGGAGGTAAAGGAATGCACTCCCTCCTTTCGATTTAATTTTCAATAACTAAAGTATTTGTAAAATGAATTCCTCTTGATCATATTTTGCGAAACAAATCCATAGACAGGTGTTTACAGCGAAATAATTCAAATTAAGGCGGGTAAAAATTGCGGACTCAAGGTGGAGTGCTGGCGAACTGCGCCAGCGCGAACGATTGTAGATTGCGCAACTGTGAGCTACGCAGTCAAAGAATTCATAGCAAGAGAGCACAATAGGTTAGAGAATATTTCACTTAATCGATTGTTCATCGAACTGATCTCGTCTTAAATCTTTGTGGAGGACGAAAGTACAATAAGAAGTTTGGTAAACATTTTTTAGAAAAATGGTAAGTTATTATTGAGTTCACCAACTCAATGAAATTCATGGAATTCCTTGTGTATCCAAGTGAATTCAGCATCGTGTCAACAGGTTCTGATTGTATTGAACACAGAGAGGAAGTTTTCCTTCGATTGAGGCAATTGTGATCAATTTAGGAACAATTGTCATTATTCTGAGGGCTTTTACGATGTTTGAAAACCATAGCAAATTGTAGGTTATCGGTGGTATCAGTGAAAGGAAGTTTTATGCTAAATTGCACCCGTGAGAGACTTTAATTGCCCAACTAATTTTCATGACATCACCAAAAAAATCGTACCAGATGATAGTTTTTTGTTTTCATGTAATGTACTGGGCCGAAATTTTTATTCTAATTCAGGATACAATTTTTTTACCTGTTCAATGACTCTATTTACAATCTTCAGTTCCTTGAAGTTCTCACAACCATTGTAAATTTCAAACTTTTTGTACTTAAGAAATTTTATCATTGTGTGGATATACCGAGACATTGATCAACTAATATTCTGAAGAAACAGAAGCAAAAAAAAAAGAGACAATTAAATATAAAACTGTAACTTATCAGTGTCCATGTTTTGGTGAACATAAATCCAAAGGAGGGGGTAAACGTATACTCAAGTAAGTTCTAACCCCGTTGAATCTCATGAGGCTTTTCTTCATTTCTAAATGCCAATGGGAAATCATAACTTCTGCTTACTTTACAGATCGAAGAAGTGTGGATGTCGTGCGGCGATAGTACTCAAGGCTGCAACATCTGCAATGCAGTTGAGAATCGACTCAATCCATCTCGAACACGTTAAGCATGACTTTGTATGCAATTTATTCCTATAATGACTAAAACATTATGTTCATATTGGGAAATGAAGGGAAATGGACCTCTCACAATTGTACAAATTGAAAGAACTTAGTCTCATTTCGAATCATTACAAAGAGCTCGGAAATGAAGCAAAATTTTTCGTTCTCCACTCTGCAAATTGTAATTTATCGACGACTCGAGACATTTCATTGGTACCCCGACCCTTCCCCCATGCTCTTAACCATTATTATAATACTTTTTTTTTTCGTTAGACTTATGACAAAGATCGAGTTGATACCGACGTTAGCGATATTGACATCACAGACGATGACGATTCTGAAAATTCTCCAAACGATAAAAACTTGGGTGATGATTCAAGATCAGACTACCCACAGAAAGAGCAAGATGAATCGGTTGAAATATCTGAGTATGCAGATAGGAGTAACAGCGAAAGCAACAACGATAATGACGCTTTCACAAGTCAGGAGAATAGTAACTCTGTGAACTACGAGGAGAGCTCTATGGATAGTACTTTTGCTGATTATAACCTCAGTGATGGTGTAGAATTTGATGATAGTAGAGATGAGAGTGGCGATCAGCAGGTACTATGATTTAAGTATTCTCTTGACAGTTATGGGGACTTGTCAAAGACCTTATGTTATTTTTCACAGAATCTGAACGCTTTTCAGGTTCAGAGATCAAGTGAGAGAGAACGAGAGGCAGAAAAGAGTAAACAACTGAGCGGCAGATCTGAACAGTCAAATAAAATAATTGAGGATACAGTCATTAGAGCTCGAAAGTCATGTGCTTCTGGTCAATCGTCGAAACCACCGAACCCAGTGTGTATTCTATGAAATAATGTCAAGATTCTGTACCCGTTCATAAAATTGTTATGAGACTTAACTGAAAACGAACATAATAAAAAAGACTGCATCTTATTTTGAATAGGATCCAAAAAGTCCTTCAGATCGAGGGCCTACGTTGAGGAAGAGAGGAAAAGAGGTTACAGCAAGTAAAGAGATGCAGAAAGGTGCAAAAAAATCTGATCGAATGCTTCAGGATAAAATGATGAAAGTCGGGAGACCCTGTGGTTCAGAAAACCTCGCAGAGATGTCAAAACTACAAAAGAGTCACATGCCAGAGAAACCATCTTCAAAATCTCTGAAATTACAATATCAAAACGTCTCAGAGAAGTCTCTTGATCTTGAGGTTCGTGCATCTTCTCAAAATAATGATTAACAATTTTATATTCAGTGAAATAATATACTCATCCCGTTATCACAATTGCATACATCTTGTTCTATATAGGAGAGACCACGTAAGAGGAAACATGACTCACTCAGCATGAATGAAGGAAACGATCTGCCAAGAACTCGTCAGAGTCGCAATTTAAAACAAGAGTTACCAAAACCAGCTAAGAGAGGACGTCCTAATGATACTCATGTTAGTGGCTTGAAGAAACACACCGATGTATTACCTTTCGTAAAATTATCGAAGGAGCAGAAACTACGTTTCATTCTTGAATGGCTGGACCTCCCAAGTCTTATGATCGATAACGTTTTGATTCACGAGTATAAAGTTAAACTGAAGGACATCAAAAATTCATTAAAGAAATTATCCGATGCTTTCCTCGATAAGAATATTGAGACACAGATGTTAATGAAATATATGAGCAGTGATGCATTCGAGGGCTTTAAAGAAGCTATTAAATTGAAGAAGAAGAATGGCAAAAAAAAATGCAAGGTTTGTCATTGTATAAATAAGGATAAACTGATACCATGTAGACGCTATCTGCTTTGGTCACATCTTGCATGTGCTAAGGAACCAACAAAACCGACTGATCTATGGTTCTGTCCAGAATGTAGAAAATAACTTTTCAACAGCCATAATTCATAAAGTGTACTCTTCGATTTTCATCGCACCTAGTAATTACCACTCTATCACCTGAATTTGTTATCCGTTTTAATGGCTCACTACATAGCCAAATTATGAAAGTTTCAAAATTCCGTAGCTTTCTTGACAGAAAACTTTAACAGAAAATCATAGCGGATTCGATAGAAAATTTTATTGAAATCTTATCAAAAATCTATTGAATTTGTCTTGAAAATTCCGTCAGTTTTCAGGCGATTTCTATTCGATGAAATCTCTAATATGAACCTTCAATGGAATATATTTTCTTCAGAAAAAAATAATAGATTTTTATTCAGTGATACAATTTATTCTAGTCAAACTTTTCTATAGAATTTGTTGGGCATAAATTTTCGAAGTTTTTTCCCTTATATTTTTTAATGGAAGATGAAAGAAATACAATCTGAAGAACTTCGGAAATTTATGCCGAGAAATTGCTCTATCAAAATTTCAACAGAATGGATTGTATAGAAGATCGAAATCCGTTGAGTTTTTCATGTGAAAATATTTTCTATTGAATCCTTTTATTGAAAAAGATCTCTAATAGGAACTGGCAAAAAACTAATTGAATTCTCAATAGACCTTCAATAGAATTTCCTCAGATTTTCTGTTGGGGTTTTTTATGAGTACATCTTCTTGAGGATTTTATATGAGATATAATTGATGAAACAAAAACAATAGATTCCAATTTCACTTGATGAATTATTCAATTGCGATATTATACAGAACTATTTCTGGTCACAAATTCCCAAAGCTTGTGCTCTATATATTTTTTCATATCTCGTTAAGTACGCCAACAAGTAAAACTTTGGAAATTGATGCCAAAAAATTACATGAAAAAATTTTAACAGAATAAGTTACTCAGAAATATTTGAGTCTTACGAATTTTCCCTGACAAACTGTTTCAATTGAATATTTATGAAATTCGATGAAACGTAGTTTATACACTGGCAGTGCATTTTTAAAGACATTGATGAGTTGAAGACAGGAAAGTAGTGCTCAACAATGCAAGTGGGTATTGTCTGCTGCAACTAGACTTTCTCTTTCTTCAGATGAACAACGTCTTCGAGTGTGTGTCATGACTACTGAGGCGAATTCACATCAAATTTCAACATTGAGACGATCAAAAAACTTAATATGAATTGAATGCGAATTGAATAATACAAATGGAAAAATTCGATTATTTTGGTAATTGATACAACAGTTCATAGAATTTTAAAAGAAAACTGTTGGTGATTGAACCGAGATTTTCCATCGATTCTTCTCATACGTGTGCATTTTTTTTTTGAAGCGGGATATTCTCTAAGAATAAACTCAGAAGAATCCTTTACATAAAAAAACATCACAATCACTTCAGCCATCGATTTTACATTAATTAATCCATAAAAAAATTACAAGTTACCCTTCCTTATGCTGCAATGGCTTTATACTAGTGTTTTCAAATGTTCATGTGGTTATCCCTCAAAATCATAACAAATAAGAAAATATATTGCACACTATCTGGAAAATTGAGATTCTACTTATATAAAACAGGAGACATGTATAAACTCCTCTTTTCATTCTTTTTTCATTCATTCTATTCTCTTATTAATGCATAAATCTCTATTCATATATTCTCATCATTGACACAGATGATTAAGATCAGAAGATCAATTTTCTACTGATGTTAGAAAAATATGCATATTGTCCTTTTCTATAATAGTAACGAAAAAAATACATATACACAATGATTTTGTAGTAGCTGGCAATGTGAATACATGAGAAGCTTTTGTTAGTTAAGAACTTGGTTTTCATTCGAAAAAAAACTTTCGTCATTCTTTCCCCCTCTCCATATTGTTGTCACTGTCTGTCGAGATTCCAGCTGATTTATCAATTTTTTATTGGTTATTGTCCATCCAAGCTCCATGGTCGGCGGTTATTAATCATTTTGACTAAAAAGCATAGTTCTCCATAGAAGTTATAGATATTGAAAATGATAGTTTAATCTATGGGAATATTTATATATATTGTGGGTGAAGAACTGAGAGGGCTGTGCATTTGTTTGAGGTTATGTTTGTTGAGAACTCTATATGTTATTCTTCAGATCTTTCCTTCAGTTTTAGATAAAAAGAAAGTTAAACTACTGTATTTTTCCATCTGAAATTCAATCCAAATATGAGGAAAAGTAAACGAAATGAAGGTTTATGGAAAGGTCGATTATTTAAGAGTCATGACGAACTGGTAGAATTGTTGAGTAAATATTCTACCAAGGAACAAGAGCTCTTCACTATCTTCAAAAGTGAAAAACTAAAGCCTGTGAACACAAAAATAAAATTTAGAAAAATTGTATATCGATGTAAATTTGGCCCAGTGCGGTTCTCATCACGTACTCGACAACGGAAAACCACGTAAGTGACATATTTAATAATGACATTTGAAGCTAGAAATAATTTTTCTACTCTTCTTCAGCACATTTAAGAAGAATTGCCCAGCGTTTATCAATATCTACTCTTTCAAAGGACAATTCCTCAGAATCACTGATTTAAATTTGAAGCATGTGGGACATGAAATCGCTAAGGTGAGCACAATCGGTTTCAGTGTGAGTAAAATATCAAGTCATCGGCCAAATGATTAACAATTGGTTTCTCACTTAGAATTTCTTCAAATTTCTCCCAGAAAACAAGAGATTGACTAAAACGGAAAAGCAGAAAGTTCATGAAATGATGGCAGTGCAAGCAAATAATCAATGTATCCAAACTTTTATTGCTACACAGTTTGATAAATGGGTATCCCTCAGAGACATACAAAACATAAAAAATGATTTGAAAAATCATCGTGGAAATGATATAAGAGAAGTCGTGGATATTCTGAGTAAAGATTATGGTATGATGTTTAGAATTCGTCTTCTTTACGTCGCTTCTGTTTCCTCGAGGCATTTCCGAGATTAGCTCTGTAATGAATTTTTCACACACCTATCCTTCTTCTGAGTTATCTCACGGTAGTATTCAAGCTGTATATACTTCTTTTTTCACTCCCGCAGGAGCTACGCCAAACATATTAAAAGATGGAGAGGGAACGTTTGAAGGACTATATTTTGATAATGAACAAATGCGTCAGAGTTATGCCCTATGGCCAACAATGCTATTCATGGATGGCACGTACAAACTCTCAAATTTAAATTTAACACTTGTTGCATTTGCTGTGGAGAATTCATTATCTCGAACAGATATAGTTGGAATTGCACTGATTGCTGGAGAAGACGCAAAAACAACAGAATGGATGTTAAAGACATTTAAAAACAGTCATGGTGTTGATACGTGCAAGAGGATGAAGAGCGTAATGGCTGACAAAGATGGAACTCAAAGAATAACCGTTAACAAAGTTTTTCCATGGGTTACTCTCTTGATTTGTCGGTTTCATGTTCTACAAATCTTCCTTAAGGTGATAAATAATAAGGTGGAAGTTGATAAGAGAGATGAAACATGGAAATATATAAAAGACATGGTTTATGCCAAGTCAGAGAGTCAATATAAACATGCTTACACGAAATTACGTAACTGCACAAACGAAGAGATGATCACTTATTTTCACGATCATTGGCATAATATTCAAGACGATTGGGTTACTTATAGAATGAGCACTTGTAATCTTGGCAATTATACGAACAATAGGCTCGAGTCCCTACATGCAAAATACAAAAAATTCATAGGTTACTACAAGACATTAATCGAGCTGATCAGAGGCATCTTCGAAATTATTCAAGCTAGGAGAAATGAGAATAAAACAAGAGTGGCATATGCAATGTTGAAGAATCCAAGTATACAAGAGGATCAACATGCTGAAAAAGAACCCGATCTCTCTGCCTTTATGCCAAATAAACATGCAGAGATAAAACTGCAGTTGGAGAGATCTGCTTATGTTGATCTCGAGGAGCATGATAGCGTGCAGAATATTTACACTACGAAGTCCGGTGATCATCAATTAACAGTTACTCCCACTTCGTGCGAATGCGACACCTGGCTGAATGATCTTCCCTGTCGCCACATCTTTGCGCTCCGGAAACTCATTGGTGTAAATGTTATCGATGAGTCATTATGCATTGGACGTTGGACGAAAAAAGCACATTGGCTGCTAATTATTTCAGCGATCAAAAAAGCAAAACTACCTTGTGTAGGAAAATTACAGATCAGTTATCAGAGATAACAAGAGTTTCATGTAGTCCGAGATTCTCTCAGAATGAAAGCATTCTCTACAAAATATGCGAGGAGAGGGAGAAGGATATTAGGTTTCACGACATCATTGTGGAAACGATGGAACAGAATCATCGAACGAATGCAATGAATCCATTTCGAGTCAATCCTCCATTTCCTCCAGCCATTCTCGTGGACAGGGTCATATTCCCTATTCTAAAAATTGCGAGACATTCAATATTCGTATGCCAAAACCATTCAAAATACGGGGACATCCATCCAAGTACAAGGAAACCTTCATCAACTTCAAAAATAAGAAGAAGAAAAAACACAGTAAACAATGAATTTAGGATGAAATTTTTCTTTTCTCGTGAAGAAGAAAAATCTATATACTTTCTTTGAAAACTCGAAATATGCAATATGACGCATATTTGGAGTTTATGATGCATATTATTACACACAAATATCTCCACCCAGCTTTCTCAATGACTGCTGAGGCTTTAGTTTTCAGATACCCTAGGAAAAGTGAGTCGAATCTAGGTTCGCGATGAGATTAGAGCATTATTAAATCCGTATGACAATGGATTTATTAAAATGCGTATCAATATCATGATATTCACTTGACAAAGAAAACAAATGATATTTTTTGAGGATGTGATTTGAGATTGATCTTCAACATGAAATATTGGTTGATTGTAGTAATAAATGTTTATGTTTATCAATATCTAACAATATGCAGAACGAGATACAAGAGATAAACATTAAGATCAAGCACTAGATAAATATTAGCCATCGTTTCTGAACTCGAACCCTCTTCTCGAATATTCTAGTCTCATAAGCTTTAGTCTTTACTGTTCTATTCACTTTCCAATGATTCATTCATTCTATATGCTCCCCCATATACGTACACAGACGCATCGCATGATTCTGAGAATAATTTGATTCAATATCTTGAAGACCGAGATTTAATTGACTGATATTGGAGGGCTTGTAAGCTTTAACTCAATATAATCGCCACGTTTGAATGACACTAAGAATGAGCGTGATTTTTCAATGAAAGAGAATAAGAACTTTGCTGGAAACCATCAGGAATTATGTTCGAGAAAGAAATCGATGAATCAACGGAGACTTTTGAAGCTCTGCTATTCGAGAATTCCATCGTTGATGTCAAATTGTAGACATGATTGGACAGGACGAGACTCAAGACGGAAAACACAGTTTTGTTGTTTAGGTTGAAATCCAATGAATAGAGTGACACTTGAATTTGTTAAATCGATATTAATGTTCCATAGACTGAATTTCGAATGTCTAGCACAAAATTGAAAAATGCCTGGCACTCAGCTGAACGACATGGATAATTCTCTCTGATGATTCTCTGTCGTCTAGCTATAAGTTCATTATAAATTCTGTGCTTTGACCGTTGTCAGCTACAATCGAATTTGTCAATTTTTTTCGTTGAGATCTAGAGGGGGTACTTTATTCATTCTAAGAAATTACCTCGGTGTATTGTTTGGAATCCTCGCACAAGTTTCTACATATTCAGGTTTTAAAGAAAAATACGAAAGCTACTGGTTTGCTCTTCTGAGGTGCTCTGTCTATTAGAAGTACTACTCTCTGTAAAGGAATGAATCAATTTCTCCTATCTCGACGAGTCAACAATTTTTTAATAAACAAATTAGGGCAAAATTCATTTTTATGAGGGGTAATACAGCTGATGATGAACAACAGCGCTATCATTGTAATGATGACGTCTCATAAGAGAGTAGAAAAATATTCATTGAACAACTAATTTTCAATTCTCAAACTTGGATTTTACTTTCTTGGTCTTCCCAAATGAGTCCACAATCGTTTATACTACTAATTAATTATTCAACCGGATCGTTCATCACCGCTATATACTTAGCAGATAAAAAAATTATTTATAAACGAATTTAATTTATTTCAATTGGGAATAATTAGGGAGAATCCAGGAGTATAAATTTATAATTTAGG
This sequence comes from Coelinius sp. EB29, assembly GCA_035578325.1. Lineage (NCBI taxonomy): Eukaryota > Metazoa > Arthropoda > Insecta > Hymenoptera > Braconidae > Coelinius > Coelinius sp. EB29. The sequence continues at coordinate 6,295,605 of JAOZGT010000001.1, read as the reverse complement.
AGTGCATTGTTTATTTATAATTTATTATTTTTCAAATGGCGTATAATTAGCAGACAATGAATCAAAAAAATTAATTAGTGGCATGAATCGTTAGCAAATAATTTGAGAGCTTCAAGAAAAATTAATTCTGATTTTGGGAGAGGATAATCATGTTGTAAATAAATATTTCCCAATTTTTTTTGCGAACGGCCAAACGCAACAACAATGGCGCTGTCTAACCCGCATCAGCTGTTTTCAGCGGGAGCACGGGTCAAATGCACCAAGTGGGCCTGTTTTGGGCGGATGCAGTTGGAACAAATTTCAATGACTTCGCAATATTTAATGAATCCTTTTTATTGAATAACACAATTATTGAGTATATTAAATGCAAGATAGTGAGATCGTTTAGTGTGAGTGTGAGTGTGGAAACAGACTTCAGGGATAAGGAGCTCGTTTCACAGCTTACATTGGCTCAGTCAAACCGGGTTCTAGATCTAGTCTTCGAGAGAAGACATAATTAACTTAATTTATCAAAACATCCCGAACCGTCCCCTCAATATTAGGACACTAGGGTGTACCATAGTACGTCGAGAAATACCCAGGAATAGGAGCAATGTTGGTCGACGCTGTATGAATACTGATCCGAATTCTCCGATACCTGCAAACCACCTAGCACGTTATCAACATCTTCAAATTTCTCTTCTAAACACCTAGCCTAGAACATAGAAGATTGAATAAAAATCATCCTTTCCAAACGTGTGATCCAGTGCCTCAGCTGCTCCAGAACATGTAAGATTATATTCCACTGTATAAGATTCCACTGCAAATAAGACACTTCCAAAGATGGAGGATCAATCAAATCAATCGCCAGGTCTTCATTCTGGCCAATTGTTCGAGAGTCATGATGAATTGATGGAATATTTGGATATCCACCATCAGGAAGAATCTAAATTCTTCACCACTTTCAAGAGTGAAATGTTAAAACCTAGGAATTCGAAATTGAAATACCGAAAATTTATATTACGCTGCAAGTTTGGTCCCATTCGACCCTCGTCAAGAACGGGTCAGCGAAAAGTAACGTGAGTAGATGGTTTACAACAATGTAACGTTATAAATGATCCAAAAAAATTTATCTACAGCACATTCAAACGGAATTGTCCAGCTCATATTAGTGTTTATCATTCAAAAGGCAAATTGAAGATAACCAGTTTGAATTTTCAACACAACAAACACGATTTTACCAAGGTGAGAACAACTTGGAGTACTTGATGACTTCGTTATTTGTCAGGGGAGAGAAACTTTGTGTGTCTATATGAGATTTCAGAATTGTGTTTTCTCCTATAATTCTCCATTTCCATCACAATTATCAATTTCCATATGAGCACAGAGTTGTCCTCCCTCGCTGGAAAGTTCTTTTTTGAATCTTTTTGAAAAATTAAAAATGTACTTAGAAATTGGGGTGAATAATTGGAAATACAGGTGAATGGAAATAACACACTCAATTTCCAATTACTCTTTTTGGTTTGGAGGATTTAAGGAGGAATTTTCTGGCGGGCGCCTTCACATAATTATTAAAATTTTGTGAACATTCAGAAATTTCATCAAGATTTACCCGAGAATAAGAAATTGACACAAAGCGAAAAGGAGAAAGTCCATGATATGATGAAAGTTAAGGGGAAAAATCAGTACATCCAAACATATGTATATAAGAAATTTGGAAAGGGAATTTCGCTCCGAGATATTCAAAATATAAAGAATGAACTGAGGCCTTACTGTGGCAATGATTTACATAAAGCCATTGAAATATTAAAGAAGGACTATGGTACGTGTTTGGAAATTTATGGATATAAACTAATCTCAACAGCTTTATGTATGGAATATTTTTTCACGCACTTTTCTTTCTCATTCTTTATTATTCCTCACTCTCTATCTCTGTACTCGAATATTTTGTTGGCGAAGCTTTGACTAGTTTTACAATAGTATTGATCTAAATTCCTATTAACTTTCAATGGGAAAAAAATCGTATGTTTACAAACCTGATGTATTATTCACTGATTATTCAGGTGCTCATGTGACTACATTCGATGATGATGGAAATTTTAGAAGGCTCTACTTTGATACACAAGAAATGCGTAATGACTATAAAATGTGGCCAGAAATATTTTACCTGGATGGCACCTATCAATTATCAAGTCTTGGTTTTACATTGATGACATTCATCGTAGAAAATTCATTGAGTAGAGCACAAATTATAGGAATTGCTCTCGTCGTGAAAGAAGATCACGAGACATTTGAATGGTTATTGAGGACATTTCGGAATAATAATGGTGAGGTATGCGAAAAAAACTAGATGTGCTATGATGGATAAAAACTGGGAACAACGTGAAGTAATTCGGCAAACATTCCCACACATCCAGCGAAAAATCTGTCGTTTCCACACCCTCCAAATTTTCCATCGAATTACGAAAGGACTGGTTGAGAAGAGTAAATTGGAGTATACCTCGAAACTGATAGAAAATATGGTTTATGCTGAAACAATGACCGCTTACAATGAAAATTATACAAAATTTGTAAATCATGCACCAGTCAAGATGGTGAAATATTTCAATGATAATTGGCGTGGCATTGAAGATGACTGGGTAACTTGTCAGGTGAAAATGCACAATTTGGGAAATTATACAAATAATAGGTTGGAGTCATTACACGCTAAATATAAACAGCTGATACGCCGTCAAAGTTCTATGATTGAGATAATTGACAGTATTATGCAGATCATTGATGCACAGAAGATTGAGACTAGAGCTCGAGTGGCCCATGCTATCCTCAGAAATCCAGTAACAGATTTACCTGATCAGGAAAAAGAATTTTTGATGGCATTTATGCCCAATAAACATGGTGAAATTCAAACTCAGCTCCAAACATCTGCCTACGTTGACCTCAACGTTATTGATTCAAAGAAAAATATCTATGGGACAGAATCCGGTGATTTGCACTTGATTATCGCACCCACCTCATGTGAATGTCATATTTGGAATAATGACATACCATGTCGTCATATCTTTGCATGCCGTAAACTTCTAGGACTAAATCTGTATGATAGCAATTTATGTACGGGACGCTGGCTCAAGAGTAAATATTGGGTTAGTATACACATAGTTTCATCAGCGATTAGTATTATCTTTATGAAACACATGCGCGTGTAGTCGATTTTCCTTGATAATTTCATCTGAATAGCTAACGAACGATTATGAAATGACGATTTCCACTCGTTTTAGGCATGCGAAGATTCTAACAATGAAAACTCTCAATGTACGGAAATTGACTTTGATAATTCAAACCCACAAACCACAGGACTTGCAAGAAATCAAGTAGTCAGGAGAGCTGGGATTATTGCCAATGGCCTTTATTCTAAGCCCATATTGGAACAGAATTCACAGTCTACATCGGTGAATAAATGTAATGTTATTGGTGGAGCCACAACGGTAATTTCATTTTCCATCCCCTTTTCTAGATTCATATGTCTATAGTGCTTTCAGATTTGTTGAAATTTAATATTTTTCTGTTTTTGTTCATTCTCACAGCCAAAAGTCACTGAATCCACCCATATTAAAAAAATGAAGACACCCAAAGTGATGACCCCAAAGAATGGAAAAGAAACTCGTCCTCAGAAGATGCGAATGTAATGAAGGGTTCCTCGGGAATTGTGACAGTTCTATTGCCAGTATGATCTGAGATACCTAGTTGATAGTGGATTACAAACGTTTCACTTTACCCAGGTTTCTTCTATGATTTTCAATATCTCCGTTCATAAACCAGAGTCTAGGAAGTCCCTGACAATCGTTACATTTCGATGATTCTGCTTGTAGAAAAAAATTATAAAAATAAAATAAAAGAAAATTTGAAAAAATACTCATGAAAAAATGCAATACAATTTTCCTAGCTCGTTTGATGAAGAACTGTATCGGAAATAGATATCATCGTATTATATCATATCAAATTCAATCAATATCTATCGATGGAAAAGGATTGATGTACATATTTTTCAATGCAAATTACTTCATTGGGATATCTTTCGAACAGAATTATTCGGTATGAATTTTCCAAACTTCTTTCACTATTTCGGTTTTGGTTTCTCTGTAAACAATCACTGTTTCTATTCTCCAACAATCTGTCGAAAAGCTACTAGAATATTCCAATCGAAGAGTTAGGATTTCCTATTAAATTTTTCTCCAGTTGATCGACAGGACGGCGAATCAGTATCCATACGACCTATGCTGCTCTGTTATGGAGTTATCGTTTCCAATCAACATATGGTGATATTTTATTTAAGGCTCAGCTAATATGACTATCATTCTTGAATTTCTGTCAACAATTATGCATTTATTATGTGCCAAAGATGACTAATATTTAACAAATTTTTAATCCTCCTGTTTCCGATTCAAGAAATTTGCTTCTTCCTAACAAAGACGAACTTTCTCTTCTAAGCGTATCATTTCACATTGGGATCATAAAAATTACAAAACCAATATGTATTAGCCCGTTGAACAGAATCAGGTTACCCCATTCTGCGTCATTTTGTTAGTGTGCGTGAGCGCCTGGGCTTTTTTTATAGCGCATGCACACATTGAATTCTCCCTTACTTCTTTGACACCGATACCTTTCATGATCTATCATGTTCAATGAGTTAATAATTTCCCTAAACCGAAATGATTATATTTATTCATTGATCGTAGACTATCTTTGGTACATGACAACATTGAACAGAAAAATTTCTACTTAATACGAGGTGTAAAAGCATTTTTTTTTTATGTGTAAACATGTAATCGTTCACCCGCACCACACTCTGGCTGGAAGTGATTTGATGCGAATGCGATGGAAACTCGTAACAGGAAATGACGTCAGTCTGCGCTGCTCTATCAACGCAGTCCCTCGGGCAGCCAGCCGATGTCGCTAGTGGGGATAGTCTTATCACTAAAATTCAGAGAGTAACTGTAGTGTCTACGTAATATTAAGGTTGTTGCCCCACGACTAAAATACTTGACATTTCCTAATGAAATTTTTATCGTAGATAGCTCAAAAGATTACCTATAAAATGAGCACAGACTGATTTTTCTAACTCGCCTCTGTCCTGAGATATGATTTTTCCCTTTTAGCACGTCGATAAAGGCAAATTCACCTTTTTTATTTTTTAAAAAATCAACCACTCGAGAACTTTTAATAAAAAAGAACATAGTGTAGAACTAGTGTCAACCAATTTACAAAAAAAAAAAAATCGAGTCGAACAACAATGTACAATGTGACCATCACCAGAATAAACTAGATCAATATTAGTCATTCCGTTCCGAGAATCTAGATTCGAAGTTTCTTTGCATTGGCGAAGATACAATATTCATATGGAATGGTGAATGGTGAATGCTGATATGAAATTAATAGGACATTAACTTTGACTGAATCTTCCATACTACAACATAAAAGCAATGTCAACTACAGTTGAATAGATTAAGAAAGAGAAAAACATACTCTATATATGAGGTATTCCATTCCAAATGAACCAATCGTTGACCTTTACCCCTTCAAAAATGAATCGAGATTTTTTTGATAATGGAGAGACATAAAAAAACTATGTTCTGAATTTTTTCAGAATTTTTGGACATTAGACACTCTCAGATATGATTTTTGTCTGTTTTCATAGTTTTTCTCGCACAACTTTCGTTCTATTCAACCAATTTCAATTTTTCAAAAATGAAAATCTTCGTTTTTTCATCAGCCCTCGAGATATATTATTTTAATCCCAAACTCTCCGCCTCATGACACCGGAAACTTTAAATGTTCCAAAAAATAATGAAAAAATTGAGATTTTAGTGGGTATGACTGTTTTAATTCTTCCGATAAAATTTCTAGAAACTCCTACCATCGAAACTATTTTTTCAAGCGCAACAAGAATCTGGGTATACTCCTGGATCTATTTTATTTTGATTTGTTTCCTTTAAATATCTATTATTTTCAATCTATGTTGACGGTGAACGTTTATGAAAGTGTATGGATTATTGAATATGTCGTTTTCGTTAGTAATGGAACAAAATCATCATTGAAAATCCGTTGAATTGTTTGTTGATCATGATTATTATCATTTTTTTCAGTATTAATTTGATAATCAACTGCGCAATAATCATTTCATGAATAATCAAAAACGTGAATTATTCTTGGTGTTTGAAAGCTTGGCGCTTCTCCTGCATCGTCTCACATGCTGCGCCATCTAGGCAACGTATGAGGTAGGCGCGAAATGACAACTGGTTCAAACTCGGACCGAGATCGGCTCAGTCTCGGCTAGTCTCGCTCCAAAATTGACTTTCAATCTTGGTCCACGACCGGCTGAGCATTGAAATGATAATGTCGAGCCATTCTTGGCTACCCAGACTGGGCCAGGCTTGAGTTCCAATCTACAGCTGTGGCTAGCCAAGTCAGAGCCGGTCTTGGGCCAACCTGGAACCATTTATTATTTCCCATCACGGATATGGTCATACCCCACCTTTCATTACGAGTGGCACACGATTAGTACTACACCAGCCACCAATGAATAAACTATGGTTGATTCCAATGAAACAAAAGTCAATAAAAAATTATTTTTGTAATTTCCGTAGTCAATTCAACCTCAAATTACCCGCCCCGAATGCATCGATCGCTGAAAAATGCTAATTACCTAGAGGTGCGGCCGGTCTACGCAGTATTGTTGGTCGCCCATAATTTCGCTCCCGAATTTGGGTGCGTTTAATTCGGAGTGAACCATGGAGATTCACAGCAGAAACTTCCCGGTTCTCATCTTTCCCTAAGAAAAAAAATGAATGTTTTTTTGGAAAAACTGGAAAATTACTGGATCGATCCAGCCAAAATCTAATCCGCTCCAAGTTAGGTGAAGACGGATCGAACGGGGAAAAAACAGTCGAATTGGACGATCCGTTCACGAGAAATCATTCGCCAAAATTTTGACCACGTACATACCTACTAGTGCAAACACACACACACACACACACACACACACACACACACACACACACACACACACACACACACACACACACACACACACACACACACACACACACACACACACACACACACACACACACACACACACACGCATGCACGCACACACACACATACACATACCCACGGGGATTACCTGTGCATTGTTTACGTTACAGCAGTGTGGATTTATTTCTATCAATTGTGAATCCATCGATTATTAATTGATATTGTTATTTCGAAGTTTTCGGTAATATTATAATTTTGCAAGCCACCAGCCATCAGACATGGGAAAGGCATATACGAATCACCATCCACCATCCGACATCCATCAGCCACCATCCACCATCCACCAGCCACCAAACTCGAAAAAGGCATATACGAGTCACCATCCACCAGCCACTAGACATGAAGATGGTATAGACGAGTCACCATCCACCAGCCACTAGACATGAAGATGGTATAGACGAGTCACCATCCACCAGCCACCAGTCACAAAACGGCATATGCAAGCCACCATCCACCAGCCACCAAACTCGAAAAAGGCATATACGAGTCACCATCCACCAGCCACCAGACACAAAACAGCATATACAAGCCACCATCTACCAGCCACCAGCCACCAAAATCGAAAAAGGCATATAGGAGTCACCATCCACCAGTCACCAGCCACCAAACTCAAAAAAGGCATATACGAGTCACTATCCACCAGCCACTAGACATGAAGATGGTATAGACGAGTCACCATCCACCAGCCACCAAACTCGAAAGAGGCATATACGAGTCACCATCCACCAGCCATCAGTCACAAAACAGCATATACAAGCAACCATCCACCATCCACCAGCCACCAGCCACCAAACTCGAAAAAGGCATATACGAGTCACCATCCACCAGTCACAAAACAGCATATACAAGCCACCATCTACCATTCACCAGCCACCAGCCACCAAAATCGAAAAAGGCATATACGAGTCACCATCCACCAGCCACCAACCACCAAAAAGGTCAATACAAGTCACCATCCACCAGCCACCAGCCACCATCCACCAGACACCAGCCACCAGACACCAAGCACCAGCCACCAAGGGGTGCGAATATACACAGCCGAGGAATTATTATATCGACACTTCTTCCCTCAGTTCAAATCAAAATTCGTACGAAAAAGGGGCGGGGTTAATCCCCCCTACATGGACGCACACTAATCCAACTCACTGATGAACGACCCTATTGTATAGGAGGACAATTGTGTGTCTATAGCAAAGCTGTAATCGAGAAGACATGATGACATTTTTCATTCATTATTCCATTCAATATTGTTTTCGAAATTTAGTGTAAAATATCTATACATTTTGAAATTTACTGCCAACACATACACACATAGAGAAAAAATGCCCATGAGCATGCGCATTGCCCCTGAACTCTCCTGCGCATGCTCCATTTGCCCAGAAAACACGTCGTGGTGGGGGACAAGAATATAAGAAATCAGAGGGAATTTTTATAAGAAACCGGAGGTTTATAAGAAACCGGAGTATAAGATATGGGAGGTTCTACTGTATTCTTATTCAATTCGAATAATTCTTCGGGATTAATTTCCCTTGATGTACGGATAGTTCGGACATCCTTCCTTCCTTCCTTCCCTCAGGTATTGGATGATCCTGGTCTAGGCTCTCTTCTTTTGACTCCGAGAGATTTTTCTCAGAGTCTCCTCTTGCTTTACCGAGCCTCATTTCCATGAATAATTGTATGGAATTAGTATTGGTGTTTCTGGGGTCTTCTGCGCTATCCCAATGGTTTTTTTTTCAAGGAGAGGGAGTGTGAGCTCCCTCCGAGACTTTGACTACTATTACTTTTTAATAAATAAATGACTCTACCGACTGTGACCTTAACAACTGTCACAAGGTCTCTTACCATTTTTCGTTAAAATCAACTGTTCTCGAGATAAATGAAGAATTAACAAAGATTTTATGATTTTTCAATCAGTGAAATGAATGAAAGACAACATTCGACAATGGAAAACTCAAAATCAGTTGACGACGATCTATCCACAAAGTCTCAAGCCGATGATGGAGAAATAGACGACAGTATCGACAAAAACGAGGAGAAATCTGATGATCAAGAGCAGGAAGAATAAAATTTGGAAGGCCAAAATCAGAATGGAAAAAATAATCAGCATAATTACTCACGTGACTGGATGTCTGGTGGAGGCTAGAGCCTCCTGAGCTGTAGTATCGATTGATGCCATGTTGCTGGTTGGTGTTTGCATTGCTGTGTTTCCAACGTTTGACTGTGCTGTGTCCTCTTGATACCTCGACGGACGTGGTGGCAGAGTCATGAAAACTGGGGAATACGGCCGCAGACTATGGCGCACTATGGACACAACAAAGGGGGGACGTTTTTTTTGAGCTTTTTTTGTTTGATCTGGGTGATGGAGGGATTTGATTTGATCATGAATAATAGAGAGAAGGAGGCCGATCTCCGTGCATGAGAAACGTGACGAGCTCTATGGATGTTTTTTTTTCCATTTTGGTTATATCCTTCATGAGAAGGCAAGTACCATTTCTACTCCGTTGTTACGTCCGGTAATGTGTTTTGGTTATATCCCCACTAGGGGGAGGCACCGTTGTATTTCCGATTAATCCTGGTTTTTATTTTATATTCTGGGATTTATTTTATATTCTGGGATTTTGTTTTATTTTAACTCCTATGTATTTAGTCCGGTATTTCCTTTACTTTTATATAGGCTCGTTAGGGTTTACTCGGATGGATGTAAACATTGTTGTGTACCATGACCTTGTTATTGTTCTGATTCGTATTTATCTTGGATATCCAACCCTACTTTGAAAATGATTCCAATGCATGACCTCATCGAAAATATCTTAAAATGAAATATTGCCCAGAATTCACAAATCCCATATATAAGACCGATTAATTATGCAATGAAATTCCAGATTAATAGTTCACTCAAAGTTCACCAAAGTTAATTTCCGGCTGGTATAAAAATTAAACTCTCGATAACTTGAGTCCAGATTAAATATTCAAGATTTAAATACACTTATAGCAACACTTTTCACAAATCGGATGGTCGATTTAAAAGCTTTATTGGGGAGTCCGCCGGCGGTATCTAGGACCACTATTAATTTTCGGAGCGTCAATTAAAAGATGTTAAAGGAGTTGAGAAAAGAAAGGAAAAAAGAAAAGGAAAAGATTGAATGGTAGAAGAGGATATTTCAGGTGGTGTGATAGATATCCTATATGACGGGACAGACGAGCGACCGCCCCGCCTGACGACTCCCGGCGAACTCCCCTCTATGGATGTTGTATCGTTGCGACCGTATGAGAGTGGTGTTCGGGTCTCGTCGGAATTCTCCCCACTCCCATGTTAGGAGATACGAACATGGTTAGCCCAAACGTGGAATCAAAATTTGCTTTCGTCGCTGGCGCTGGTGGCAGGCTCCGTCGGTAACGATGAGATCTGGACGAGGCTGAACCGCCACTTCCACTCCCCCCCCAGTGACCTGACTGGGTAGAGAAGGGAACGAAACTTTCTTTGATGCTTTGGCTGCTTTGGCATATGTTTTTAGCGGCTGATCCATGGAAGTAGAGCGATGCTCTTCAGGTACGGCGATCAGCGGACTAGGTTTAGGCACCAGCTCAGGTGGTTGATCTGTGTCTGTTTTTGCAATGAATGCAGGCTTGAGTCTGTCTACCGAGATGGCTTTATCGACTCCATTGACCTTGATGACGAAAACTCTGTCGTCAACTCTGTTGATGATCTCGTGTGGTCCGGTGTAGGGTGACTCGAGTGGTTTTTTAACCGCGTCGACACGGACAAAAACGTGGCTGCATTGATAGAGATCTTTCAGGATAAAAACTCGTGCTTTTGTGTGATGAGCCGTTGGAGATGGTCTGACTCGTCTGATGTGCTCTCGAAATTTCTCAAGGAAAAAATTGGGATCGACAGGTAGATTTTCAGAGGCAAAAAACTCACCAGGTATTCGAAGGTCCGTCCCATATAACATCTGTGCTGGAGAGGCTTTCAGGTCCTCTTTAAATGCAGTTCAAAGACCGAGCATGACTGTAGGAAGAAGCTCTGGCCATGGTGTTGGTGCATTGCACATCAGTGCAGCTTTTACAGTCCGGTGCCAACGTTCAACTATCCCGTTGGACTGGGGGTGATATGGCGTGGTGTGGATTTTCTTGGCTCCCACCATGTTGGCTAGTGCTGAGAACAACCTGGACTCGAATTGTGAGCCTTGATCAGTTATGATGTGAAGTGGAGTGCCAAACTGCGCGATCCAATGGGTGTAGAACGCAGTGGCTATTGTGTCTGCTTCAATGTTGCTCAGAGGAACGGCTACAGGCCATCTTGTAAATCTGTCTATCATGGTGAGACAGTAGCGAAGGCCTTTCAGTGGAGGTAATTCGATTATGCCGAGGTGAACATGCTCAAAACGATTATCAGGAACGTTGATATGCACTGGCTGGATACGGTTGTGTCTCTGGATCTTGCATCTCTGACAGGGGATGCACTCTCGGCACCACCGTGCTGTGTCACATTTAATGCCTGGCCAGATGAATTTTTCCTTGATTTGACGGACTGTCACTCGAGTGCTTGTATGAGCGAGAGAGTGGATTACGTCAAAGGCTTGTCGTCTGAGGCTGGTTGGGATGTAAGGGCGAACCCAACCAGTGGAAGTGTCACAGTACACTGGATGACCTTCAATGATAAGGCGTTGAAGTTTGAATGAAGAATTCTCGGAGTTTATCACGTGCTATAGCTCTTCATCAGACGCTTGAGCATGGCTTATAGCTTCTGCACTCAAGACTTTTGGCATTTCGATGGCGTTGATGCGTGAGAGTGCATCAGCAACAACGTTGTCAGCTCCCTTAATGTAGATCTCTGTTGTGAATTGGGAGATAAAATACAACTGGTTCAGCTGTCTTGGAGATGCTTTTTCAGGGCGTTGAGAGAAAGCGTAGACCAGAGGACGGTGATCTGTCCTTATGATGAAGGGGTGACCTTCAAGAATGTGTCTGAAGAATTTGATGGCAGCGAAAATTGCTAGGAGTTCTCGATCATACGTACTATATCGAGACTCTGTTGGGCTGAGCTTACGAGAGAAGAAACCAAGAGGCTTCCAAGCACCATCCTCAAACTGCTCTAGGGCTGCTCCAATGGCAGAATCTAATGCGTCAGTTGAGAGTGCAAGTGGTGCTGTTGGAGATAGGAAGCTGACTTGAGCTGCTGTGGCGATCTTCTCTTTACACTGAGTAAAAGCAGCTTCTGACTCAGTAGTCCAAGGAATTTTTCGTTTATCGTTCTTCATCGAGTCTTTGGTGAAATCATTGAGTGTAGCTTGAGCATATGCAGTAGACCGACCCACGGGAGAACCAAAATAGGTATCGGAATTCTAATTTCAGAAAAAGATGTGAAAAAAATCAACGAATCCATGTGAATTTTTTCAAATTTTTAAAAACAATTTTGATGTCTGCGCAGAATGATTTCGTTTCTTATGGGATATAACACGTCCCGTGCAGATCAAATATGATAATAATTTTTTTAAACACTGAATCGTTCAATCTCGTGGTGTTATCTCCTTAAACTTTCTGGCAGAAAGGAATGCAACTGAATAAATTTTTTTTTTCACCAAAATCACAATTAGTTTTTAAAATAAAAATAAGGATTTATCGTCAATTGAGGAGTTTTCGAACGTGTGTACGACGATGACAGAGCTCCTCTCGTTCATGTCGTTTGGATGAAATTATCGGTGGATTATCTGACTATCATCAAACAGGCCAAAAAATTCTTTCCTGTAACGTCTATGTAACGAAAAAGACGAAAATACATCGACAAATTTTCGCGGAGAGACAGGTGCCTGACTCCCCCGGTGCTTTTACAACCTTTTTACGACGGTTATATAAAGTGAAATCGAACCTACGAAAAAAAATTTGACCTGAGGTAGGCCTTTCCTGGCTAGGGACAGACCTCTCATCATCGTAGACTTTTGCCACCATATGTTGTTGTCCTGAATATGAAAAACACATAATTGTTTATATATCTTTATTAAAAATTACTCTGTTCAATCAATCAGTTTATACAAATCTCAACAAAATTTGAATGATAAAAATAGCTTAATAATAACTAAATTCATATAATTCTTACAATTTTTTTGTACGGCATTGATTGGGGAGAACTAATGGTTCCCACTAATTAATCGTTTACATCATTTGAATTATTAAGACTGTGGACTCACTGTCCATAAATATAATCCAGTCGGTGAGAATTTGAAATCGGGTTTTTAGTCGAATTAAAGTCCCGAGTCTCCGATTTCGATTTTTTCTTTAAAATGCTCAGAAAATCATCCACAAAAAAAGTCGCCTAAAGCCAAGGTGTGATTTTTGTTTATAAAAGGAAATACATCTTGAACCGGTCAGTTTAGTTTAAAATATCTCGAAAACTGTTGAGAAGTTATCGAGACATACAGTGAGAAAAATTTGCGTAATTCAATAACGAATAAAATGGCGTTTGATTTTTGTCTTTACGAACAATAGTTTTTGAGTTATGGTCATTTGTTTGTCAGCGCGCGACGATCCGCGCGCTTCACGCTATAAACAAATGGCTGTCAGTCAACCAAAAATTGATAGTTCAATTTAATTTTTTTTCCCCTTGAAGAAGATTTAAAGCGCATACCCCCAGATTTTTTCCTAATTTTTTCCGTTGATTTTCATCAAGTTTTTGATGAGAAATAATTAATTTTCGGAGTAGTCTTCAAACAAAATAATTTTTATAATAACATAGGTTTTTTAACTTCCCGGGTTAGGGAAGTTATTGTAATCACCCCGAAAATCGAAAATCGAATTTTCATCATATCTCCACGTTTCAAGGTCACCACAACACTCCCCGATAATTTTCAAGATCATGTGTGTGTGTGTGTGTGTGTGTGTGTGTGTGTGTGTGTGTGTGTGTGTGTGTGTGTGTGTGTGTGTGTGTGTGTGTGTGTGTGTGTGTGTGTGTGTGTGTGTGTGTGTGTGTGTGTGTGTGTGTGTGTGTGTGTGTGTGTGTGTGTGTGTGTGTGTGTGTGTGTGTGAAGGTGTCCGTATGTGGCCAAAAATTTTCGTTCACGATATCTCGTGAACGGATGATGCGATCGAGGTCAGCAATGGTGCAATCGAAGCGTCTCCATCCAACTTAGAGCGGAAAGGATTTTGGAGAAAATCGTTCCAGCTATTCTCCAGTTTTTCCAGGAAAACATAAAATGAAAAAAATTGCATTTTCTATTTTTGCTTTTTTTTCCAATTTTCAAATGTTTTTTTTTTCTATTTTTTTTTTGCTTTTGTTGACCTCCGCGCAGGAGCCGAATCAATTGAAGCAGTTGAAGAGCGGCGAATGCTAAAAAACATTCTGAAAATGAAATTATTTTGCTAATATTTTTTTTTTCTGAAAAAATTTTCTTCTTATTCCATTCGAAAATCAAAAAACGATGAATCTACAAATGACATATAACATTTATTATTCAATGAAGATAATAAACGAAATGAATAATAATCCTCTTCAATACCCGAGTAATCATCGGCAATGTAGGAAGTTACATTAGTGGTATTGAGTACTAGACAGTACGCAATCTTGCCGTCTAGCGTTCAAGTTGTCCCTGAGAGGGGGGGGGGGGGGCCTTCTCACGAAAAAGCATCCGCCATCATTCGATAATCAGCTGTGATCGTTCCATCTTGGAGGAACGTTATCAGCGTTTTTTTTGACAATTTCCTTCCAAAACGCTATTATAATTCTTGCCTTCAGCAGAATTGTAATATTCAATAAAGAGAGGAAATCAGTGTCAACCGGAGGCGACAGTCAATAAAAAAATAAGAGCAATTATCTGCCATAGGCGACAGTCAATAAAAATAAGAACAATCGTCTGCCATAGGCGACAGTCAATAAAAATAAGAGCAATTGTCTGTCATAGGCGACAGTCAATTAAAATAAGAACAATCGTCTGCCATAGGCGACAGTCAATAAAAGTAAGAGCAATTGTCTGCCATAGGCGACAGTCAATTGAAATAAAAACAATCGTCTGCCATAGGCGACAGTCAATAAAAATAGGAGCAATTGTCTGCCATAGGCGACAGTCAATTAAAATAGGAACAATCGTTTGCCATAGGCGACAGTCGATAAAATTAAGAGCAATTGTATGCCATAGGCAACCCAAAATAAAGATCTTAATGACAATCTGAAAATTGTCTGCTACGAGCGACATTAGAGTGATCATAACAGAAGGAATCGTCGGCTATTGGCAACAAAAACTCTGCAAGAAAAGAACAGAGAAATTTCACAGAGAAAATGAAGTCTAAACGACTCTCCAGGAGAGAAATAAACAGAAAAAAGAAAAATATTTACTGTAAAAAAGCAAAAAATGTCATGGTTCATGCAACGAGTTTGAATGAAACAGCTTCTTGTCAAGAACAACGTGATAAAAAAGATGAACTCATTAAGAATAAAAGACTGAAAAAAAGAGAGCAGATGAAAATCAAACGTTCTGATTTCTTGTAGAATGGATATTCTACAAGAAATTAGAAAGAGAACAGAAT
Organism: Coelinius sp. EB29; assembly: GCA_035578325.1. NCBI lineage: Eukaryota > Metazoa > Arthropoda > Insecta > Hymenoptera > Braconidae > Coelinius > Coelinius sp. EB29. The sequence continues at coordinate 6,280,017 of JAOZGT010000001.1, read as the reverse complement.
CGTCTAAGTAATCAACAATCACGAATGAAATCTACTTTTACAAAGAGAGAGAATGAACTAAAGAAGGAAAGACTGCAACGTTTACGACAAGAACCTGTATTCAAGAGAGAGGAAAATGAGAAAAAGCAAAAATACAGAAAATGTAAGAGGCAAAATGAACATTTTAGGGAAAAAATGAATGACGCAACCAGAAAATGCATGCAACGCAAGCGAGGAGAAAAAGAATTTTGACAGGATGAACTTAGAAAAAATCGAATCGGAATGATGGTCATCCGAAAGCGTGAGAAGTACATGATTAATGAACGTCGGAGAAATATTGCAAGGAATAGCATTCTTCGACAAAATATGAAATTTGCTGAGAACGAAATTGCTAATAATATCAAAAGGAATCGCATTCTTCATAAAAATAAGGCCTACAAATCACGAGAGTTAGCACTCAATGTGACAAGGAATAAATTGTTGAGGAAGTATGCAAAGTATCATAAAAACGAAATTGCACTTAATATTCAGCGGAATAAGAAGTTGCTATCCGATAGCATGTATAGAGAGAAAGCGAGAGAAGAAAACCAGAAACGAATGAAAAAAATTCGCTGCAAGAAAGCGTATAAAATACAAGAGAGGGTGTTAAATATCCAAAGAATGAAGAAGATTCGAACGAATGAGCGATGTCGAGCACGCGAATTGAGGAAAAATGCAAAAGCACAGCGAGAAAAAAGAAAAATTGATGTATTGAAGTTTCGCGAAAATTTCTACAGTCTCTTACTGGGTAGTCAAAATACAAATCCGACTGCCAAACTTCAAATGAAATTCTTGCAATTCCGTGCGGAAACAGCCTCATTCGTGTGCTGTTGTTGCGAAGGCCTCTTTTTCAGATGTTCCGTTGTAAAATTAAATGAATCAAAAATTATTGATAAAAGTGGCACTTCATTCTTAGCACAAATTAATAATTTCCCTTCAGGTTTCATATGCAACACGTGCAAAACTGCTGCATATCGTGGTCAAGTATATAGGTTAGCAACAAGCAATGGTCTACAATTCATACAAGTCCCAAAATCTGTCCGAGAATTGTCTGATCTTGAGGAAAGAATGGTGGCACCAGTCTTGAAATTCATGCAAATTCGAGCACTGAAACCCTATGCTCTGAATCCGCAATTAGGCCTGAAAGGCAGTGTCGTGAATATTCAAATAGATATTAATGATATGCTACAGGTATTGCCACGTCAATTTGATGAAATGCAGACAGTTCAAATCAAATTGAAAAGACACGTTGATCACAAAAGCCATTATATGTTTGAAGCTATCAGACCAGGCGTGATTTGTGAAGCATTGAAACATTTGATCACGACGCCGTTATATGAAAAGTATGACATTAAAATAAATGAGGCCTATTTCCAGAACTATGAAAATGATGATCGTCCAATAAATTTCATAGTTGACAAGGATGATATCATTGATAATGAAAAAGCTGATAATGAAACAAAACCGGATATAAACGGAACAGTTGAGCACAATGATAAAGAATTTAATGACAAGGAAAATAAGATGAATATTGATCAATTAATTGATTTCAATCAGATAAACAATGACGAGGTTTTACTCGTTGACCATAATGCAGCAGTCGTAGAAAAATATGCACCTGTTGTGAATATAGTCGCTCCTGGACAGGATAAACATCCAATGCCTTGGCATAAAATTGAAGACTTGGATGAATTGTGTTATCCCAGAATATTTGCACGGCACTCATTCAATGTACAAGAACGGATATCTTATTCAGATCGTATGAAGTCAGAAGCAAGACGGTACGATCGAAGATCGTGTATTCCTTCGAGAATTTTGTTCATGGCCAAAAAAGGTTTAGAAATTACATGTTCATCTAGTATAAATATATGTTTGAGACGGACGAAGAAGAACGCTGATAAGCCAATTAATGCCGGAAATGCTTTAGATGTTGATTTTAAGAATAATTTGATTGAATTTGATGATGGATTCAGAATGTTAAAATTTGTCAGATCCTCACCGGCATATTGGGAGCATAAGAAGAAAGAACTATTGGCAATGATTCGTCAATTAGGTAAACCTACTTTCTTCCTAACATTATCAGCTGCTGAAGGCCACTGGCCGGAGTTATTACAAACCTTAATGAAGTACAGCGAAAAGGGTCACACTTTGTCTATCAAAGAAGCATATGATCTGAATAACAATATCAAGACTGATTTAATAAGGAATGATCCGGTTACATGCGCCCGTTATTTTGATCATAAGGTCCAGAAATTTATGTGGCTGCTAAGACAGAAGCAGAGCATATTTGGTGAATATGTACTGGAGGACAGCTATCAACATGTTGAGTTCCAACAACGTGGAAGCCCGCACGAACATATGCTCTTGTGGTTGAAAAATGCTCCAAAATACAATAATGACAGTGATACAAATGACCATGATCGATTGACTGATTTTATTGATTGTTTTCTCACTTGTGAGTATGATGAGAAGAATCCATACATCAAATTGCAGATGCATAAGCATGGCCATAGTTGCTATAAAGGACAAAAAAAAAAGACAATGTCGTTTTCATATCCCTTATCCAGTTATGAGAAAAACAATGATATTGATACCATTAAATGAGAATGAAGCTGTACCAAAACCATATCAATCAATTGATGATCTAATGAATGAGTTTTATAAACAAGAGGTTTCCATGAGTTACGATGAAATTTTGAAGAAATTAGATATGACTGAAGAAGAGTATATCCTTGCAATTCGCAGCACACTGGAACAAAAGCGAGTATTCTTGAAAAGATCTAGTCTAGAAGTGAGGATCAATTCTTATAATAAGGATATATTACAATTGTTTGAATCAAATATAGATATGCAATTTATACTAGATGAATATGCCGTGATGAGTTACGTCACTAACTATATTAGTAAAATCGAAGGGGGATTGTCCAAATTATTGAGAGAAGCTGCGATAGACTGCGATAATAACAATAATAGTGTTAAAGAGAAATTTCGGAAGATTGCAAATGTATTACTCAACGGTAACTTGATGTCATCCCAAGAGGCAGCGTATCATGCCCTACAATTGTCGTTATCAAAAAAGAGTAGGAAGACAATATTCATCAACACAGGGCCAACAACAGAACGTGTTCGTATGTAGAAAACTGATGAAAACCTGAAAAAACTTGATAAAGACTCTACTGAAATATACATGGCTGATGTATTTGATAAATATAGTAGAAGAGAAAGAAAGCTTGATAATATTTGTCTTGCTGATTATGCAGCGAATTATCAAGCATGCAAAAAAACCGTCAAAAGACGATGATGAAAATGACGATGATGATGATGATGATGAGGATAGAGCGTACAAGCTTCGACTGCATACAGCTGTCATTAGATACCGACGATACAGCTTGAAACAAGATCCAGCAAACTATTATAGAGAAAAGATATTATTATTTATGCCTTGGCGAAATGAAAAACTTGAGGTAGAAAATGTGGATTATCAAAAAGTGTATAAGAATAATGAAGAAATCATCGAAAGCAATCAAGCAAAATACTCCATCATAAGTGATGAAGTTATGGATGAGGCATTAGAACAAGTCGAGAATGACATACCTGCAAGTATACATGAAGGAATTGATGGGAATTCTGCAGCTCATAACATTGATATTTTCCAGCAAGATGGGGAAAATTGTAAAGCTAATGAGCATATAAAAAAAAGTGATACTCATAAGACTAGATATACTTGTCCAGCCAGGGTAAAAGAGAATAAACTCCATGATATGATGAGAAATTTAAATTGCAAACAAAAAGAGTTTGTTATGCATATATTGAATTGTTACAAATTGGGCCAAGTACCATTCAAAATATTTTTGAGTGGCTCTGCTGGCGTTGGAAAAAGTTATGTCATCAATACACTGTATCAATTGATAACGAATCATTTTGATAATTTACCTGGAGAAAATATGGATAAGATAATCGTTCTATTATGTGCCCCATCAGGGAAAGCCGCATTCTTAATCAATGGTGTGACATTGCATTCTGCTTTTGCATTACCATGTCAACAATATGGGGCACAAATGGGTCAATTATCAAGTGATCTAGCCAATAACATTCGTGAAAAATTATCAAAAATGCAACTCCTAATAATTGATGAAATTTCAATGGTAAGTTGTACAATACTAGGTTGGATCGATACACGATTACGACAAATAAAAGGTGTGAATCAACCCTTTGGTGGGATTTGTGTATTAGCGTGTGGTGATTTGAATCAATTACCACCTGTGAAAGATAAGCCTGTTTACCAAGTTTCAAGACGAAATGAACTGGCTCCATTTCTAGACGTCAATCCATTATGGAATGAATCCGAATTTTATGAATTGACTGAGATAATGCGTCAAAAAAATGATTTAGCATTTATGAATGCACTAAATAATCTAGCGCTTGGTAACATGACAGAAGACGATATAGAATTGATCAGATCACGAGAAATCTTGAAAGGGAATGAGGTTCCAGAGACGGCCATAAAATTATATGCGACCAATGCAAATGTAATTGCATACAATGCATTTAAAATTGCAAAATGCACCAGTGAGCTGGTAATTTCAACTGCTGAAGATACGTTTCCAAAAGATATGAATCCACAAACCAAAAAATTTCTATTACAATCAATTAAAAAACAAGGGAAAAAAGCACGACTGAATTACTACCTAAACTTGAACTAAAAATCAATATAAAATATATGATAATAAACAATATTGATGTTGAAGATGGATTGGTAAATGGGGCATGTGGGGTATTGAAATTGATCACATTCAAAGAAAATGGCACGATTCCTTCAATATTATGGTTTGATTTCCAATTGCCCAGAGTTGGAGTTAAAGCAAGAAGGCAGCATCATGATTATATGAAAGGGAAAATATTAATCGAAGCTGGACACCAATCGTCAAAAATGCACTTCAATTGGACATTGATGATAATCAAAAACATCGAATCATGCGACACCAATTCCCTGTTATACGTGCAGAAGCAATAACAATCCATAAAAGTCAGAGATAAACTTATGAAAAGATATGCTTGGATTTTACCAAGTCAGAACAGCGAACATTGCCAATGTTGTATGTAGCTCTGAGTAGAGTAACATCATTAAATGGTCTGTATATTTTGGGAGAGTTTCAATTTTCAAAAATGCAAACCAAAAAAGCTGCTACAACAAATACAGCTTTGAGCGAATTATCGCGTTTGAGAAATACCAGACAATTAACATTATCATATGATAATTTAATGTGTGAAAATGGCCCAAAAATTGTGTATCAAAATATTGGGACCTTGAAAAATAAGCTAATTCACATAACAAATGATCAGTGGTTCCTTCGGAGCGATGTATTAGTTTTGAGTGAAACTCTAACAAATAACAATGACGATTTAGGAATTAAAAATTACCGGATTGTATTCAGATCTAATTACAGCTCGAGTAGCCAAGGATTAATTTGCTATGTCAAAAACAGTTTACAGGCAGAATTGATATTCGTTGAGCGCGAATTCAATGTAAATGCACACGTTGAATTATTTATGATAAAAATAGATGACTATCATCTAATCAGTGGATATAAATCCCCAAAAACCACTGAATTAATGTTCAAAAAAGCTCTAAACAACGTTATGGAGCAGATCTCCACCCGAAGCAAGACGGTTTTGATAGGGGATTTCAATTACAACGTTTTGAATCATAGAGACGATGCGAAAAATCCAAATCATTTCATCAATTTTCTGAATCATTATCAGCTCCAAACAAAATTAGCGCCTTCAAGTGTAACGACAAATCTAAATACCCAAATAGACGTCATTTTCGCTAATTTTGCTGATATTGATTGTGGTGTATATGAAACATACTTCAGTTATCATAAGCCGATTTACGCAATTCTCAATAAGAAACCCGTAGAGAAAAAACAAACGGTAATTATCGATAATGAGGATACCAAGGGAGCAATGAATTCTGATATCAAATGCGTGAAGATTTCGGATGATTGTGATAATAACTCCCCAAATATTGATGCATATAGAAATCCACAGACTAGGCAAATAACGGATACTGAATGTATCCATGCATCGGATAAAGACCAGAATATTGATCAAAATATTGACAGAGGTGGATTGGCACCAATTTTATGTGGAGACGATGATTATATTTATGCAATTGTTGCAGAACGATGTGAAGAAGTGAGGAACCACGGGTTTTATGTGCAAGATGATAATCAATTATTTCCATGAAATCATGAACAAACAATTGGAGGAACGCGGAATGTTTAATCTTGCACAAGATGTAGGATTTGTAAAAGAGGCAGTAGCCCTTCTGCAAAAAATTCCCAGGAGCCTGACCAATATTCAAATTGTCTACGATGGAGAGACTGGCAATTTTGAAGGAGTGGATTTACCGGTAGGGCATTGGGTTTGCACGAGATACGATGGTAATGGCAATGTTCATGTTTATGACAGTATGAATATGGGAAAATTGACTCAAATTCAAAGAGATTATTTGGATGCACTCTATCAATTTCAAAAGAAATATATATATCACAGGGTACAACAACAGACAAACGGCTTTGATTGTGGGGTATTCGCGATATTCAATGCAACATTACTCTGCTACAATAGAGATCCGGGTGAACAAATTGATCACAATGTAGATCGTATGCGATACGATGTGTCATCGATGCTCTTGAATCGAAGATTATTGGATCTCAGGACTGAACAAAAAATGATTCCCAATAATGAACATACCAAAAAAAGTATCAATTATGATACCGAATGTATGGAGATTTTTGTTGATGATTGTAATAACATCCACCCAAATATCGATGGATGTAGAAATTCACCAAGTAGGAATGTTAGCAATACCGATACCGATTATATTTACGTTTCCGATGAAGATGAGAATATGGATCCAAATATTGACAGAGCTAGATTAGCACCACTTTTCTGTAAAGGAGATGAGTATGAATATGCCATAGTTGCCGAACGTTGTGAAGAAGTGGCGAATAACGGGGTTTATGTGCGAGACTATCATATCAATTTCTTCCATGAAATAATGAACAAACAATTAGAAAAACGCGGAATCTTCAATTTTGCGCAAGATGTTGGATATGTAGGAAACTTTCTACGTAATGTGCACGAAATTCCCAGAACCGTGAGCAATATCCAGATTCTGTTCGATAGAGTCATGCGTAATTGCAAAAGAGAGCCGACACCGATAGAGCATTGGGTTTGCACAAAATACGATGGCAATGGCAATGTTCATGTTTATGACAGTATGAATCTAGGGAAATTGACTCAAGTTCAAATAGATTATTTGGATGCACTCTATAGATTCCCAAAAAAACACATATTTCATCCGGTACAACAACAGAGCAACAGTAATGTTGATTGCGGGGTATTCGCGATATTTTTTGCTATGTTACTATGCTCCGATTTGGATCCGAGTAAACACATTGCTGACAATATGAATCTTATGCGATACCACGTGTCCTTAGTGTTGTTAAGTCGTAAATTATTGGTTTTTAATACGAATTGACTCGAAATGTGAGTTTATTCTAACTTTGATTAGCCCTTATGAATCTAATTCTACTTGAAAGAAACCATTAAGAATTTGTGTTTGTATAAGATTTTACAGACATTATACTATTTATTATATTTATGATTATTTATTGCTGATTATTTATTATTGATTCATTATTAATTATATTCATCATATAGGGTTCTTTTTTTTTTTTCATGGGGTTTAATTATCAGCCACGTCCTTGTTCGTGAACCCCGGGTAACGCCGAGTGCTGATAGGGCAACATGGAAAGATCTTGAATCGAATAACAGATTTTCATATGGATACCTTCATTTCATTAGTATGAAGAATTGATCACAATGAGGGGTACATGCGTAAAAACCTCCATTCAAAATAACTTTTCCAATGAAACTTCGCCCAACCACGTAGAATCACATAGTCACTAGAGTTCTGCTGACCGAAGTTTCTTAGACGTGCTCACCACAATGAGTATCTTTTGCGATACTGGGAGTCATCAATTTTATGACATCGAAACTGATTGAATTTCGATAAATTTTGACCTTGAAAATGATTCAACATTCATTCCATTCATCAGTCCTTACTGGATGAAAAATCGAGGATGAAGGGAGGGTTTCTCCTATTTTTAAACGAATTAAGAGTACACCTTTTATGCTCTTGTATTTGGAAGTTGAACTTTGAGAAGTCATTCATAAGTTATGAATCATAACAGTGAGAACACAATGATATATTTCAGAAAATAGATGGAGGAATAATATTTTTTTGACAGAGTTTCTTTTGAATTGCGAAGGAAAAAAAGGAGACAAAATTGCCATAAACTGATTCAAATTTTTGAATTTTCAGGAGTTAGTTTACTTTCAGAAGGATTTGATACAAAAAAAAAAAAAAAAACATTTTGACCGTTGCGAAACCGGGAAAAAACGAGGAGTGCGACAGTGTGTTCGTGACTCTTTGCAGGTCGAACTGATAACTTCTCGATTAATGTTATGTGATCCTTCTGTTGTTCAGTAGCACTTATAACTATGTACACCTGCACGACAGATTTTACAGATTATCGGTGTATGTATCGAGATACGCGGTAGCGTATCGGCCAAGTAACCATTTTTTAAATTTCCCGCTCGACTCAACTCGACTCGACTCAAATAAAACTGGCCGACAGCTACCGCGTATCTATACACGAGACAACTACCCCCTCCACTACCTCCGTATATTAATATCTCCATAAAATGAGAATGGCACTGATTACGCGGAAACTAACGTCACTTTCATTATATAAATCGCCTATCGTCTTGTGATTAATATATTTATCATATTTTTCCGATGAGTATTTACGGAGATACAAAAATAAACAACGCGGATTTCTCGAAAATAATCAATTGAGATTATTTCGTCTCAGAATCAAGTTTGCAAGTTGGTAGTGGCGTGGAATTAGCCAAAAATGTTTGCGTTGAAAATACAGCGCTGCGCATGCGCTGAGTGGCGAGTGATATTGAGGTTATTTTCCCTTGTTGTTGTAATTTACTTGTCAACTTGTCAATCAAACGGTGAGTGTTATAATACAACAGCAGTTGCCTAGAATTCAGTAAATTCCCATGAAGTTGCTATGGGTTAAGAGGATGGATATGTGCTTTGAATTGATACACGTAAGCCAGAGGAATTGATTTACAAATCACTGGATCACTGGAATTTCTACGTGCCATTCACAGGCTGAAATACCATCCAAAAAGGTAACTACGGTATTAATAATCAAATTATCTCTGTAATGGATCATCTGAAGCGAAAATTTCAAGAGACCTTTCCTGTAGATTATGAAATTTCCTACAAAAAAGGTCTCTTGACATTTTCTCTTAAAATCCTCAGTTTATCAAATAATCGTTACAAAAGTGACGAAAATTAAGAGAGAAAATCATTAATTAGTGGTTTATTTTAATGATTGTTCAGGAATAATTTGCTATTATTTAAAATAAACAGGTAAACACTCGTTGAATAATCCTCGAGTGTATTTAAACAATTAAATAATTGGATAAGGAAGATATTTGGCCATCAATCGAATAATCCTCGACTATATTTATTAAATAATTGGATAAAAAAAATATCTGGCCCTCAAAGAGGTCGAATGCTTGAAGGATGATACCAAACGCCAGCCATTGACACATTCTCACGCCGACTCGAAGGTAAATCCACTCAAAAATCACTAATTGCTAATCCAAATCATAAAATAATTAATCTCAACCGTGAAATCTTCCTCAATAATGTATTTAACTCTGGAATTATTCATTTTAGGAGAAAATATCAAAAGACCTTTTTTGAGGCTGACAAAATTTCCCACAAAAAATGTCTCTTGATAAATTCTCTTAGAACCTCACGTTTTCCAGATAATTCAATAATTAATCAGAGGGAATTCCAACAGGACCAATTCCTAAATTACTCTCACTTAATTATCAATTTATCTCCTAATCGAGTGACTTAATCCGAAAATCTTAGAAGACCTTTTTTGTAGCCTACAAAATTTTCTACAAAAAAGGTCCTTTTTTATATCCCCCTAAACCCCCTCCTTCTCCAGATAATCTCCCCCCAAACTGAAGGAACCCATCTAACTGCTTTGAAAATCTTTCAGAACCTCATCAACATCTCTATCATCACCACCACCAACACCATCATCATGCCCCGTACAAGCAGGCTCGTAAACGCAACTCATCCCTCTCCACCCATGAGGAGAGTGACATGCTGATAAAAGACTTTCAATCAACGTCAAGCAAAAGCTCGCCTTCGTAAAATGGACTCAGACTTCGACATGATGTTCAAAAGTTTTTCAAACCAAATGAGTAACTCTCTAAAATTCCCCCAGAGGCTCATAAATTGACACTTGGAGTTCTATCAAGATTCCTGGAGGATCAGGACCAGGACTACGACGATGTCTCATCAACCAGTGAAGACATTCCACCCTTAATTCCCCCCTCAACAGTCAAGAATTCAAAATCTCTGAAGAGACACACAGCAGCTTCTGTGGACGATGGATATGTTACAGAAAATGGGATTGGTTAGGAGAGGGTCTCAAGGGCTGACAAGGTCACATCAATGACCCAAAAGCCCAGAAATTCAAAATCATCATCCAGAACAACTGGGAGAGTCCAAAAATCGAGTGCATCGAGTGATAGAAGATCAAATTCACACTCGAGAGGGGTTTCCTCTAATATTCCTCAGTTGGATGCTGAGGCTCTCAGGCAACTGCAGATGTTGAAGGGACATATTGATAGGGTCATTGATACGCAGTAGTTTAGTTAATCAGTTTTAATTTGATTCGATGATGATAAATGGATTATTGATAGGTTTATGGATTTTTAGGAGATAAATTGATATTTTCTAAGACTTTCGAGGATTGTAGGGGAGAGAGGAGTGAAGATGAGTGATGACTAATTATTTTTCAATTTTGTATTTTGTATTTTTGTCATTGTAATAAAGATGAATTCATTTTATAAATTTTTTGTTGAGTTTTTCATTTATTATTTAACAAATATCTCAGCAAAAATTGAATTTAAAGAAAAATCTCAAAAGACCTTTTTTGTAGAGAATGAAATTTAAACAAAAAAGGTCTGCTAACATTTTCATGTAAAACCACTAGTTCTCGAAATAATCGCAAAATAATGAATACGAAATTACAATTTTAGGATAATTTTTTTCAATTAAAAGGATTAAAATGATAAAACGATTGCAAAAACTCATAATCTATTGATTCATTTTTCCGATGAGTATTTATACGGAAATACAAAAATAAACAACGCAGACTTCTCGAAAATTCACAAAAATCGTATGACACAAAAAAAAATATTTTCCTCTCCAGCGCGGCCCACCAACTCCCCACGAGTAAAAAATCTTCTAACCTCATAACGACGGCCCAGGCAACATTTTTCCGTAATAATTCGCGCTTTGCCGAAGAGCAGTACGGAAGAAAGGATTCTCTTTATGGACTCATTTTGAAAAAACTACTGAAATCTTGAAAAAAAACGAAAACGAAGTTTTCTTTTAAAAAAACGCCAAGTAACCATTTTTACGCGTATTTGATTATCTTCTGGGCATTTGAAAAAAAAAAACAAATGGACTAAAAAGCGCCAAGTCAGATATACTTACGAGAAAAAAATTAGTAGAGGCAGGACCAAGGTACTTGGCGCGGTTGACAAGATGAAGACGACGAGGCTCTCAGTAAGTACTGCTAAAATTGAATTGATCGAATGATGCTCAGCAGTGATTTTGACAATAGAAAAAAACCGCGCCAAGTCCCTTGGTCCTGCCTCTACTAATTTTTTTCTCGTAAGTTTATCTGACTTGGCGCTTTTTAGTCCATTTGTTTTTTTTTTTCAAATGCCCAGAAGATAATCAAATACGCGTAAAAATGGTTACTTGGCGTTTTTTTAAAAGAAAACTTCGTTTTCGTTTTTTTTCAATTATATATATTGCAAATTCATTCGGAGTATCCATCATCATCCAAAATAACGCCACTCAGCGATGAGTTCTCAAATTAACAAATCTGAACTTTTATTGATTACCGATATGATCGAATATCATCTAGATGTGAGTATGTATATTTTTCGCAACGAAAGAGAAAACTTGACTGAGTACCCCCCACTCCCACGAGTGAAAATTGAGGAGAGTGGGGGTAAGTTGGCCAAAACGACTCTGGTAGACTTACATATAATAAATATATCAGTGTATGCGAACGTGGTGATCAACACGAGCTCGTGGTAAGTAGATAACTTCAGGTTTTTGTGAACATTAAAATCTTTTTTTTTTCGGATCGGTATTATTATTAAAATATGTTTTTATAACCCAAAACGTTCCATTTACATTTCAGATCGGCTAAATTTGCAGTTGAGTAACGAGATATTGGAGAAAAGAGAAGAAAATGGCTGATAATTTCGATGGTGAGTAACATTATAAAATTTAGAAAATGGTCCGCGTTTAATCGCTGAGTGAATAAATTATTCTCGCGAAAATTGATCACTAAATTCACTATCTGAGCGTGAAGGCTGAAGGCCACCGCAGCGAGAGACCCAATGTTTACATTCCTGTGGGTCTTATTGATTGAATTCTCTAGTCTACACATTCGAGGAAAAAATTTGTGAGAATTGTCGACACCGAGAATCGATTATTTTAATGATTAAAACAACTGAAAACTGGGGGATCACACGTGTTAAAAATGCAATTAAAAATTTGATCGGATTTCCTATTAAGATTTTTGTCAATTTTTTTTTTCCACGTAATTTCTTCTGCATAAATTCCATAAGTTTTCCACATATTTTTTCCTTTTTGTCTCCCAAAAAAAAAAAATCAAGTAACAAGGAAAAGGAAATTTTAAAATTTATGCCAATATATAAAGTTATTTTCCTATAGCAGTTTTTTTCCCCAAAAAAAGTCGTTAGGATTTTCTATTGAATTTTTTCACTCTCATGAAAATCATTGAATTCTTTATCCGAGCGTGAAGGCTGAAGGCCACCGCAGCGAGAGACTCAATGTTTACATTCCTGTGGGTCTTATTGATTGAATTCTCTAGTCTACACATTCGAGGAAAAAGTTTGTTAGAATTGTCGACACCGAGAATCGATTATTTCAATGATCAAAATAACTGAAATCTGAGGATAACACGTATGAAGAATGTGATACAAAATCCGATCGAATTTGCAAAGAAATTTGATCGGATTTTCTATCAAGATTTCTGTGAATTTCTTTTTCTTTTCTATGTAATTTCTTCGGCATAGATTCCATAAGTTTTTAATATATTTTTTCCTTTTCGTCTCCCATAAAAAAAAAAAGAGTAACAAGAAAAGAGAAATTTGAAAATTTATGCCAATCTATTAAGTTCTTTTCTTATAGAAATTTTTTTCTCCCTAATAAATTCGTTTATAAAATTCGTTCATAAAAGGATTTTGCATTAAATTTCTTCATACTCGGAGTCAACTACAATTTTTTCACTCATCTTTATTCGTCTTCTCTCTCTCTCTTTCCTTCTCTCAAGACTTGTTGGATGCACTTCAGAGATTGCTAGGTGTCGAGCCTGAAAACCAGGATCATGAGAATCCTGATCCACAGGATGCCGATCCGTTAAATTTGGGTAGAGACGCAGAGCAAGATGGAGAGAACGAAGCTGGAGGAGCAAGAGCAGGAGCAGGAACAGCTATTGAAAATCTGGTCCTACGCCTCCAACAACAACAGCAGCAGCAACAACGACAGCTGCAACGAGAGCTGCTCCAAACAATAATGGCTAGGAGACCTCGCTCAGCTCAAGAGTTCATCGCAATGCTACGTGGATTCATTCAGGTCCAAAAACGCAAGAAAACTTATTGTAAGCTAATATTTGATCAATTTCATTGTTTATATTGGACCGTAGAATTTGAATCGCTGATGAAGAGTTTCAACTAAATGGTAGACTGACATCAATTTAAGATTTTAAATTCCATTTTGTTCAAATATTTCTCAGACATATCTCTGTTATTGGATAATTACATCTCCTCAATTAGTTGTGTTTTGAAGATCTTTAAGTTGAAATTAGAACAAAAAAATTGATTTTTACTGAGTTGAGTGAATTAAACGTTTTTTTCTCATCTCAGAGAATTTCGATTTCCTAACAAAAAAAAAAAATTTTATTCGTAATGAACAAGAATCATTCTTCAATTTCCTGAAATTAATTAAATTGAAATATCACGCATAATCGTTTAAAAGGGAGAGAATTAATGTTCGATAATTTTACAAGACAGGAATCAACGTAAAAATAATGAAAATGATGATGTTCAGAAAATTAAATAAAGAATAACAATGATAATCATCACAAAAATGATTGATTTTGAGGCTCATAAAATGATCCATGTTTGTATATAGGTAGAGGCACTAATGGAGGTCAATCACGTAAAAACTGGCGTGGTGGACGTGGTGGACGTGGTGGACGGGGTGGACGTGGTGGACGTGGCGGAGGCAAAGGCCATTCGATGACCATCCACTTTAACTGAAACTTTTCGAATATTTCTTCTCTGATGATCGGTTAGATACGAGAAAAAACCGATAGAATGAAAAAAAAAGAAGGAGAGAAAATGACTGATAGCTTTTATTTAACATATTTGGATAATAATTCATCTGTGATATTTTTTTTTGTATATTTTTTTTGTATTTTCATACGGAGCCAAAATGTAAATAATAAAGAGCCAGCAGAACGAAAGGAAAACCCGTGATTCTATTGATTGTAAACAAAATAAAAATAAAAAATGGGGAAAATGGAGAGAAAATTGGAGTGTTGAATGGAAGCGAGCTTGCGAGCGACCAATAATGTCGTGTATACTGGCCGCACCCCTTTTTTGATTTTTTTTTTCTTTTTTTTCCAATTTTTTTTCCTTCTTCCGACTCCAACACGGAGGCATCAATTGAAGAGGTGAGAGGGGGGGGGAGTATGTTGAGAAAAAGTTTCAAAACTGAAAAACTGAAAAATAATCAAGTAAACTATTTAAAAGCCGGGAAGTTATTGTTACGACCCGCTCAGCGGGTCATACCCACTATTAACGCACCCACCATGGGAGCGAGCTTGCGAGCGACCAACAACGCACCACTAGTTCCAAATATTATTTTAATGCTGCAACAGAACAAAATGCTCAAAGAACAAAAAAAAAACAAGTAGAAATGCGTATGTGATGTGAATTGGCGACGAATCACCAGTTCAGGTACTTGAGGAGTACATAAACTAGAGGTGCGGCCGGTCTACGGAGTATTGTTGGTCGCTCGCAAGCTCGCTCCCGAATTTGGGTGCGTTCAAGTCGGAGTGAACCATTGAGGTTCACAACTAAAACTTCCTGGTTCTCATCACCCCATATATACATTAAAAAAAAAAAAGTAATTTTTTCAATGTTTTTTTATAAAAACTCGAAAACTACTGGATCGATTCCAGCCATAATCTAATCAGATCTAAGTTACCTGAAAACGTATTGATTAAAAAAAAAAAGTCAAATCGGACCATTCGTTCACGAGAAATCATTGACCATAATTTTGACCACATTGTGACGGAATTCCCAGGGAATCCGCCATTTTTTTACAATAAGTAGAGAAAAGAGTAAAGAGTAAGTGAGACCAAACGAGAGAGAGAGAGAGAAATAGCCTAAAACGGATATTTGCCAGATGTAAAGCCCGTAATGCCCCAGCTCTGGATAAATGTCCCAGCTCTGGAGAAATGCCCCAGCTCTGAAAAATACCCATGCTCCGGAAAAACCCTGAAGAAGCTCTGTAATTGCGTGGATCGACACTAGAATAGCTACCGTTACTTTTGTTTAATTACCTTTCAATTTATTACCTGGGTAAAACCCCTGTTTATTCAATTTCGTTAGATTTTTAGTTTCATTTCAATAAAATTTTTGGTTATGGCATATGCCACGGTCTACGTGATAGGGTTAAAGGAACCGAGATCATGGAGGATCAGGGCCGATACAGTGTGCCACCCCATGAATTTCCACAACCCCTTTTTGGTTATGTTAATGGAGATAATACAGAGGTCAAGTTGAAATGCTTGCGCTCCCTTAGTTGTGTGAGGGTTAAGATCCATACAGTTTGGTACGGATAGAAGGCCATATGGGTGAAATTAGCCCCTTTATTCATATGGATCGCCAGGGCTTATGGATTAGTAGATTATTTTGTTCGTATGTTTCTTAATTCCTCACCGGAGAGTGTACTCCGGCAATAAACTATCCGATTCCCGGTCGTAGACGAGGATAAACGTTCACCCTCCAACGTAGCTACCATTTGGTTAAAAGAATTCCGCTTTGTTTAATGTAAAACTCTCGATATCGAGAATCCTCGGATTCAAATATTTACAATTATTCGCGCGCTATCGCCCAAACCACTAGAGTCGATAATACAGCTGTAGCCACACGCGCCACCGGCTGGCAACAAGTTGCCCGCATGGTTGCGCCACGTGCCGAGTCAGTCTCAGTTCACCCACGAGACACTACACTTCGGCATCCACAAGTGTTACAGTAAGAAAAGTGCATCTCCCGGTTGCAGAAGCTGCCCGGAGGAGAATAGAGGATAATGGTGAGTACTGGTGTTTATTCTCAGTGTTTCATAGTTACGGTGGCCCCCCTAGTGAATAAAATTACTCTAATAAACAACCGAGAAAACCCATGGCGTCTCGCTACCGGGAAAATGCTCCCGTGGAAATACCCCAAAATGACACTCCCGTATAATGCCCCGAGGACACATCCGTATAGACGGAGCTCAGGAAAAATTCCTCGTGTTTAGTCCTGTTGGAAATGTAGATCGTCTGCTCTCTGTTCTCTATACCGACATATTAGTACGAGTACTCAACACGGTGTGACGCTGACACGTATCTGTGTTGTTCATTCACACACTTGTATCTTGGTGTTGTAAGAGAGAGTTTTTCCAATAAACGCATTAATCTGTTTTTCATAAATTGTAACTTATTTTATTGTTCTCAAGACCAATTTCCCTTCAGGTTATTGGCCTTAGCCGTGTAAAACACTTTTACGCTTCCATTGCGCTCGTAAGAGTGAACAAAACCGGGAAAATTGAGAAAAACAACAATCGGTCCCATAGTTTTCGAGATATTTAAGAAAGTAGTTTTACACTTAAAGTCGAATATCTCCGGAACTACTGGTCCGATTGCGCCCAAACAAAATAGCAACCTTTATAATTATAAGGCCTAAAATCATACCAAGTTTCAACTTTTTATCTCGAATATTTCTCAAGTTATCGTGCGTACAAGGATTTGAGGCGAAAAATAGAAAAAGCGCAATAACTATGTTAATTCTACACCCCCGGAAAAAATTATATCATTGAAAAAGATAGATACTTTTATAACGGATATTTTGAAAAAAAAAAGAAAATTGATACCTTGTATCATTTTTGAGATATTGAAGAAAAACAATTTTTCGAAGAACGGCTATATTTGAGGAAATAATAGACCGATCAAGCAGAAATTTTGCACTGACTTTCATCCACCTAATATCTATCAATGGTCAGAATTTCAAATTTTTAGCAATAACTTTTCCCCTTTTTAGTGAAATAATTCGGAAATAAAATCGTCACATAATGGCATTTGCACACACATACATACAGACATTTTCCAAAAACATCATATCTTCACGTTTCATAACATTCTCCATCATTTCCAACCAAAATTAGAAAAAGTCAAAAAATGGCTGTCGCAATGTTTCCCGTCGGGCAGCAAAATGATTGAAATCTAATAAAAATTCAAAAAAATTTTTTTGAAAAAACTTACGCCAAGTACTCGCTTCATTGCGTTGGAATTGGCAGAAAAGTATTTGTTGAAAAATGAGATCCTGTGAGCCCTAAAATTACGCAAATGACCACAAATTGTTCTGAATAATTGAAAAAAAGAATGGAATGAGAAATGAGCGCCAAGCTTGCTGGAAACTATGAAGAATCAGTGAACAAAAAAAATTGGAAAAAAAGTCAGGACCAATGTACTTGGCGCGGTTTTCCAAAAAACTCAGGGAGTAAAGAGTCGATGTTTCCTGTCGACCTAAAAACTATATTATGCATCTTCTGAGTTCCAAGTTCGATACGAAACGCAAAAATCTCAGATGAGGATTCACATTAGCATTGAAAGGCGCGCCAAGTACGTTGGTCCTGACTTTTTTTTCCAATTTTTTTTGTTCACTGATTCTTCATAGTTTCCAGCAAGCTTGGCGCTCATTTCTCACTCCATTCTTTTTTTCAATTATTCAGAACAATTTGTGGTCATTTGCGTAATTTTAGGGCTCACAGGATCTCATTTTTCAACAAATACTTTTCTGCCAATTCCAACGCAATGAAACGAGTACTTGGCGTAAGTTTTTTCAAAAAAATGTTTTGAATTTTTATGAGAATTTATTTTCCCTTAATGAATGAACGGGGGTGGGGGAGATTCCCATCTTGAAAAATAGATCGATGTTGCCCCTTGTTCTTTCTATATCTCAAAAAAAAAACAAACTCGTTTTTGTAAAAAAATGCGCCAAGTCAATTTTTGCTTCCGAATGGAAGCATTGTCATCGACCTATTTTTACATTTTCTAATTTTGGTTGGAAATGATGTAGAATGGTCTGAAACGTAAAGATACGCAGTTTGGAGCCAATGTCCGTCTGTTCGCGTGTCCACTCGGGGGTCACTTTTCCTTAAATTGACCAATTAATTGAGAAAATCATTTTCGAAAAATCTGAAATTTTGTCAGATTGTTGGTATTAGTTGGCGCTAATTGTGTGCCAAATATCAGCTCGATCGATTGAGTAGTTATTGAGGAATAGGGATTTGTTTGTAAATCGTTTTTTGTGAATATCTCAGAAATGACCAAACCTATTAGATTTTTTTTCCAAAATCTTCGTTTCGTTGTCTACTATCTGAATCAATCAGGATATATATACCGGTCGATGCAAGGTTTTAGAGATATGGTCAATTTTCTGTTTTTTTCGCGGAACATTCTTATAAACACGCTCACTTTTGTAAAAGAAGAGATATCAACTTAAAATTTGGCATGAAGGTGACTCTCATGATTGTCATGTTTGATTTTAAAAATGACCTCAATCGGACAGGTGGTTCCGGAGATATTCAACTTTTGAGATATGAAATGCAAAACATTTACTATAATAATACGCGAAAAGGATTGAAAGGATCATTTGGAAGCGCTCCATCAATTGATTGATGGCGAAAAAAAATGCACATCTAAAATTAACAAACTCCACAACCGCAAATCTGTAGTTACAAATCTATAGCCGCATGTCGCTGCCGCCTGCTTGTTTTCGTTATTCTTACAATAAACTATTTCCATGAAGGATCTTTAAAAAAATCTATAAATGGAAAGAAAAACGCCAAGTCTGAAAAGCGTAGGAAAAAAAATCAGTAGATGCAGGAACAACGTACTTGGCGCGGTTTTCTCGTATTATTATTAATATTTCATATCAACCGAACGCTTTGATCTCAGCAGCTCTCAGCGATTTGTCTCCTTCATCTCCTATGAACCGTGCCAAGTACGTTGTTCCTGCATCTACTGATTTTTTTTTCTACGCTTTTCAGACTTGACGTTTTTCTCTCCATTTATAGATTTTTTAAAGATCCTTCATGGAAATAGTTTATTGTAAGAATAACGAAAAAAATTGACTTGGCGCATTTTTTTATAAAAACAAGTTTTTGTTTTTTTTTGAGATTTCACGTATTTTTTTCCAAAGTAACCAAAAGATTTTTTCGCCTCCTTTCAATTTTGATAGTTCTATCTTTACGAGAATATCGGATTTTTCGATCACCTCGAAAACCACGCGCCTCACTCCTTTCTTGAATTCGATCCAACAATTCCCGGTAAACTATGAACTTTTCAAAATTTCCCGCATAAACTAAACTCTAAACGTGACAGAAGACACGTATGCGCTTCACTCAACCGAGGCAACTTAGCCAACATTGCAACACCAATAGATGAGGTTATCGTATGATTGTCGAATGACGTCACGCAAGAATGCCACCATCGAAACAAAAAAATGACAAGAAAATAATCTCAATCACGAAAATAGGAAAGATCACTCGTTGCTATGGACGTTTAATCTTTTCAAATATTACTCGGAAAAAAAAGTAAGGGCGGAAATGAGAAGGACATATGCGATTTATATGATGTAAGTAAGGTTGATTTGCCCGTAATCATGCGCATTTTCATTTTATCGAGTTATTCTTGTTCGGGAGTAGTGGAGCGGGTAGTTGTGTCGTGTATATGTACGCGGTAGCTGTCGGCCTGAATCTCGGAGTATCCGGAGAATTCGAAAATTGACTTGGCCGATACGTTACCGCGTATCTCGATAAAGTAGCGCCATCGCGGCCGCGCTGTTGACATCGACTCTCATGAGATCCCCATGAAAATACCTAATGTCAATGTTTCGATTAATCGAATTGATTACCTCCATAGCAGATGCCATGTTCGAGACATGAGCAATGTCATTTTTAGAATAGGATAATGGTTGGGAGTTATTAAAGAATCTATGGTCTACTATCCGTTTTTTTAACGATACCTATCAATAGGGGGGGGGGGGGATGCATATTTTGATTGAACTAGATACAAACATCGTGACGAATGGTTTGGAAAAAAAAATTGTAATCTGCCTCATAGTTTTTGAGATATTCAGCAAAGTAGTTTTACACTCAAAGTCGAATATTTCTGGAACTAGTGGTCTGATCGCGCCCATTCAAAATAGCAACTCTTATAATCATAAAGCTTAGAGTCATACCATGTTTCAACTTTTCATCTCCAATATTTTGACGTGGATACGTCTATGTTTTCGTTTTGGTCTGGAGCATTTTGTGCGCCAGACGACATTCAGTGGCGCCATCTGTTGGTGTATAATGGAACTAAGCAAGGAGTCTACTTTACCGACTGGGGGCGGAATCTACTTTGCCGACTTCCTTTAAAGCGTGGGCTCGGGTTTGAACGATGATGAATGGAGCAGAGACACATGTAGACGAAAATTCTTACGCATCGAAAGTGTTTATTTGAAACTTTCTCGCAATTAGTTATGGCTCCGCGTTGTAAAATTCCCGGTTGCTGCAGAGAAACAAATCGCACAGTTTTTAGAGTGCCAAAGCGCGTTGAAAAACGCGAAAAGTAGTTAAAAGCTATTCATAAAGTATTCCCTAACCTGCCTATCAACCCTTCGTGTAATTTGAATGTCGAATTACTTCATTATGTATCATATTTCTCCTATCATCGACCTGTACTCAATAAACTCAGTTTAAAACATTAAGGCTGTTGCCCCGAGAGGTACAGCGTCCAAATTTTTGACGCTGAGCGCTGGTATCCCGCTAAAAAGAGCGCCCGGGTTAGACCGAAAACTTTTACCAAAGTACAGTCTGACACGCCTCATGCACACATGAATAGACTGTGCATCAATACGTGCGCATACAGCTAACGCTGAATGATGTCGATCGTAGCAACCATGCGTAGGCTCTCTCATGCATAGTCTGTCTCTCTCTTCGATGGCTTCGGTAGCTGCGTTGCTGCCGCGTCGAGTGTAGGGAATTCAATGTCCCGCCCACTTAGGCAAAAAACACGACTTTGTCAAATTATTTCTCGGGTATGAAGCGATTTTTCGACATGATTTTTTATTGTAAATTGGTTGACACTAGTTCTACACTGTGTTTTTTTTTTATTAAAAGTTCTCGAGTGGTTGATTTTTTAAAAAATAAAAAAGGTGAAATTGCCTTTACCGACATGTTAAAAGGAAAAAATCATATCTCAGGACCGAGGCGAGTTAGACAAATCAGTCTATGCTCATTTTATAGGTAATCCTTTGAGCTATCTACGATAAAAATTTCATTAGGAAATGTCGAGTATTTTAGCCGCGGGGCAACAACCTTAATTCATATTACTCTTATAATTTGTCAAGTCGCTACGTAACATAGACGTATCCACGTAAAAATAACGGCTGTATCAGGGATACAACCGCCCAGGGTTTTTTCAATTTATCGTAAGTACGAGGATTTAAGGGAAAAAAAAGAAAAAGCGCAATAACTATATTGATACTACGGGCCCGAAAGAAATCGTATCTGTGAAAAAGATTTTTTCATCAGGAATATTTAGAAAAAAAAATAGTGAGTAGATTGGTAAGGCGGGTTCTGGCGCAAGGGTAGGTCTAATAAGGCGGGTTCTGGCGCAAGGGTTGATCAGCGACCTGGTCAGTAGATCTCCGTGAGGGTGGGTTGAGTCATGTTGATGAAATGATGAAATGATTAAGAACACGTATATACACTCAAAAAAAATATATTTATTTATCATCCCTTATAAATATTATAATTTAAAAAACCAATTCCTTTTTTTTTCTTATCGAATATTCACTGAGTTCGCAGTCTCTTCACTGGGGGTCTATTCTCTTCCTCCTCCCCCTCCTCCTTCTCATCCGCGTGATTATTGAGATTATCATTATCAACACTATCGTTATCATCACTATCAGAATCATCACTATCAGAATCATCAGTAGGGGTGTCTGTTCGGAAGATGTACACCCTTCCAATTCTAAAATTTGTGGCATGAGGACTGACGGCACAGCTCGCTCAAGACCCCTACTGAGCTGCATCCTCGCAATTCCTATTGTGATGAAAATCTCCAGAAGCTCCCGACTGTAATTCTTACACCACAATTCATGTATCACAATATTGTGTGAGAAATGATAATACCCATTGAACTGCAAATGAAAAAAGATTTTTATTATCATCAGACAAGTGTTAAGGGGGTGAGTCATTTTTCTCAACAAACTTCTAACCGTGAGAATCTAGTTGCAATTTTGATCGCAATTTTTTAAAAATTATTGCTTACGAGCTGAGAGTTAAAAAAAAAAGTGGTGCGTAGAAGCCTACGCGATAGAAGTGAAACTTTCCGAGCTCATCCCCTAGATCACAAATATTCCTACGAATAAAACCGTTCTTTGATAACAGAATGAATTTCCCTTATTGATTAATTCATTGGGGAGCTAGGTTTATGAGAAAGGACATGTGATATTTTAGCTTCTATTTATAAAACATTTATAACGGAAGAAAAAATTAAGTTTTATGTCGGGAAAAACGCGCAAAGTCTCTCCCTCGAATGTGCCTATAGTCGGGTTTACAGTACAGACCCTGCACCCCCTTCACCGTCCATAGACTCCATCTAGTGCCCCACCACGCGCGTTTCCCCTTCCCTACTCCGAGTTTGTCATATTTTCGCTTCTCTCCCATGTCTCATTCTACCCGAGCTCCCCCACCACGCGCGCTACCCCCTCCCTTTTCCTGTCGTTATTTTTCGTTTCATCCGATACTAAATTTACCCTCCAACGAGCCGTAAGAAGTTTCACTTCAAAAAGGAAAAAAAATACATACCGGAGAACGCTGGTACGGTTCACTCTGATGTTGGAGTGTTGGATCCACCCTGAGCATTCTTCTGTACACACTCTTTGGATCTCTTGACGATGGTGGTAATGGTCCATTATAATGGCCCTCAGGCTCGCTCTCTTCCAAATCTGATGGACAATTCACAAAACCCAAGTCGCTCGAATCATCTCTGCTGTTGGACCAATTACGGTAATCATCAATCAGCAAAAATTGATGCCGATTGATTGATTTATCCACCACAAGATATCCGGGAGGCTGCATTGTGATCATGATGACAGGATCGGCCCCCTCTATATAATAATTATCGATTATTTCCGCCCACCGTGCCACTTGGATTATATTGTGAGTGTTTTCTTTTTGATATTGGAGTTTTCACCCCACCACAGGATGGTTAGGAAAATTCGGAAATCGACGAAGAAACGTCCAAAGGTGAGTTTTTTAGTATTTTCCCTGTTTAATCCGCGCCATTGATTTAATGGCGCCGGCTTTCCCCGTTCTTCGATGGGCCGACCACGTTGGCCTTCAGCCACGTGCATAGAAGTTTTCCCCGATATATCGGGAGATAAATAAATATATCTTTTTTTGTCGATTGAGGTGTCGATCTTATCCGAGTATACTACTCGTGTTTTTCCCTAATCTGGGGTTCCCCTGAGGGATGTATTTCTAGAAAAATCCCGAGGAAACAGGAAAAAAACCTCGCGGCGTCTCTCTCCGACGCACTGTCGGCCATTTTCTCTCTCTATTGGATTCCACCGGGCAGCGTGTGGTCGAGTACGGTGAGTCGACTCACCCCTCCCGCTTCCCGCGCCTACAAGCGTTGACGGTGACTGTTACGCGCTGAGCGGTACAATTCTCCGTTTAAAATTACGCGTATCTTATTTATTCATTTTCAGAGGTAGTTTTTAATCTTTATGCATGAAAATGCATAGGTGGCATCCGTGGATCCTAAGGATCACGGTGATATCCGATTGGACCCGATCGGCCTTGTGGTTCGCGAGTTTTCGCGATTTTAGACAATTGAATTAATTGTTCGGATTTATTCTACACTCTCATTGCGTATGACGAGTGGTATTTTTCTTAGTTTTCTCTCTCTCTCGCTCTCACGCTCCATCACTGGGTTACCCGCTCCGTTGATTCTGAGAATCTCGGGATCATTTTCAATTTAATTCCAAATTCCGAGAATCTCCGGTAATTAATATTTTTGGGGGAAATTATTTGTTCTCTTTCAGCTCCGTGATTACCACGGCCTTGAGGATTCGAGGATTAGATAATTAGAGTTATGATTATTTCTTTTGGTCTCTCTGAGACATTATTATTATTTTTTTTGTCCCCCTTTGGAATTTTCCGGATTTTTTTACCGGTCAATTAGATGTTAAATGTAGGATATGATTTTGAATGTATTGACTTAATTTCAATAGTGGAACAAGTAAGGAGAACTTGGTTGTTTTATTTTCTTATTTTTTTCTCGTTTCAAGCCCAGCACCTCGTTTCCACCTGAAATCCACCCCTCTCTCCATTACCCAGCCTCCTAAGCGACACCGGCAACCGTGACCTTTCCTCTCTAATCGAGTGAACTATTTTTTTTGGATTTTTATATTGGTTTGAGGTTAGCGATTAAGTAATTTTTCGGATTTTATTCGGTTTGATCATTCCGGTGAAAAATGATCTGGCGCCCAATAATTAAATTTTAAGGTAAAACTCGATTGGAAGGAAGGGGGCGAAGGTAACTCTCATTTTCCAACCCCCATCAGAAAATGTCACGTTACAGGATACATCTAGAGTAGGGGACCCCAGGTTTGCACTCCATTTGAAATTTGAACGTCTCACCCTACAAATTGTGAGTTTTTTATGTCCCAATGATACTCGCTTTGGCGGGAGACTGTGTGATGATATTTAGAGGTCGCGCGGGAAGTTTGAAAACTTGAAAAATCTGCAAAAATTGTTTTTTTTTCTTTGAATAATCACGGTTCTCACCCCTACATTTCCTTTATCATTGAATTTCAGAAATGCTTGCAGAAGCTCGTCAAAAAATATTAATATTTAGAGGTCGCGCGGGAATGTTGAAAGAAAAACTGAAAAAATGAGGTTTTATTCACTATCAATAATGAATTCAATGGAATTTACATTTTGATGTTCCAATTCATGGAAAGTGATTGATATTTACAAATTTTCTACGAAGAATATTCACATTGAGCAGTTGCGCGAATATTTCACGGTGTTATTAATTTCTTTTGATTTGAATCTCGCTGTTCCCTAGCAAAATTATTCCCTCTTTTCTTAGTTTTCTTATCGGAAATTCCGCTTTATTGTACTTTTATTTGCATTAGGGAATTTTTTACGATTATCCTCGACAACTTGATACACAAACTGTTTCTCATCTTCGTTCGGAGTCATATCTTTGAAGTATTCTGCTAGGGCCACTCCTCTTTCAGCTGCGTCGTTCACGACCTTAAGCCCGCAAACTATCTCTCATCCAGCTATGAAATCAGCGTTTTGCTCCCAATTACTCGGATCTTCCTCCAGGAATTCTTGGGAGATACCCAGAGTAGAAAAGAAATACCTCGTATTTTCTGAAACAAAATCTGTGAGAGTTTTGTTTTGAATTTCTTTTTCCTCAATCGTAACTCGTACTGGTGGATTATTAGAAGCGGGTCTGTCTAATGCTGCTACCATTTGTTTCTTAATATCAACTGCTACTTCAGCATCGAAAAATGCCAAACCAATCAAATGCTCATTAAGATACCATACGTGATGACTGAATGATTTCAACGCAGCAGTGCCGATGGTACTATTCACTTCCTTGTACTTCTGCAAGTCCTTCAGAAGCTGCAAATCATGACGAGGAGCTGTCTCTGGGCATGGACAAGTATACCATGATCTCAAATAAACTGTGATGATGAAGGAATTGAATGCTGGAAGTCCTCTCAGTTCCCGAGCTGATAATTTCAACTGACTTCGGAAAAGAAAAATTTTGAGGCAGTATATTATCTTTGCCATCCATCTGGCCCTGTGGCAGGCACCAGGGACTCGTATGCGAATATTATTCTCTGTCGTAGCTCCTATATAAATCAATACCAACTCCAACAATTCCTTGTAATCATCGCGTGAGTGATGAATCATTAGCTGTTGACGGATGAAAGCAATAATATCATCGGGAATTTCAATATTTTCACTCTCAAACGATATCTGATCAAGATCTTCCCATCCGTTTCGAAATCGTTCGAAGAGCTTTACATTGGGGCCACTGGATGCTTCCATGAGTGCGGCAAAGACTGCGGCGACAATGAGCTCCAGGATATGATGTCTGCACGCTAACCAGAGGAGTTTTTCCCCAATTTTTCTTCCAACTGTATGCAAGCTCCCATTTTCCAGCCAGTGTTACTGGCAGTCGTGTCAAAACACATGGAATGCACTTTATCAAGTAGTCCCCAGTCTTCCAATTTGTCAAACACTGCTTGTGCTTGATTCTCTCCAGTAGAACTAGGGATTTTGGGCACACCTAACAGCCTCTCCATCCCCGGTCCAGTCACCAATATTGCCAACCGATCAACAGATTTCAGACATCCCAATTCCTTCAATAACTTTGAGTCCCAATGTACTTCAACTCCCTTGAGAGGTCTAAATGATTCTTTCATGTCTCCAGCTTTATAACGACGATGTCGCTTTCGTTTCCTTCTCACCGTTTCTTCACTCACAACAACATTATCGATATCGTGCCCCAAAATTTCAGCAGTAGCCGCAATGATGAAAGCTGCGTCTCGACTGCTGGTTTTTGTTCGATCTAAGAGTCCTGTTAAAATAGGCTTGACTACTTGAATCTTCTTTGATTTCTTGGGTGATGGGGGTCGATAATCCTCATCTGATGCTCTGCTGGAGGCAAAGGAACTACTGCTCTGTTGGCGAGATAGTGGAATGTAATTCTCGAAATCTCCAGATTCATCCAATTCATTTGATTCAGGGTTCTCCTCGAATATTTCCCTACTCAGTCTCTTCAATGCAGCGCAAGAGCCCTGTCGTCCTTTCATCCGCTGCGCCAATAAAAAATTGATGTGCTGAGAAGTTTTCATCATTTGCAAAGCGTCAGCCTGTGCTACATCGAATAAATCATCTAATTGATTGATAAATAACTTTTAATTTTCTCTTTGTTTCACTGAATCCCTGTGACGACTTTTCTTTAAGGTCTGCCATTTCAAATGCACTTGTTTTATTTTCTCATGAATGTGATAATGCTGTCTCGTGGGGATCTCTGCGATTTTTCAAAAGCGTAGTAGTTCGTGAGTTGTAACAGCTGCACTTTGTGGTATAGTATCCTTGTGTGTGATATGATGATCCAAGAAGAAGCTCAAAATCTTCCGATTGGATGGCAATTTATCCCCTTTGATTGACGTGGTAAATTCTCCAATCAACCATATTTCTTCTGTTTGCTCCTTATTGTGATGTCTATTCCTGGTATCCATTTTTACCTAATCATGAAAAATTTATAATATCAGTTGTCATCGACGGCAGTAGCTGTGTGGTTAGAGCGGGGGGTTTTGTAACCGGAGAATCATGGGTTCGAGTCCCACTGAGGGCCAAAATTTGGAAAGCTCTAATTACACATTTTTCACTGTCCATCAAGCGGCCCTCGGCGAACGTATGTATACCTGGCCGCGAAAATGGGCAAAATCGAAATTAAAATATTGGATAATTAGAAGCTAAATTAGAGCTAATTTAATACGTTAAAAAAAATTTCCTACTAATTCTCTTTTTCGAAAAAAATGAGTCGAAGCTAGCTTTCTCGTAAGTTAGCCGTGAAAAAAATAGAGAATGAGCAGAATTGAATTTTCCACAATGGAAAATTTGAAGCTCATTAAGAGCTAATTTAATACGTTAAAAAAAAATTTTCTACTAATTGTCTTTTTTTTAAAAAAGAGATTTCTAAAAAATTCGCTGGAAATGAATTTGTGGGGAAGATTTGTAGGAGGTATGGGGAATTTTTAATGAGTGATCGCGCTATGGTGCATTCTGCAATGTAGCGGGAGGGGCTGGGGGAGGGAGTGAGGGAGAGGATGAGGAGGTGCTGAAACCGTTTTTTGAACTTTTTGACGAGGCTGAGAGAATTTTGGAAGGGAGCTGTTTATCTGGAGAATCAAGGGGTTTAGGGGATAATTGTAAGAGAGGTTTTTTGTGGAGAATCTCGTAAGCTAAAAAAAATGTTTCTTGACATTTTTTCGTGGCGTCATTTGCTACTGAGATAATTAATTGATTAGCTAAATATTGTGACTTTGAGTTCAATCCATATTAGGATGATTCTACCATTAGCTGTTTATTGAATTATTTCAATAATAAGTGGATCCAGGGGAAGATGTCAAAAGACCATTTTTGTAGATTCGAAAATTTTCTACAAAAATGTCTCTTGACATTTCTCTGTCAAATTACTCATTATCGACATAATTTTAATTGATTCAGAAATTGATTAAAGAAATAGAAATTTCGGGTGAACTAATAATTGATTATATTGATTGATAAATAAATAATTTATAATGATAGAGTGAATATTGAACATAACCAATTTAAAAAATAAAGAGAATAATTAATTAATTTTAATTAAAATTATTTTTAAATTATTATTTTAACTTAATTAATTTTTGTTAAGGAATTATTTCAAAATTCATTTCTTGTGTATTCATCCTCAGAGGCGATATCCTCTACCAATTTCCACTTCAATAATTCTATCTAATTATTTATTATTATTTACTTGGTACTTTTTTCTTCAGGTCGTGGGATTTATCAATTTTTAGAAGTCGATGTCTTCGAATCTAAAGGAGATATGAAAATTTTCATTAAGACCCTTTTTGTAGAGCGAAATGAAATCTACAAAAAAGATCTCTTCAAAAGTTTTGATATTTCTCTCAAATAACGAGATACTCCAGAAAAATTGATTTTGAAAAATATTGAAATTGAAATTTTCGAATACAAAAAATTTTTTCATTAATTCAATTTAATTATTCAAATACACTGGAAAGACTAAAATCAGCAGTAGATTCAAATAAAGCTTTTTATTATACCAACAGAATTCAGTTTTACATCTTGATAGATTCTTTACACTGTATAATAGAATATAAGAGCAATATTTGCAATATATTGCTTGGATATTGGTTCATCTTTGGTTTTAGTATTGTCGTATCTCACCCATTTCTTATCTCTCCTGTAACAAACTGGTATGTAATGACCCACTTGCGTTAGCTTCTTAAAGCGAGTCATTGATGTAGGAGTTTCAATTATGCCTATCAGTTTCATTGGCACAAGATCTACTGGATTCAGAATTTCTTTCGGTATGGAATCCAGGGATTGTTTTACCTCGATTCCATTATTGCAAAATGGCTCGAATACCACAAAATTCCCTGAAAAAGTAACAAGAATATCTAGTACTAGGGAATTACTTGCTATTTCAATTATATCATTGCAAAAATGATGAACTATTGATATTACCGATAACGTTCTTTGTTATTTCTTCTGCTCCTTGGCATTGAATATCGTTACATTGACGCTCATCTGTAGAAAAAATCCATTCTTGAAAAACGAATGAGAATCTCTTGTCCTTGAGAGCTTCCGTGGGCAAACTGATAACTTCGATGGATACCTCTCGTTCGTTCTGACACGTCTTACATCGTGAAGATTCTGTCCAGCTAGGCACTGGTTTAAAAAATTTTTTAACAAAATTTCGAACATCATCCTTACAATCAATTTCTTCTATATCTTCTGTAGGCTGTGAATGGCCATAAATATCGATTAAAATCTCTCCCCGGAGACGATAAGTCGTTGCCTGCACAGGGTTTTTGATTGAATGATTAATCAATTCATAAAATTTATGATCAGGTGTTTCCTCCATCTGCAACATCGAAATAGGAGATACTGAAGAGCTTTTAAAAGCTTTAAAAAATATTTATGATATATATCAACGATTTATATTCTTACCCGTGTACGTACTGATGGGTAATCAGAGGCTGCAGCAAGGAGCAGTTGATACAAACTATCGAAAGGACACGTCTGGATGAAGGTGGCACGACGTCCACCAACTAGTACTGGTTTTAATCCTAACGAACCACCATTTTTCAAGATAGGCAGAGCACAACTCTTTTCAAGAGACAAAATATCTTTAATTTTATGTTCTTTTCCGCCTGTGCACAGTCCTCGAGATTTTTTCTGATGTGGTACTCCCTGTCCTCTCCAGTTCTCAAAGAATTGTTGCGAGATGAACTCGTCAGTATCTGCAGTCGGTAGTAGATCACATGTTACGCAGATCCTAGCCTGACCATAGCCTTCTGCTACGCCAGGAATAGCAACTGAACAACCATCTAACAGATGAACTGGCTTTTTACATCGAATGCAATGATGCGCTGATGGCATATGTCCAGCTGTGCAAGCAACACATGACTTGGCTCCAGACGAGTTGTTCTCACGAGATGGTATTTTTGAAGGATGATTAGAAGAATCTAGATCATGATCCATCTGGAAAGAAGAATGTGCTCTTGGTTCAGCAGAACGAACATGAGAAGTATCATCAGTATTTTTAGTACATATGTCAGGATTTTCTGTCGGTATTGATGTCTCCATTGGTTTGAATGGATCCTCAAAAATTGGGTCGTCACTTTCTGGGTCAGTTTCAGGTACTATTTCCTCTTTACTTTCATTCGTGGCACTCTCAGTTGTATCTTTTGCCTGTTCTCCAAAATCCTCGAGAAATTCTCCATCATTCGTCGTTGAAAGATTTGTAAACGTCGAGCCCTTCTCCCCCCCTTTCGCATCGTCTCCAACATCCTCATGTCTAGTATCTTCTGTGTTATAACCCAAATTGTCCATCTCGGTTTCAACAATGATCGATCGACCATGCAAATAGTTCAAGTGCCTCCTCACAATTTCATCAGCGCGTGTTTTTTCTCTTTTGAATATACCTTTCTTGATCTTTTTGATCTCACATTCAACTGAGGCACTTGATGCTGGTAAACGACCATAATTATACTTATGGTACGTCACACCTGCCCAGAGGGGGAGATACCTTATGTCGATAATTAACCGGTCAATCAATGACGGAAATCGATAACCATTCACTTCTGAACCATTATCTTCCCCTTGTGTATCCCTAGAGCCTTTCTGTCTGTGTAAAACTTCTTCTTTGATTGTCAAAGCCCATTTTAACCACGAATTTTCGACTGGGTCTGTTTCTAATAAGGTATAGTCATTGATTGAGTTTTGAGTCTGGTTTTTATCTGAAGCTTCTTCATTCTCCTTATCGTCCTCAGCATCTATGAAATCTGGTTCTCCTATTGACAATAAAAAAATTATTAAGAGCACTTTCACATAACATCAGGATAAAATCAATAAAAATAGGATACATACCTATTATTATACCCAAGAGCCTGTCCTTTACTCTCTGGCCGAACGATAGCTCTGTTTTACCTTTAATATGACCAATGGTTTCGAAAAGTCCCACGATGAAGATATCTCGTATGAAATCGCGAATCTCATCCTTATTTGTCACGAGTTTACCAAGACAGGCCATGAAAAATGTCTTTACCAAACGAGGTGCATTTTTCAAAACTCCAGCATACATTTTAAGAAAATAAGCCATATCGTACCGGATGTAACAATCACTCGCCTCCTCAGTCAGCCCAGCGTCAGCGTAGCTCTCGATAGTTTTGTATTTGGTAAAAACTAGAACAACAGATGTCACTAAAGCACGACCAGAATCCGTCACTACCTCAGGGGGTTTGGGGAATCCGTACTACAGCCATCTGAGCCAAAAATGTGCAATGGTGATGGTATCGTGTGTCTCTGAAATCATCTGGGCAACAGAAAATTGTCCAGCTGAACAGTTCACCACACCAACGTATAGAAATAGAGCTTGAGTTTTTTCACCGTTGACCTTGGTAAACTTCTGAGTGAATCCACCCGTGGCATCAGCAAATAATGCACCTTGAGTTTTCGATTGATATCGGCAATAAACATTGCGTTGATTAGGGGTCCAGTAGTGAACGAACGCAGGATCCATGCCAATGCTATGGATATCTCCATAATAATCACCCTTCTTCATAACTGCCAGAGCAATTATCGGATCATCCGCATAATATTGAGACTTCTTAAATTGTGACTTGGCAGTACGAAGCACTGTCTGATTGGGTACCAGAGGGGCTCTTTTGTTATGGCTTGGATGTTTATACTCACTAGCCAATTGAGCTTGTAGTAAATCCGCCCCTTGATTCAGCAATTTCTCTCCCAATTCTGAGCGCTGTGGTTCACGCAGGAATAAGCTCCGACACCGGCCATCACCTTCTGTAGTGTTACACCTGAAGAGCACTTGTTTCCCCTCTGTTACAAATTCACAGCCCAAAATACTGCCACAAGTGCAATGTGCTGCAAAACAACCGTATATGAGAATGCAATTCTAATCATTCCATATCCAAAAAAGCAAAAAAAAAGAAGACTAATAGAAAGGATAAAAATCAATAGCAAATTCATAGAGCGAAACAAATGAGTTTTTGTAGCTAAACAAATTTTCAACAAAAAATGTCCACTGTCTTTCTCTCTTAATATCACTTGTTTTCGGAATAAATGAGGCATTTTTGATTGGAAATTTTTAAAGGTACAAAAAATGTCTCCTCCTCTCGCACAAACACTTGTTTACGAGATAAATGAGACATTTTATATATGATAACCGATATAGTATTGGTTCTCACCTGTGAATTTTCCAGAATCACCATTTTTATGTATACGACTGTTGATGTTGTTGTATCCACACTTGCGTCCAGAAGCATACCAAATTTTTTTATTGATGACTGGCAACCACACCTTTTTCTTGGAAATGTATATTAAAATTTCCACCATTTTACCCTTATCTCTGTGTCTTTTGATGCGAGTGTCGATGATTTCACGAAATTCACTCTCTGTAAGTTTGAACTGAAAATCTGTCATCTCTTCTTGTAAGAGAGAATCTTCCCAGTTGCCACTGGATTGATCAAAAGTCACATCTGTGGAACGATTCACTTCGATCCCCAAAGCATCTCTGATTTCATCCCGTATACCACCAACATTATTGGCAACAAACGAATAGAGGCTTTCAGCGTTTCTGGGAATGTTTGGATCTTGAGGAAGACTGTCAAGTATTTCTTGCCAAATTTTATCAGTTTTAGAGTTTATTGATGCATTTTCACGCGACATGAGGCTCTCTTTGTGGCTGTGGATGATCGTTTTAATTCGGGTATAATTGAGAATACGTGGGCGGCCTCGTTTCTTCTTTGAATTTTTTTCATTATTGTTGGGTGTCGATGACATGATTGAAGACACTCTCCAACACACTAATTTTTTTGATATTGTCACAATAGTTATTTTTGTATTTATCGCATTGATGATTAAAAATGTTCTATCACATTTGGTTACGCAACAACTAACAGCCTTGAATGCCTTCGGGAGAACCCCCCAAAAGTACTCAGGAATTCCAGAGTCAGTGCTACCAAGTGTGTGGGATCAGAAAAGCAAATAACAAATTTCCGTTAGTCACATTGGCAGCGTACTCTGTTGATAAAACAGGGATGGAGTTGATTTTTGTTCATCGTCTATTACCGGCGCTGAGATCGGTATTCGCGCGGGTGATTTAAATCGAATTACTTTTAGAAATTGATAAATCCCACGACCTGAAGAAAAAAGTACCAAGTAAATAATAATAAATAATTAGATAGAATTATTAAAGTGGAAATTGGTAGAGGATATCGCCTCTGAGGATGAATACACAAGAAATGAATTTTGAAATAATTCCTTAACAAAAATTACTTAAGTTAAAATAATAATTTAAAAATAATTTTAATTAATTAATTAAATTAATTAATTAAAATTAATTAATTATTCTCTTCATTTTTTAAATTGGTTATGTTCAATATTCACTCTATCATTATAAATTATTTATTTATCAATCAATATAATCAATTATTAGTTCACCCGAAATTTCTATTTCTTTAATCAATTTCTGAATCAATTAAAATTATGTCGATAATGAGTAATTTGACAGAGAAATGTCAAGAGACATTTTTGTAGAAAATTTTCGAATCTACAAAAATGGTCTTTTGACATCTTCCCCTGGATCCACTTATTATTGAAATAATTCAATAAACAGCTAATGGTAGAATCATCCTAATATGGATTGAACTCAAAGTCACAATATTTAGCTAATCAATTAATTATCTCAGTAGCAAATGACGCTACGAAAAAATGTCAAGAAACATTTTTTTTAGCTTACGAGATTCTCCACAAAAAACCTCTCTTACAATTATCCCCTAAACCCCTTGATTCTCCAGATAAAAAAGACAATTAGTAGGAAATTTTTTTTAACGCATTAAATTAGCTCTTTATGAGCTTCGAATTTTCCATTGTGGAAAATTCAATTCTGTTCATTCTCTATTTTTTTCACGGCTACCTTACGAGAAAGCTAGCTTCGACTAATTTTTTTGCGAAAAAGACAATTAGTAGGAAAATTTTTTTTAACGTATTAAATTAGCTCTTAATGAGCTTCAAATTTTCCATTGTAGAAAATTCAATTCTGTTCATTTTTGATTTTTTTCACGGCTAACTTACGAGAAAGCTAGCTTCGACTCATTTTTTTCGAAAAAGAGAATTAGTAGGAAATTTTTTTTAACGTATTAAATTAGCTCTAATTTAGCTTCTAATTATCCAATATTTTAATTTCGATTTTGCCCATTTTCGCGGCCAAGTATACATACGTCCTCGGCGAATGCAGTACGGTGGGAAAGGGAAGGAAATCGTAGAAAACCGAGCAGATTAATAATAAAAAGAATAATAATCATAATAACAATCATATAAGTTATCAATCATGTGAACTCAATTGTCGAAAAATTACAAACGTGGGTGACCCTTGATTTTTCGTTTCAATTCGTTAATTGAGATTTTCTGGACTGAGAGAGAAATTGTTTAGGATGAAATAACGTTAATTCTACTTATGTCGATAAAAAATTCAATTACATAAATATAATCTGCTCGTTACAACATTTTTGTCAGTGGATCGGGAAATGAAATTACTTCTAATGAGATCGTAATCTCGACATGTCAATTGTTCGATTGCAACAAGAATATTTTCATGACTTGAGATGATTTTGTCATTGCTATAATTGCATATGTCTACATTCCATCCATTCAATCGATTTTACACTCAGCGAATGATCTCAAATCATAAATATATTCATCAACGTATAACTATGATTGTATAATTATCATAACTTACCTTGAGATGTGATTAATTGGAGTTTTATACAATTTTTTATCTTCTTTTCACTAAGATAATCTTCACGTGTTATCGATTAATGTAGGAATGATCCACTTTGTCTAAAAAAGGGGAGGTATAGCCAATTTTCATTCATTTAATCTAAATATGGCGCCTCGCATGACGCGCCATCTGGCGGATTTTCTTGATTGCAAGCTCATTTAAATGAATTACCCATAGTCCCGCTTGGCGGGAAATTTAAAAAATAAATATTCCTTGCGATAGAATGAACTGATAACAAGTGGAGCAATAAATGTAATCATTGATCTCAAAAATCATAGTTTTAGAATAGTTAGCGTCCCAAAATGCATCCACGACTGATGAGAATCAATATTCGATCATAGAAAATTAGTATGCGTCCACATTTTTCGGGAAACGTCACGATTATAGGAGTCAAGTCATCCTCAATGCGATATGAGAATATATTTCTATGGGAATTTTTTTTTTTTGAAGTGAAACTTCTTACGGGAGGGTCTTGAAATCCGGATCGGCAACCTTTTTCGGTGACGGAAATAGGTGGGGGTAATACGTAGTGTTGAGAGAGTGGGGGCCGTGTCTCGCTTGCCTCCGTGTATCGGGGAAGAGTGAGACGTACGACCTTCTCTCTCTCTAGCAGCCCGTAGTCATATTTACTATACGTTCAGGCGAAAAGCGATTAATTAGTTTTGAAAATTCTCCCTCTCCCGTCAACGAGAAAAAGAAAATTATCCTATCAAATGCACCCATGAAGTTTCACTTCTGTCGCGTGTCTTCACGACACACCATATTTTTTTTCAACATTCCCGCGCGACCTCTAACTATTAATATTTTTTGACGAGCTTTTGCAAGTATTTCTGAAAGTCAATGATGAAGGAAATGTAGGGGTGAGAACCGTGAATATTCAAAGAAAAAAAAACCGTTTTTATAGATTTTTCAAGTTTTCAAACTTCCCGCGCGACCTCTAAATATCATCACACAGTCTCCCGCCAAAGCGAGTATCATTGGGGCATAAAAAACTCATAATTTGTGGGGTGAGACGTTCAAATTTCGAATGGAGTGCAAACCTGGGGTCCCGTAATCTAGAGATTTGTTCCATTACGACCTTTATTTTTTCACATAGACAATTTCAACATACTCTCAAAGTATGTTGAAACCTTATCTTTATCACCTTTGAGGGAACCCACCTTTGGGGTCTAATTGCATTTCACTCAATCTTGGGATACCTAATGAAGAGAATGATGGGTTGATTCATGCCAATATTCCATTATGTAAGAGAGTAATAAACACAAATTTTTTTTTCCCTTCTACCTGAAATAGAACATCTTGTTACAGCAATAAACGTTAAATGGTTTTCTACTTTCTCTTCAAACCCTAACGATAACAACCAAGATTTTTCACCGGGAAAGAATGTTGACGAATTGAGAAAAAATGTTGACGAATTGAGAAGAAATGTTTGACAGCACTGATACACTCATCTTTATTGGTATATGATACGGTACTTTCTCATATTTTCCATCAGTTCATCCGTGACTATTCATCCATAATAACATGGATTCTAATACATGTAGAAATCTCTTAACGACAATTTTGAGGGAACCCACCTTTGGGGTCTAATTGCATTTCACTCAATCTTGGGATACCTAATGAAGAGAATGATGGGTTGATTCATGCCAATATTCCATAATGTGAGAGAGTAATAAACACAAAATTTGTTTTCCCTTCTACCTGAAATAGAACATCCCGTTACAGCAATAAACGTTCAATGGTTTTCCATTTTCTCTTCAAACCCTAACAATAACGACCAAGATTTTTCGCCGGGAAAGAATGTTGACGAATCGAGAAACTAGTAGTGCGTTGTTGGTCGCTCGCAAGCTCGCTCCCATGGATGAATGCGTTGCAACATTGGTGTGACCCGTTTAGCGGGTCGCAACAATAACTTCCCGGTTTCTTCCTCATTATTGTTTAGAAAAAAAAAAACAAAAAAATATTTTTATTTTTTTATTTTATGTTTTCCTGGAAAAACTGGAGAACGACTGGACCAATTTTTGTCAAAATCTTTTCAGCTCTAAGTTGAATGAAGACGCTTCGATTGCGTCATTAATGACGTCGATCGCATCATCCGTACACGAGATATCGTTGTCCATAATTTTTGGTCACGGACGTACGAACCTACACACACACACACACACACACACACACACACACACACACACACACACACACACACACACACACACACACACACACACACACACACACACACACACACACACACACACACACACACACACACACACACACACACACACACATACATACATACATGTTCTTGAAAATTATTGGGGAGTATTGTGGTGACCTTGAAACGTGGAGATATGATGGAAATTCGATTGTCGATTTTCGGGGTGATTACAATAACTTTCCTATCCCGGGAAGTTAAAAATGTTGACGAATTGAGAAAAAATTCCTGCAATATCTCACACCAACTATATCATGTTGTTGTAATGTTGATAATGTTTGAACAGTGTTTTTTCCATCCCATTGGTTACATGATTCATTTTCAACCAATCATATCTACCCTCACAAATGTTTGACAGCACTAACACACTCATCTTTATTAGTATACTAGCGAACGGGCGCTCCGCGCCCGTCCACTAGGTTAATTTATTTTTCATTATTTTATTTTACTTATGACGTTTTTCCGTGTTTTGGGATATTAAATTAATTCCATAATTTTTTTCATTTCATTTTCTTTCTCTTTACTATCTTTTCAAGACCAACTTGATCGAGTTTTCAATCAAAATAATTTTTTTGGAGATTTATTTGGATTTCTTCAACTTATATTATTTTTTTTCTGCTTTAAGGAAAGATTTTTTTTTCCAGTGAACCTTTCTACGCATATACATTTCTTTTGTTGGACTTACTAATCAATTACTTCACAGAATACTTCTGATTCATTATAATATTGATAATTCATGTAGTTTTCTATTCTGATTCAATAACTATTTTTGACATTGGCATCATCTGAATTTTATCAAGAATAGTTATTTGCTCTGCTGAATATATCACCCATTCAAATTCAGAAAAATCCTCATCTTCCCATATTTCATCATGGAGCATTATGGTTCGTTGTTTGTATGGCACTGCATTCTCTATACATGTCAGCTGTAGAAAAACACCAATCATCATAAAAATATTTGTGCGATTTTTTATTCAATTTTATGAGTATGGAAAATTTTTGAGGCAACCCCTAATGGTCCGACGAAGCACTATAATATGTATGATGAGATATCTAGAATAGCTGGTGTTTCAAGTATTAGTAACTCATTGTTTTAATGACTCGAAATTGCTTTTTCCTACGTGTATTATTATATAATGTTTCATAAACTCGAAACTTACTCTGTCGATTGCTGAGAAATTCACCAATGATGTTATGAGATGTACATCATAAATTAATATTTTCGATAATACTGATTTACTTCCATAATATCCATTGAAAAGTATAAAACAAAAAATTTGCGTGCCATTTATTATTTTTAATCCAATATTGTCAAATATTACTCCTGTCAACCTATACCAAAGGAAAATTTATCATCATGTCTATTTTATTTTGTTATTTATTACTATGATAATGCTCACGTACGTTTGTGGAATTCCTTCTTCAATATTCTTTACAAGATGCGGGTATTCTAATTTCATTTCTGTATTATTTATCCGTAATAATTTCACGAATTTATGTGGCTAAATGTGATATAACCAAAATAATAATTGCATTATGTGAATTCATTATTCTCTTTCGTTATGTCTTCGAATGTTTTTTTTTTTGCATAATGAAGTTGGTCAATTTTATCAATTTGCACTTAATTCTTTTTCGTGCAGGTTAAAGTGTGTTGGTAATCTTGATAGGAATTATTGAAAATGAAGAAACTGGGAATCCATTTAGAATATCCTTGTCCTATAGATAATATTCAAGAGGGA
Organism: Coelinius sp. EB29; assembly: GCA_035578325.1. NCBI lineage: Eukaryota > Metazoa > Arthropoda > Insecta > Hymenoptera > Braconidae > Coelinius > Coelinius sp. EB29. Next base: position 6,240,301 of record JAOZGT010000001.1, on the reverse strand, counting down.
GTCCCTAGACAGTTATTCTTTGAGTTTCAGTAAAAGAATACAAATGAAATGATTTTTTTTTAATACTTCTGTGAAAGTTTGACAGGTGTAATAAAAGCAATCCGCGCACTGAGGTTGGTGGATAAAAAACCAGTGGTAGGATTAATTATTTTCAATGGATACTTCAATCGCAAACGAGATTATTTTAAAATAAAAATCTATGATCAACAATTAGCAGTATCTCTATGGCATCATTCATCGCATCGTCAAGTTAGTTTAGAAAATTTGGAAAGAAGTTCATTTCAGACAAATTTGTAAATCAAAATATAAGTAATTACTATTACTTTCTAGTTGATTTATATTGAAAATGCTGTTCCGAAGATGCCGTGCAGGCAGGAGAATTGGAGAGAAGGGATATTTGTTGGTGACAATCCAAGTCCTTTTGAATGGCACGTGTATGGACCAGACCAATTAACTTTTTATGGAGAAATATTTTCTGGTGAAAAACGTACTCTAGAGTCGGAGGATGATTGATAAATTCTTATGTCTTTTTCCCCTTTTTTTTAATCATCATTTTGGATGTTTATATTGTCGTTTTTTCAATCAAATATTTTGTTAATCATCAAAATTTATTTTTTTTCTGAATAAGATTTTCTTTCAAATGAAATTTTATTTCCAATGGTTCTGTACAATTATACTATTGCTCTAGAATTTCTTTGTAACTTATATTTTTTATATAAGTATTTTTGTCTTTTCCATTTTCTATTCGACCTCCTTCAGTTGTACAGATTTTTAATTTTTCATTATCTCTTACCCTGGACAATGCAACGTATAATTGACCATGACTAAATACGTTACTATTTAGATGCACACTAGGGTGCCACTTAACGGCGCCCTTGGCTAATTTTGATAGGTTCAACCCACAGATGAGTTCCAAATAATTAAAAAAAAATATATGCAAAGTCTCAGCTCTTAATCTTAAGAACAAACCCTGCCTTTGATAATGAAATGTTTCCCATTCAAAAAGCATTGAGATTTGCATCATTTCCGTAAACAATTTTTTCCACGCTACTGAATAGCTTAAAAAATATGAAATCTACGTGAATATTTTGGGTATCGATTCAAAAATATAATTTGTTCATTTTTAAGCCCGAATTATGCACTGTGGTGGTGGAATATGCCACCTCAATTTTCCGATTTTGTTAATTACCTGATTATCTCGAGAAAAAATCATTTTTCCGTCATTATCTCAATAACCAAGCATTTTACGATGAAATTTTGTATTACCCTGTGACGGCGTTGTCGTCAACAGTAGGATTTATTTGTATTTAAATGTTAGAATCGCGTCTGTGGGGCACTCTCCAAATTTCAGGAACCTTGGAGGTCCATCAATCAAAGTAATTCATGTTATTAATTACCCATTGGGTCAATTCTGGGGATCTCATTGTCGTCACCCTGGAGAAAGATCTCTTCGGGGTTGGGAGGACGGCAATGAGGGTGGAAGTAGGAGGATAGGATCGGTGAAGATCCCAACGTTGCACGGGTCCACGTGCACCGAGGAGTTGGTGAGCAGCGGCACTGAGGGCATGGACTTAGTTCTCATCGCGGCCACTCAGAACCCCCGAATTTCTCCGAATAGCCCCGAGAGGACTATCTCACCGTACGAGTGTGGAGACTCGGCAGAGTGTTCCACCGACAGTAGGAGAGAACAGACGAAAAATGTCTTTTGACATTTCGTCTTAGAATCATTCATTAGCAAGATGAATGCAGAATAATCTTTTTCTGAATTACAAACAGAGGATTTATACCTGGAAACCTTCGGGATCATGTCACTTGATTTAAAAAACTATATCTGTAACATTCTCCTTTATGTTCAGACACCAAATATCAATCTTTGAATTTTTATATTTAAATTTGGCGCACTATTCGCATTGACCATCATCGAGCAGTACTTCTGCATTATCGGTACTCCCGCATACATCCGTCAAGACCTAACCTCGAATGTATCATGTACTTACTGAGTATGTTTTATGAATTCAACACATTCAGAGTCTTTTCATCATGTATTCAACTCCAAGATTAAGGCAAAATATTTATTTGATTGGAGATATCGAGACACAAATCATCGGAAATAAATTACCATCAAAGCTTCAAGCTTTGAAAGTTTTATTTTTTTATCTCAGAGAGTTGAATCAGCTATCTTTGCGAGAAAGTGCGACATTGGTTATTGACGAAGTCATGCTCTTTTGGCAAAAAGCACGGTTACCTACAAAACAACGCATTCACTCTATTGAAAAATTAGAATCTCTCTACAGAACCTGGAGAAGTTTACAGAAAAATGCTGGGAAAGAGTTTAATATTAAAAAGGAAGAAGCTTTCACTGCCGACTTGAGGAATCTCTTCGCCAATGTTTTTGATAGAATCGATGCGATTCAAAAAGAATTTTTAGAAAACCAGAGAAAACCTGAGAGAATCGGTTACATTTCTAATATTGAACCAATATACGAAGAGGAAGAGAGAATTCAATCAGAGAGAGATCAATTAAGATTACTACGACTGCAGAAAATGGAGGAAAAAAAGACATTTTTGGGTAAGTCATAATCACACCTCATCATTACAAATCTATCGGATTCTCAATTCTGTTACCAAGACTCAATCATTACAATCAATTTATTACAGATGCGATAGTTGAACTGGCTTCAAGTGAAAAAGGGATGGTGAGTCTCAGCCAAACGAGTATTGGCACGTATTCCAATATTTCGTGGGATGAGGAGGCTGATCAATTGATAGATGAGGATCTATCTCAGCCTGGACCATCGGCTCCCAAAAAATCGAGAGGAACTATCAATATTTTCGATGAGAAACTAGTTGCAGTGTTGGATCAATGCAAAATAACAGATCGAAAAGCAGTTCATTTAATTGCTACAGTGGCTAAACGTCTTAATTATGATGTATCAACACTTATTCTCAACAAAACATCAGTCAATCGGTATAGGCAACTATTACGTGAGGCAAAAGCAAAGAACATTAAAAAAATATTTCAGGAAAAGGAGCTCAAAGCAAGTGTACTGCATTGGGATGGAAAATTACTCTACAATTTACTGAAACGTGAAGTTCTCGATCGACTACCTATTATAATAACAGATGGTGACACAGAGCATTTTTTGGGAATTCCAGAGCTTGAGAGTGGCACAGGAAAAGCTCAAGCCGCAGGGATCTTTGAAGTGCTTGAGGATTGGGGTCTTTCTGGGACGATCAAGGCAATGTGTTGTGACACAACGGCTTCAAATCTCGGTATTCACAAAGGCGCTGCTATTCTGCTTGAACAGCTTTTAGAGACAGATCTTTTGGTTTTTGCCTGCCGACACCACATGTACGAATTGGTTTTACGAGCAGCTTTCGATTTGAAAATGCCAGCTTCGAGTGGACCAAATGTTCCAATGTTCAAAAGGTTCAGCGAGTCTTGGGGAGACATCGATAAATCGAAGTACAGGAGTGGAATGGAGACTGAAAGTGTGAAAAAAATACTATCAGATCATGTCCAACGTATTCAGTCTTTCGTGGAGAAGATTAAAACCCTTGCTCAGCCTAGGGATGATTACGAGGAACTACTAGACTTGACTCTTATATTTCTGGGTGTTGTTCCATCTTATGAGGTGAAATTCCGACTGCCAGGACCGATCCATCATGCTCGTTGGATGGCGAAAGCGATATACGTTCTAAAAATTTATCTATTTCGAGACTGTTTCACGTTGAACGAGACGGAAAAGAAGGGACTTCGAGACGTCTGCATTTTCATTGTTCTAATTTATGTCCATGCATGGTTCACAGCTCCATTCGCGCCTCAAGCACCGAGTCATGACCTTGGATTCATCAAAATACTTGACGATTTCAAAAAAATCGATTCCGAAATCTCCCAAATGACCTTGAAAAAATTCGTCGGTCATTTATGGTATCTCAGTCCTGAAGTAGTTGCAATGTCATTTTTCGATGAGGATTTGCCTATAGAGTTGAAAAGAAAAATGGTGATTGCAGTTGATCAGAATGAATCATCAGATGATGAAATGAGAGAGAATTGTCCTAAACGGCTGGAAATAAACCCTAAGGGAGTTGCTTATCTCTTTGACAAAGACTTGGACTATTTCATCACTCCTCAATGCCTCAAGTTTTTCAAGAGATTTGAAATTGATCCTCAATTTCACAAGATTGACCCTCTGAACTGGAGCCAGGATGAAACTTTTCTGCATGGTTTGAACATAGTAAAGAAATTAAAGGTGGTGAATGACACAGCAGAACGAGGGGTTCGTTTGATAGAGAATTACAATGGAATTCTAACAAACAAGGAGCCCCAGAAGCAGTTTATCGTCCAAATTGTAGCCGAGTATAGAAAACAATTCCCAGATGCAAATAAAGAAACTGTTATGAGAGATTTCTTATAAGAAAGTTCAAGATTCATCTATTGTAGATGAGGAACATCATTCTACTTGTCATTTTTCTGTGTGTCATGTTTTTGAATCGCAAGTAATCAGAACTAGCAATAAATTTTATATGATTAAAAAGAAAAAAATTTATAACTGATTGTGTTATATTACGATTTCCCATCTACAACCGTCAAAAAGAGACAGAGAATCTATACATCATTATTTTGCTAATTAATGAGGGGAATAAATAACTGATTCATTACAATATTTCGAGTCCCGACGCTTTTTGAATGAGAAAATGGCACTTTTCACATTGAAATTCCATAACTATGCATTTATCTCGTTAATGAATGATTCTAAGACGAAATGTCAAAAGATATTTTTTGTAGCTGAGAAAATTTTTTACAAAAAAGGTGATACAAAATTTTATCGTAAAATGCTTGGTTATCGAGATAATGACGGAAAAATGATTTTTTCTCGAGATAATCAGGTAATCAACAAAATCGGAAAATTGAGGTGGCATATTCCACCACCACAGTGCATAATTCGGGCTTAAAAATGAACAAATTATATTTTTGAATCGATACCCAAAATATTCACGTAGATTTCATATTTTTTAAGCTATTCAGTAGCGTGGAAAAAATTGTTTACGGAAATGATGCAAATCTCAATGCTTTTTGAATGGGAAACATTTTATTCTCAAAGGCAGGGTTTGTTCTTAAGATTAAGAGCTGGGACTTTGCACATATTTTTTTTCAATTAATTGGAACTCATCTGTGGGTGGAACCTATCAAAATTAGCCAAGGGCGCCGTTAAGTGGCACCCTAATACACACCTACCCTTTCCAAAGTTTGACCCTGCGACTTATTAATTGTTATAGCATATGCTAATCGTATCGGAAACTGTTTTCTACACATTATAAATGGAAAATCATTTTCTAATGAGATGAATTTTATCTTCGGTAATAATATCATTTTCTTCTTCCTGGGTCCTTGGGCGATCGATTGAACAATGAGTACATGAGGTTTAATCTCCATTACAATTATTTTTGTCCCATTACATAATCCATTATCGACATGTAAATTTCTGAGAAGCATTACAAGACAGCCTTCTTTTAATATTAATCTATGAGGTGGAAAACCATTCGGAGTAATTGAATGTAAATATTCTACAGGAATAACATTTTGATTCGGTTCATTCTCACTCATATTTGTATCTACACTATAGAATATCGTTTCTCTTCCATTAAGTTGTCGTATAATTTGACCATTCAAATCTAACACATCTTGATTGAGTGTAGTTAAGATTGCAGAATTTTCTACGTTGCGATCTGCCTTTTCAATTTTATCTCCATATATTTCTCGGATGATATTTTCTTCACACAAATTTTTTGTATTAACTTTAATGGCATGATTTTCTTTTTCAAAATCACTTTCAAATCGACCTTTACCTACTGCTAACAGCCACTTTTGGAAATCCCTATCTGACGCTTTCAATCGAAAATTTACACTTAATGACATTTTTCTGAAATATTTCCACAAGAAACTTCTTTTAATGCATTCCTCCACAATTGCAGTTCGATTCCCATGCTTGACAATGGGTAATATTTGTCTGAAATCACCTGATAATAATACCACTTTTCCACCAAATATTTTATGAGTTTTCATGATATCTTTCAACAATAAATTTACTGTTCGAAAAGCATATTTTGTAGCCATTGTTACTTCATCCCATATGATCAATTTACTTTTTTCAATTAGTTGCCACATTTTTGATTTTTTGTACAGACTACATGTTGAATTTTCATTCAGTACCAATGGTAACTTGAATGTTGAATGCACCGTTTTTCCATTTTCCAATAGATTTGCAGCAATCCCAGTCCATGCTACGGGTATTACCTCATAATCTTTATATATCAATTTTTTAATGATCCCATTTAGCAGATAGCTTTTTCCAGTTCCACCTGGACCATCTAAGAAAAAATATCTCTCTTTTTGGTCCTCATTTTCTACTGCATCCATGACTGCTTCATATACTTGTTTTTGGTCACCATTCAAACTTTCCTCAATTTCGATAATTTCATCTTCTAATTGTTCTCGTTCGGTTTCATTTGTCAGTTGTTGATCATATTGATCTAAATTCAGTGTCATATCTATTTTTGGGAGATCAAAGTTGCTGAGAGATAAGCCATTATCTGTCAAAATTGCTTCTATTGTTATTAATGCTATATTTTCTCCTCTTTTATTCTGTTGATTTTGATCCATAAAATGTTCCTTGTATTTGTGCCACAAATCTGAAGCATTATTTGGGAAACAGAATGCACATATGTATGCGAATAATTCACATAATTGTTTCGGAAATTTGAAATTTATAGCTTCTTCAAGACATAATGTTATTTCTTCTTCGTTTTCTACCAAATCTCTCTCCTTTGCCGCTTCATGGAATGTATCGTATGTTATATTTTCATAAGTTCGTAAATCTTCAAAACTTTTTGCTCCCCTCACATGCAATAATAATAATCTCAGACAATATCTTTCTGTTTCACATAGACTGACAAAATATATTCTAGTTATTATTGTTTTTTAATTCGTTTCCTTTCCTTCCATTTTTTATCTTTGTTATCAAATCGGTAATGATAAGGAATTTCAGTATACAGGTATTTCCGTGCTTTAGGATCATCTTTGTTTAATTCACACCACGCTGTTAGTGTTGTATTTTTATATGAATTTAAAGCTTCCTCTTCTACTCCTTCCTTAAAATAAACATTTTGTTGATTTTCTAAGTGGATAGCTAATCGAATAGTTGTGTGTGATTGCTCGTGCATTTCAAATTCGTAGATTCTATGCATTGCTTCTGGAGGACATACATATCGAGTTGATAAATATTGATGAATTTCATCATATTTATATTCATTAGAATCTTCATTCCTTATTTTGATTAATGCTGAATCATGTCCTTGTAAATTTTGAAGTTCGATAGATTATTTTAATTGAGGGAGCATCTTAAATTTATCTCGGGAATAAATAAATAAAATTAACCTAATGGTCCAATCACTGTTAAATCAAATGGGACTGCGAGATAAATAAAAATCCATCCTCCGGGCCAAATTCTATAAAATTATCAACCCTAGGATATAATTCACCCCCGAAACAAATTTAATCCCAGGATTTAAATAGCTAACAGGGGTTAGTGTAACTGGACCTTAGAAAACTAATTAAGTTCAAGTACTGAACCATGGAGAATAGAGGTACTGAACTTATTGCTTTCATTAGAATTGAATTTAGTGCGCCAATCAACATGGCGACTATCTATCCTCTAGGCATATTCTCATGAATCAATCCGATTTTTATTAATTGAGTGGAAAATGGTCCATGTTATGACCTCAATCATTGGCTATCAATCACCAGCAAACGATTTCCTATCGATTCAGTGCCTGATGAAGTCATTTAAATGAATTCGCAAAAAATGAGGGGCTAACTTCCACCCTAATTTTTAAAAAATTATTAAAAATATAACAATCAACTATCAAACATAATTTGTTTGCTAGCAATAACCAGCAAAGCATTCGCAATCGATAGAGATTTTTTAATTAATTTATTGTTTACTATGGGGTGTTAACTATTCGGAGCTGCGAAGTTACTATTGCACAGGCTGAGAGTGGTGCCCCCCCTCCAAAGCAAAAGAAAGGATTTCGTGATTACAATGCTCGTTTGAAGAAGATCGTTGAGAGCTATAATTCTGATAATATTGATGAATATTTGAAAAGTATTGCAAACATTATCACTTTTTGATTTATTGCTGAATATTTTTGATGTTTGTTTTCATTGTATCCTTATAAATTGAATAAATTTCTTTTCTGTATTTACTGTGTCCTTATTGATGAGAAGAGAGGGTTATTTGTGTCTTTTTTTCAAAATGTGATTTTTGCTTTTTTTGATTTCCCAGGAGAAATTTTTATTTCTAGTTTTTGAATAGGTTTTTTCGGGAATTTTTTTCCGGGGGAATTTTTTTTCGCAGGAAATTTTTTCCGGGGAAATTTTTTTCGGGGAAGCTTTTTTGGGGCAGAAGATTCCAAGAACCGATATTCCACACCATCCATCATACGAATGAGCAAAAAGTTTATTTTCTCAAGTATCTCTACGCAAGCCTCAGCACTTCCGACATTTTGAGTGGTCATTGGAATATACGATCCACGTCGAAGGTATTGTTAATCGTTCGATATTCCATGGTATCAACCCTTGTTGAATAGTTCATGTTTTAACATTGATCAAAATTCATAATCCAGAAAACGAAATCATCGATTACACGATTCAAGAAAAATATCACTCCTTCAATACTCCTTTTCTTATTGCGATTCATTATCAGGTTACGTCCAACACCTGAGGTATTACTTTTCGTATATCAGTATATCCGCATGTCGAGCTTTGAATATTACCATGGATTTTTATGTAGTTCTTCATCTTATACAGGCGATTTGAAAATTGATTTTATTATTCTGACCGGATTTCATTATTATGCCGAAGTTGAATCGAAAAAGTCTGGCGATGAGACATAATGAGCAGAAAAAAAGAATACACCAATTACGATTGTGTCGAAAGAAAGATAACCTTGAGTTCGAAACGAAGAGAGAGAAGCCTTCATCAGGCACGAAAATCAAAAAACCAATTGGTTCAAATATTAACATTGATTATCCTATGAATAATACAGCATCTAGTTCTGCAGAAGATCAAAAACCACGACATAACAGAAATGTCAACACTGAACGAAAAATCCTTCAGCCCTCAATAATTCCACCCACTTCAAATAAAACTCATGACTATTTCACTCGCACTAGAATGACTCCATCGCCGAAAGAAAAAGACACAACCGAGAAGACACAATTTCCAAAAGAATCATGTCAAATGACTCAAGAACGTAAAATTAAATGTACCACATCTTTTTCACAGAGAACTGTCAAAAATAGACAAAGAATAAAAATTCTTCGTCAAGGTAAAGATTATGCTGATCAAGAACGCGGCATTAATAAAGAAAGGCTCGAAAAGAAGAGAGAAGATCCGAATTATACAATCAATGAAAGAGTTATCAATAGAAAGAAGAAAAAATTGTCTAGAGGAGTGGAATACTCGATTTCCGTGAGTGTTATGAAATTGTGCTAAGCTCAAGACTTGAACGCGACAAGAAATTTCTAAAGGAATATAATCTTATCAAAACTATCATAAAACATCGTACGAACTTTCCTGATATTGTATGTATTTACTGTGATAATTTATTTTTTCACACATTCATGAAGAAATATGTTCGATCTCAGTATAAGTTTAATTGGAATCAAACTCAACTTGAATCTTTTTTCATAAAAATTGAAAATAATCTCTCAAAGTACATATGCACTACATGTCACCGATACGTATCACAGAAAAAAGTACCGAAAACAGCGGCCTATGATTTGAAATTTCTTCCAATAAAAAGGTTAATTTGAAGCGGCCTTGCGGTCAGTAAAAATCAGTCAATCAGGTGTAAATTGGCATGTTAATCTGTCGACGTTTCGACCTCAATTCTGAGGTCCTCATCAGGACAACAACACCATAATTTATTATTTTCTGTTGAGGAAGATTTGTTGAGTCTTGAAGAAGTCTGAGTTGCTCCAACCCACAATATCTTTTTAGCCGTGACAGTTAGGAAACCAAGTTATATGACAAAAAATGTGTCTTTTGACGTGAAGAACATTTTTCGTTCTGAAATTTTTTTCCTATCTCTCACCGTTTTTCCGAGAGAGCGTTTTGAACAATAAAATTGTTATAAACAAATAGACGGCCCGTGCTTTTGCAAAAATGGTTATCATATTCGTGAGCAGCGACCCCGAAAACGTAAAAACCACACACACACACACAGACAAACATCTCTCCCAAAATGTCATGAAATGTTTCTAGGGGTCATAAAACGTGGAGATCAGGTGAAATTTCCATTTTCGATTTTCGGACCCATTACAATAACTTCCCTCTAGGATCGGGAAGTTAATAAATGAATAAATACATAATAAATAAAATCAATACACAAAACAGTGTAATGAATATATTCCCCATTGCGCTTCAATGAGCAACTCTTACAGCAGCGATAAATTTATACGCTTTTATCATTTTCTCAGAAACAGTGATCATATATACTGTGAATATTGAAGGGGCAATAGGAAAATATTCCTTGTGGGGGTTCACAAGTGCTCAAGGGGCCCATACACGAGGCGTTCCGGATGCCGGAGTCCAGGCGTCCTGGACACCTGGCATCCAGGAGGCTTCGAAAAACGCCCACACACGAGGGAATCCAACTCTGTTGAAACCGATATGTTGACCTCTGTTGACCTATCAAATGTTTAAGAATAGTAATCATAATATTATCGAATGCATAACTCTGGAGGAATACATTGAATTAATAAATTAATTTTCATTACAACTCTGCCCTTCTTAATTGAGGTAACATAGAGGAGGTAATAATGGAGTACCGTTGGAAATTTTTGGATGAAATATTTTTGTTGAATGAGGAACATTTTGACAATCGTTCAACGCGTGACTGCCGACAATGTAATATACATATTAACTGTAGACACATAGAAAAAAAATTATTGAAATGTAGGCATCCTAGAATATACGAAAGTATACACCAAATAAGAATAGCTCACTTGTTCTCAGAGGAATAATCCCACAAATCTTGTAATTGAGGTGTTCTGAAAAATGCGAGCAGAAAAGATGTATGAAAATATGGTTTTCCGTGTTTTTACCATATGATCACGCTCAGAGTTCTGTGAATTATAAGTATACTTCTCTAGGACCCCCCGATGGTAAAAAATCAATAAAATTTTAGGTCAAGAAACTTTGAGTGATTGGAAAAAAACCAAAAAATAAAATAAGAATGCAAATAGACAAAATGAATGAAAATGTGTTTTTCCGTTTTTTTACAACATGATCAGGGTTCTGTAGATTTTAGGAATACTTCTCTAGGACCTGTGATAATAAAGGGGAAACATGGCTCCTTTAGTAGCTAATAAACTGTCTTCATCATCCAAAAAGAATCTATCATGGTAAATCACGCGCAGAGAGGAAAAACAAGCTGGCGTTCACGTTATGTGATTGCAGATATGTGTTATTTTTTTACGCTTTTTTTTCATTGCCATCAATCAATTGATGGTGGGCTTCCGAATGGGTTTTTGAATATTTTCCTTTCATTTATTATTTTATTATTTTTTTTTTGTTATAATTTATTACAAGTAATTTAGTGGTCTTTCTCTTAAGAAGATTTAATGGTGTAGCTTTCATCCTTAGCGTCTACATTTTCCCTTCACTCTCATCTGCTTTTCGCGTTTGCCATTTTTCTTTTATCTCGTTCGCTTTTACTAATCTCTGCCTTTTTAGTTTCTCTATTTGTTCATCAGTTTTTCGTTTTCTGTCTTGTTCAACGGTAGTCTCTGTTCTATCTCTTTGTTCTTGAGTGCAATTTTTCTCAAAGAAATACATTCCTGAATTTTTTTTTTTTCAAAATTTCTCTGCTCTCAGTAAAAAACCATAAGGTCTTCCCCAATGCGTTAATCGATGAGATCTAAGAAAATCCAATTTTTCTAAAGAAGTAATGAATGTATTTCTAGTTTATTGTACATTACTTGTCTAGCCTTGAAGAAAGCTTCTCCTTTGGTATTTTCATCACTTTCATAGTATCCAAAATTAGAATGTTGCCGGCCATTTTTCAATCCAATTTTGATAATGGTTGAGCATCCCACATGGAATTTTCCATCCCTCATTTCTTCGAAATCTAGAATTTGTGTATGAATCCTTAATAATTTTCTTATGAGAAAACATTTGCATGTTTTGGGTCACTTTGTGTTCATGATTTTAGTATAGAAAAGGCCGGAATTAGTGGCACTAACGTGGCTGATCAGCATACCCTGTACACAGTATTGACCACATGACTATAGATGTGGAGATTTTTACTCGTTGAATTTTTCTAATAAATTGTATGAGAAAATTTTCAAAAAAATAATACACAATCAGATCATTCAAATTACATTTTTCAATATGTTAATTTTCTTTCAAACATCTCCTTATGAATAAATAATGAATATTGTTTAAAAAACGGTCGATCATCTTGTATCATGTATCAAACAATTTCTTTTTTTCTCACATTTCGAATGAAAAATTCAGATTTTAATCTTTAATCAGAAAAAAGTTACGCTTTTTTCCATAAAACGCTGGGTTAAATGTTAATCTTTCAAAATTAATTTTTTAAAAACTAAAACGTTCATAAGGTCGAGTAATAAATTACGATTAAAACATCTAATAACACTTTCAGACGATTCTTTGTAGTTTTCAAACATCTTTAAATTTTATGACACTGATGAGCTACTTTAAATCATTCTAAATAAATTGACTTCGTCTGAGACACCTAAATCAATTGAATTGAATTCAAAAATTTATTTTTCGCATTTGTACCATCTACTATTTATTACTTTACAAGCAGACTCGGCGAAATTGGAGACCAGAACACCTTAGTCTCTCTTTATCGCAGTTTATCAAACGTGAATTCACATTACCTATTTTTTGGTCTACTAGATGATGTGACCATCCTATTTTTCGGAATGCATCATTTGCTGTGTAGATGAGTCCAGTATGGATATCGGTGTAAGATTTTGTCATTTTATTCATTATTTTTTCCCTAAATTTTATGTATATAGGTTATAGATTTATCGTAATGATTCTTCAATTTCTAATTTTCCAGAAAAATCAATCGGCTCTTCTTTAACGATCTTCTTTACCGTCTTTCTTGTTCCGTCTCGATACTATTCTTTCAATATTCCTTTCTCTTTCTTTTTATTTCTCCTCTTTCTCTCGTTCTCTATTTGTGATCTCTTTTTCTGAAATATCTCTTTTAATGGTCCTTGTCTGTTTTGTTTTTTTCAACTCATTCATTTTTTTGTATATCATATAATTCTGAAGTTTGTAGGCGGAGTTCTATTTTATTCAGATTTTCCAAATTAATTATTCAAATTTATTTTGGTTGGCAATGAGAGGTTTGAGAAGTACAATTAATTATTATAAAATAAAATATTCCAATGAGATGATTTTCCAATATCATCTCTTGCGTTTATAGAAAAAGATTAATAATATTTTGTCCTCAAAATAATTTGCAGTGAATGTCGCCTTCTTATTCCTGGCTTTCCTCTTTTTCTGAAAATCAAAAAAACACTGTATAACCACTCAATGCTACCAATTTCTTGTCTTTTCATCAAGTGAATTATTTGTTCTTCTTTAATAACTTCTTGTATCATAATTTAAATCAACATGCATTTATTTGTAAGTAGATATTTGTAATTCCCTGTTGTAAATCGTACCTATTTGTTCTTTTCCTTTTTTGTGAACGCCGCGGTAGATCATTTCCGTCAGTTGAGGAAATTGAGGATTGAGGATTGCCCTCATTGACTCCGATCGAAATTGGTCTAGGATCACTAACGAAACCAGCTTTGACTATTGGACGCCTCTCATCGTCTCCGTTTTCATAATCGTCTCGTTCAAAATTGTGACTAAAAGCCATTATTTCCCCTTGATTCAACATTTGTTGATCCATTTCTTCTATCTGCACTCACACTTGTCATGAAATCTGACATTTAGTTTTTTTTTTGTTTTTATGGAATGAAGATCATTATTCATTTTTTTTTCAAATTATCACTTTTTTTCAAATTTCACTCGAGTTTCCATTCCATTCCTCCGGGCAAATATGTAGTCGCGAATTTTCCATTTCGACAAAATTTCCAAAGATTTGTGTGGCTGAAAAAAATAACTCACTTGTTGACCTTGAAAAGACTGAAAAGCCGTTTTTGTAGCTGAAAAAATAACTCACTTGTTGGAAAAATAATATATTTTTGTGGAATCCGTTGATGGAATCCAAGAATTAAAGTTGAGGCCAAAAATATCAAAACATGTAGAAAAAAAATATAAGGAGAAAATTCATCAAGCCTCTTAATCGCGAAACCGCGAATTTTCTATTTCGACTCTTCCCTCGCTTTTTGAATAGCAGGCCTTCTCCGATAATTGGCTGAATTTTCATCTATAAAATGCAAGAAGAGAAATAAAGCGCAAAAACAGAAGAACATGTAAAAAAAATACGTATATGAGAAAAAGCCTTCTCTCAGGACTCTCTGAATTTTCTAGACATTTCTTGGGAACCCTCTGATGGAAATTCGACAGAATTGAGGACAAAAACCCGAGAATATTCGTGTAGCGATTCATATGAGGTCAAGTGCTGTACACAGTATATTTTGTATTTAGGATTGTGAAGTCCCGCGTTTTTGGCTCAGGTGGTAATTTAGCATGTGGATAAGTGAGAAAAGAGATATCATCGATACGTTCAAGTTTATCATTCAAGCCAAAGTGTCACTTGTCTATCAGGTTGGAAAACTTGTTGTTGATATCGTCATTATTGTTAACTTGTAATTCAACATTGAGTAGTATGTATAAGATAGTGATAGTGCAGATAGAGGTTGTTAATGTAGTTACGTAAATGAATTCAAGATGAACAGGCATGAAAGTATTGTTCAAATTTTTTGTATATCGAATGCCTGTATTGATAAATATGTCTTAAAAACAATGAAAAATAATACATAAGTCGAACAACTTCAGGTTTATGTTTCCTATGATTAGATTATTTTCAGTTGTGGGGTTAGAGAACTTCGAATGATTGAAATCAATTTGATATATCCACATCCGATAACTTATATTGAGGAAGGTGTTCCACAAATGTACGTTAATAGTATTTTTTTCGTAATCCATTTTTTGTTATATGATATAATTTTGTAGATTGACAGGCGTAGTCTTTGATGACATTGGAGTGAGGGTAATAGGTGGCAGAAGAATCTTCTGTTTCATTCTTTTCAATGGATGTTATGGATCTGAATCTTTATTCGCTAAAATATTGATTTATGATCAATACTTAGTTAATTTATTCATCAATTCCTTCCCAAGTGTTCATGTAAGTATGAACATACTTATCGTTGGTTAATTATATTATTTCCATTGATTCTTTATGTTTTCATTGCTATTCTTCTTACGAACAGTTGATACATTTACAAAATGTGATACCACGCAGACAGTGTACTGTAGAATTGTTGGATGGAATCTGGGAGAATGAGGATTTTAGTGAATTTGAATGGCATGTAGATTCGCCTCAACAACTTAGTCTACATGGGAGAATACGAATGTGGTCGAGGGAAGTTATTGAATGTGAATAACTGATATTCGATTTGATATACATGTGTAATAAATTTGTCTATGAGATGTCTCTTCATCGATTAATTAAATTTATTGATCTATAAGTTTTAACTTCCCGGGCTAGGGAAGTTATTGTAATCACCCCGAAAATGGAAAATCGAATTTTCATCATATCTCCACGTTTCAAGGTCACCACAACACTCCCCGATAATTTTCAAGATCATGTATGTATGTGTGTGTGTGTGTGTGTGTGTGTGTATGTGGGGTGTATGTGGCCAAAAATTTTGTCCAACGTTATCTCGTGAACGGATGATGTGATCGAGGTCTTCAATGACGCAATCGAAGCGTCTTCCTTCAGCTTAGATCGGAAAAGATTTTGGAGAAAATCGGTCCAGTCGTTCTCCATTTTTTCCAGGAAAACGAGATGATTTTTTTTTTTTTTTTTTTTTCATGAGACTTCATGTTTTCGGGGTCGCTGATCATGAATATGATAACCGTTTTTGCGCAAGCACGAGCCTATTTGTTAATAACAATTTAATTGTTCAAAATGGTCTCTTGCAAGAAGGGTTAAAGTTAGCAAGAAAAGTTTGAAACAAAAAATGTTTGACATGTCAAAAGGCATATTTTTTGTTCTATGACTTGGTTTTGTAATTTTCATGGTTAAAGAATGATTGTGGGTGGGAATATCTCAGGCGGCGCGCTATCCCTATGGCGCAACGGGAGCGAAAAAAAAGATGAAAAGAAATATCGCTTTTTTTTCGTTTTTTTTTTTGTTTGTTCATTTTTCTACTACTTTTGTCAATCTCGGCGTAGAAGCCGAATTAATGAAAGAGAGAAAAGGGGGTAAATGCTACGGAACATTTGAAGAAAATTGAAAAAAATCTAAATTGAAGGATTCCATAAACGATTGTTATAATGAAGGTCATCAACGTTGCAATTGCAATTACAAATGAGATTCAACACTTATTATTTTATCATGAATCCCTTCAATACCCGGCGGCATCGGTAATGTAGGAAATTCCATTATTGGTATTGGGCACAGGACAGTACGCAATTTTGTCGTCTGGCGTTCGATTTGCTTTCGATAGCCGGGGGCGGGGGGGGGGGGGGGGACTTTTCACGAACGAGCATCCGCCATCATTCGATAATCAGCTGTGATCGATCCATCTTTGAGGAACGTTATCAGAGCTTTTTTCAGGATTTTTTAAGAATTATCTTACAAATCATTATTACAATTCTTGCCTTCAGCAGAATTGTAATAATCAATAACGAAAGAGAGAAGATCAGTGTCAGCCAAAGGCGACAATCGATAAAAATAAAAGTAATTGTTTGCTACAGGCGACACGAAATTGGGAGTTCAGTGAAAATTAGAGAATTGTCTGCTACGTGCGACACCAGACTGAACATAACAAGAAGAATTGTCGGCCATTGGCGACAATCGATAAAAATAAGAGTAATTGTTTGCCACAGGCGACACAAAATTAGAGTTCAGGCCCAATTTGAAAATCGATTTGGAATTTGATTTCTGCATCGTGTGAGATCAGATTCAACATAATAAGAGAAATCGTCGGCCATTGGTGACAAAAACTCGACGAGAAAAGAGCAGAAGAATTTCTCGGAGAAAATGAGGTCTAAGCGACGATCGAAACGAGAAATAGCCATGAAGAAAAAAAATGTACGTCGTAAAAATGCAAAAAAGGGCATGATTCATCCATCAAGTTTGGATGAATCAGCATGTTGTCAAGAACAACATGATAAAAAGAATGAAACAAAGAAGAATAAGAGGCAAAAAAATAAAGAGCAGATGAGAATCAAACGTTCTGATCCATTCTACAAAAAATTAGAAAGAGAACAGAATCGTACCAGAAACCAACACTCACGAATGAATAATGCCTTTTGAGAGAATGAACAGAACAAGAAACGAGTACAACGTAAACAACAAAATGATAAATTCAAGAAAAAAGCAAATGAAAAGAAGAGAAAATACATGAAATCTAAGAGGCAAAATGAAGAATTTAGAAGAAATGAGAATGATAAAAACAGAAAATATATTGAACGTAAGCGAGGAGAAAGTGTCTTCGGACAAGTTGAACGTAGCAAAAACCGAGTCAGAATGATGATCATTCGACAGCGTGAAAAATATATAAACAATGAACGTAGAAACAACATTGCAAGGAATATTGTTCTACGTCAAAATATACAATATGTAGAGAATGAAATTTCCAATAATCTCAAGAGAAATCGCATTCTTCGACAAAATAAAGCTTACAAATCACGAGAGTTAGCACTAAATGTTGCGAGGAACAAATTGTTGAGGAATTGTTCAAAGCACTATAAGAACGAAATTTCGCGGAATATTGAGCGAAATAAGAAGTTGCGATCCAATAACATCTATAGAAAAGCAGAAAGAAAAGAGACCCAGAAACGAATGAAGAAAATTCGCTGCATGAAAGGATATAAAAAGCGAGAGAGAATGTTGAATATCCAAAGAATAAAGAAGAAACGAACAAATGAGCGTTTTCGAGCCCGAGAATTGAAGAAAAATGCAAACTTTCAAAGAGAGAAAAGAGCATTGATGTATTGAATTTTCGCGAAAATCTCAATAATCTTTTAGTGAGAAATCAAGATACAGATCCAAAGGCAAAAGTTCAACTGAAATTTATCCAATTTCGTGCAGAAACAGCCTCATTCGTGTGCTGTTGTTGCGAAGGCCTTTTTTTCAGATGTTCTGTTGTGAAATTGAATGAAAAAAAAATTATTGGTAAAAGTGGTGGTCCTTTCTTAGCACAAATCAATAATTTCCCATCAGGTTTCATATGCAACACGTGCAAAAATGCTGCATATCTTGGTAAAGTACACAAGTTATCAACAAGTAATGGTCTCCAATTCATACAAGTCCCAAAATCTGTCCGAGAATTGTCTGATCTTGAGGAAAGAATGGTGGCACCAGTATTGAATTTCATGCAAATTCGAGCACTGAAACCCTATACTCTGAATCCGCAATTAGGCCTGAAGGGCAGTGTCGTGAATATTCAAATAGATATTAATGATATGCTACAGGTATTGCCACGTCAATTTGATGAAATGCAGACAGTTCAAATCAAACTGAAAAGACACGTTGATCACAAAAGCCATTATATGTTTGAAGCTATCAGACCAGGTGTGATTTGTGAAGCATTGAAACATTTGATCACGACGCCATTATATGAAAAGTATGACATTAAAATAAATGAGGCCTATTTCCAGAACTATGAAAATGATGATCGTCCGATAAATTTTATAGTTGACAAGGATAATATCATTGATAATGAAACAAATCCGGATATAAACGGAACAGTTGAGCACAATGATATAGAATTCAATGATAAGGAAAATAAGATGAATATTGATCAATTAATTGATTTCAATCAGATAAACAATGACGAGGTTTTGCTCGTTGACCGTAATGCAGAAGTCGTAGAAAAATATGCACCAGTTGTGAATATAGTCGCTCCTGGACAGGATAAACATCCAATGCCTTGGCATAAAATTGAAGACTTGGATGAATTGTGTTATCCCAGAATATTTGCAGGGCACTCATTTAATGTACAAAAACGGATATCTTATTCAGATCGTATGAAGTCAGAAGCAAGACGGTACGATCGAAGATCATGTATTCCTTCGAGAATTTTGTTCATGGCCAAAAAAGGTTTAGAAATTACATGTTCATCGAGTATAAATATATGTTTAAGACGGACGAAGGAAAATGCTGATAAGCCAATCAATGCCGGAAATGCTTTAGATGTTGATTTTAGGAATAATTTGATTGAATTTGATGATGGATTCAGAATGTTAAAATTCGTCAGATCCTCACCGGCATATTGGGAGCATAAGAAGAAAGAACTATTGGCAATGATTCGTCAATTGGGCAAGCCTACTTTCTTCCTAACATTATCAGCTGCTGAAGGCCACTGGCCGGAGTTATTACAAACCTTAATGAAGTACAGCGAAAAGGGTCACACTTTGTCCATCAATGAAGCATATGATCTGGATAATAATATCAAGACTGAATTAATAAGGAATGATCCGGTTACGTGCGCCCGTTATTTTGATCATAAGGTCCAGAAATTTATGTGGCTGTTAAGACAGGAGCAGAGCATATTTGGTGAATATGTACTAGAGGACAGCTATGAACGTGTTGAGTTCCAACAACGTGGAAGCCCGCACGAACATATGCTCTTGTGGTTGAAAAATGCCCCAAAATACAATAATAACAGTGATATAAATGACCATGATCGATTGACTGAATTTATTGATCGTTTTCTCACTTGTGAGTATGATGAGAAGAATCCATACATCAAATTGCAAATGCATAAGCATGGTCATAGTTGCTATAAAGGACAAAAAAAGAGACAATGTCGTTTCCATATCCCTTATCCAGTTATGAGAAAAACAATGATATTGATACCATTAAATGAGAATGAAGCTGTACCAAAACCATATCAATCAATTGATGATCTAATGAATAAGTTTTATAAAGAAGAGGTTTCCATGAGTTATGATGAAATTTTGAAGAAATTAGATATGACTGAAGAAGAGTATATCCTTGCGATTCGTAGCACACTGAAACAAAAGCGAGTATTCTTGAAGAGATCTAGTCTAGAAGTAAGAATTAATTCTTATAATAAAGAGATATTACAATTGTTTGAATCAAATATAGATATGCAATTTATACTAGATGAATATGCCGTGATGGGTTACGTCACTAACTATATTAGTAAAATCGAAGGGGGATTGTCCAAATTATTGAGAGAAGCTGCGATAGACTGCGATAATAACAATAATAGTGTTAAAGAGAAATTTCGAAAGATTGCAAATGTATTTCTCAACGGTAACTTAATGTCATCCCAAGAGGCAGCGTATCACGCTCTACAATTGTCGTTATCAAAAAAAAGTAGAAAGACAATATTCATTAACACAGGGCCAATAACAGAACGTGTTCGTATGTTGAAAACTGATGAAAACCTGAAAAAACTTGATAAAGACTCTACTGAAATATTCATGGCTGATATATTTGATAAATATAGTAGAAGAGAAAGGAAGCTTGATAATATTTGTCTTGCTGATTATGCGGCGAATTATCAAGCATGCAAAAAAAAACCATCAAAAGATGATGATGAAAATGACGATGATGATGAGGATAGAGCGTATAAGCTTCGACTCCATACAGCTGTCATTAGATACCGACGATACAGCTTGAAACAAGATCCAGCAAACTATTATAGAGAGAAGATATTATTATTTATGCCTTGGCGAAATGAAAAACTTGAGGTAGAAAATGTGGATTATGAAAAAGTGTATAAAAATAATGAAGAAATCATAGAAAGCAATCAAGCAAAATACTCCATCATAAGTGATGAAGCTATGGATGAGGCATTAGAACAAGTAGAAAATGACATACGTGCAAGTATACATGAAGGAACTGATGGGAATCCTGCAGCTCATAACATTGATATTTTCCAGCAAGATGGGGCAAATTGTAAAGCTAATGAGCATATAAAAAAAAGTGATACACATAAGACTAGATATACTTGTCCAGCCAGGGTAAAAGAAAATGAACTCCATGATATGATGAGAAATTTAAATTGCAAACAAAAAGAGTTTGTTATGCATATATTGAGTTGTTACAAATTGGGCCAAGTCCCATTCAAAATATTTTTGAGTGGCTCTGCTGGCGTTGGGAAAAGTTATGTCATTAACACACTATATCAGTTAGTAACTAATTATTTCGATAATTTACCTGGAGGCAATATGGATAAAATAATAGTTCTATTATGTGCTCCATCAGGAAAAGCAGCATTCTTAATTAATGGTGTGACATTGCATTCTGCTTTTGCATTACCATGTCAACAATATGGGGCACAAATGGGTCAATTATCAAGTGATCTAGCCAATAACATTCGTGAAAAATTATCAAAAATGCAACTCCTAATAATTGATGAAATTTCAATGGTAAGTTGTACAATACTAGGTTGGATCGATACACGATTACGACAAATAAAAGGTGTGAATCAACCCTTCGGTGGGATTTGTGTATTAGCGTGCGGTGATTTGAATCAACTACCACCTGTGAAAGACAAGCCTGTTTACCAAGTTTCAAGACGAAATGAACTAGCACCATTCCTCGACATCAATCCGTTATGGAATGAATTTGAATTTTATGAATTGACTGAGATAATGCGTCAAAAAGATGATTTAGCATTTATAAATGCACTAAATAATCTAGCGCTTGGTAACATGACAGAAGACGATATAGAATTGATCAGATCACGAGAAATCTTGAAAGGGAATGAGGTTCCAGAGACGGCCATAAGATTATATGCAACCAATGCAAATGTAATTGCATACAATGCATTTAAAATTGCAGAATGTACCAGTGAGTTGGTCATTTCAACCGCTGAAGATACCTTTCCAAAAGATATGAATCCACAAACCAAAAAATTTCTATTGCAATCAATTAAAAAACAAGGAAAAAAAAGCACGACTGAATTACTACCTAAACTTGAACTAAAAATCAATATAAAATATATGATAATAAACAATATTGATGTTGAAGATGGATTGGTAAATGGAGCATGTGGGGTCTTGAAATTGATCACATTCAAAGGAAATAGCACGATTCCTTCTATATTATGGTTTGATTTTCAATTGCCAAGAGTTGGAGTTAAAGCAAGAAGGCAGTATCATGATTATATGGGAAGGGAAAATATTAATCGAAACTGGACACCAATCATCAAAAATGCACTCCAATTGGACATTGATGATAATCAAAAACATCGAATCATGCGACACCAATTTCCTGTTATACCTGCAGAAGCAATAACAATCCATAAAAGTCAGGGACAAACTTATGAAAAGATATGCTTGGATTTTACCAAGTCAGAAAGGCGAACTTTGCCAATGTTGTACGTAGCTCTGAGTAGAGTAACATCATTAAACGGTCTGTATATTTTAGGAGAGTTTCAATTATCAAAAATGCAAACCAACAAAGCTGCTACAACGAATATAGCTTTGAGCGAATTAACGCGTTTGAGAAATACCAGACAATTAACATTATCGTATGATAATTTAATGTGTGAAAATGGCCCAAAAATTGTGTATCAAAATGTTGGGACCTTGAAAAATAAGCTAATTCACATAACAAATGATCAGTGGTTCCTTCGAAGTGATGTATTGGTTTTGAGTGAAACTCTAACAAATGAAAATGACGATTTAGCAATCGAAAATTACCGGATTGTATTCAGATCCAATTACAGCTCGAGTAGCCGAGGATTGATTTGCTATGTAAAAAACCGTTTTCAAGCAGAATTGGTATCGGTTGAACGCGAATTCAATGCGAATGCAAACTTTGAATTATTCACCATAAAAATGGATGATTATCATATAATCAGCGGTTATAAATCGCCGAAAACCACGAAAACGATGTTCGAAAAAGTTCTAAACAATGTTATGGAGAACATCCCAATTCACAGCAAGACAGTTTTGATCGGAGATTTCAATTACAATGTTGTAAATCATGAAGACGACGCAAACAATCCAAATTATCTCATAAATTATCTGAATCATCATGAATTACAGACAAAATTACCGCCATCAAGTGTAACGACAAATCTGAATACACAAATAGATATAATTTTCGCTAATTTCGATGCTATTGATTGTGGTGTATACGAAACATACTTCAGTTATCATAAACCAATTTATGCAATACTAGATAGGAAACCTGTAAAGGAAAACCATAGGATGATTGCCAATAAAGATGACATCAAGAAAACAATGAATTCTGATACCAAATGCATGGACGTTATGGATGATCGGTATAACAACCACCAAAATCTTGATGGATTTAGCAATTCGCAAACTACAGAAAAAGCGGATTTGGATACTGAATGTATTAATGTTTCGGATGATGATAAGAATATTGATGAGAATCTCGACAGAGGTAGATTAGCACCAATTTACTGTCGGGACGATGATTATAATTATGCTATAGTTGTTGAACGATGCGAGGAAGTGACGAATGACGGGGTTTATATTCAAGATTATCATGTCAATTTCTTCCATGAAATAATGAACAAGCAATTGGAAGAACGTGGAATCTTCAATTTTGCGCAAGACGTAGGATTTGTAAGGGCCTTTGTATATAATCTGCAGCAAATTCCCGAAACCGCGAGCAATATTCAGATTCTCTACGATGGACTTTTGGGCAATCCTAAAGGAGGAGATTTACCTGTAGGGCATTGGGTTTGCACAAGATATGATGGTAATGGCAATGTTCACATTTATGACAGTATGAATCTAGGTTACTTGACTCGAATTGAAACCGATTATCTGGATGCACTTTATAGATTTCCGAAAAAAAACATATTCCACAGAGTACAACAACAAACCAATGGCATTGATTGTGGGGTATTCGCGATATTTTTCGCAACATTATTATGCTGCAATAGAGATCTGAGTGAACGAACCGATCACAATGTAAGTCTTATGCGATATCAAGTATCATCAATGCTCTTAAATCGAAGATTATTGGATTTCAATACGCGTTGACTTGGAATCTGAGTTAATTCTGACTGGAAAGAAAACATGCGCGTCAAAAATGCAAAACATGGCGTAATTGATTCCATAAGTTGGAAAGAGACGGCTTCCTGTCTTCCTACAACGAAGATAATTTTTCTGTTGCTACGGTTTCCACTGAGATGAATTTTTCATCATTTATAATAAAAAAAAAAAGCTGGGGTGGCTGTATCTATCGCGGCACTAGCCAGTGCCGCTGATACACCCGATGAGTTTTAACGTGGACACGTCTATGTAGCCTAGGTAATGATGTTAGAATCTGAATGAAATGGAAAATGTCAAGTAGAGAGGAAAAACGTGATGAACAATGAATCTCCCAACATAATTTCCAACTATTTTCGAAAATTAAGAGGAATGTCTCAGACGATTTTCAGATTTTCGAGAAAATTCCAGAAATGGTTACAAAGTTCCATAATGTTTTAGATCATTCTAGAAATATTCTATAATATTTGGAGAATCGATCCGAATTCCTCAAACAGTTTTTGACTTTTCTAGCAAATCCTAAAAATTTCTAAAAAGTTCCGTACTGTTCTGAAACATTCTGGAAACATTAAACAATATTTGGAGAATCGACATGAGTTTCGCAAATGATTTTCAAATTTTGGAGGAAATACCAGAAATTTCTAGAAAATTCCATAATGTCTTGGAACATTCTGGAAACATGAAACGATATGTGGACGATCGACATGAGTTTCTCAAACGGTTCTGGAATTTTCGACTAAATTCCAGAAATTTCTAGAAAATTCCATAACGTCCTAGAACATTCTGGAAATATGAAACGATATGTGGAGGATCGACATGAGTTTCTCAAACGGTTCTCGAATTTTCGACTAAATTCCAGAAATTTCTAGAAAATTCCATAACGTCCTAGAACATTCTGGAAACATTAAACGATATTCGGAGAATTGAAATGAATCTCCCACACGGTTCTCGAATTTTCGAGAAGATTCTAAAAATTTCTAGAAAGTTCCAGAATGTCCTGGAACATTCTGGAAATATGAAACGATATTTGGAGAATCGACATGAGTTTCCCAAACGGTTCTCGATTTTTCGACTAAATTCCAGAAATTTCTAGAAAGTTCCATAATGTCCTGGAACATTCTAGAAACATTGAACAATATTCGGAGAATTGAAATGAATCTCCCAAACGGTTCTCGAATTTTCAAGAAGATTCTAGAAATTTCTAGAAATGTTACGGTGTCGGTGTCGCGGTGTCGGTGTCGCGGTGTCGGTGTCGCGGTGTCGATGTCGCGGTGTCGGTGTCGGTGTCACGGTGTCGGTGTCGGTGTCGGTGTCGGTGTCGGTATCGGTGTCGGTGTCGGTGTCGGTGTCGGTGTCGGTGTCGGTGTCGGTGTCACGGTGTCTCGGTATCGGTGTCGTTTTTTTCTCAGAACGGGAAGTAAGACGTGTCCACGTCAAAATTGCAAAAAATATTTAATACCTGTAATGTGTAGAGGCAAGGCTCTGAAGTTCTAAAAAATATCAATTTGACCATGAAAGACTACAAAAATGAATGAATTAGTGGATTGAAAAGTTGAAATTTATTATTCAGGGATTGGTTTTTTTTTTTTTAAGAGAACAATAGATCCCCCGGCGTCTCGCCACTTACATGCTCACTCCAATTTATTATCCTCAAAGAGAACACTGAGAATTTGTTATTTTATTATTTAGTATCTATATAGAATTTAAAATGAACAGATTCAACATGTTATCGATTCTGAGATCCTACTTCTACGTGTTGAAGTTCTTGCTGGGATGGATGTTCAATTCATATCAGTCAAATTTATAAGAATTAAGACACCATTCAATATTAATTTAGCGATTTGCAATGTTATGATATTGAACATTATTGAATTTCAATACATGTTAAACATGAAAATGATTCAAGAAAATGAAGCATATTCACTCTTTCTAGTAACTTCTTACTAGGTGGAAAAATCGAGTATTCAAAAAAATTTGTCATGCTTCAAAAGAAGTGAGAAAAGACCCTTTGTGTTCTTATAGTTGGGGAATGAGACTTTGAGGAGTCATTCATAACGTCATCACACAGTGAGAAAACAATACATTTCGGAGGAATGATGAAAGAATGATACTGTTTCATCTGAGGGTATTTTGAATTGAAAATGGAAAAAAGGAGAAAAAACTGCAATGGAAATGTTTCAAATTTCTGAATTTTCAGAAGTTTGTTAACATTCAGAAGCATTTGATACAAAAAAAATTACTGAGGCTGTCGGAAAGTTGAAAATAAATTATTGCGACCCGAAGTAGTACTTTTAGCACGTAGTATAATATATGAATTAAATGTTCCTCTCAATGAATCGGTAGAGAAAAGAAAGAAATGTTTCCCCCGAAAATATCATTGATATATATATCCATAAGAATTTCAATACAAATAGACAGAGCACGGAATTAACCACTTAAATGGCGCCACACAGCGGTGAGTTGCCAAATTAAGAAATCTGGACTTTGATTGATTACCGATATGACAGAATATCATCTAGATGTCGCATATATAGTTCTCCCTATGAAAGAAACTTGCCTCAGTACTCCCCACTGTCGCGAATTCAGCTTTCAATCCATAGCCCCCACCACTCAAACTCATGTCGTTTCTTTCCTGGCATGGACTTTATGGATGATTGACTGGTGTCGGGCGAGACACAGTACGTTTATAAATCTATATTTAGTGTATATCTACTATTAGCGTGTTGCAAACGTTCGGATCAACGGGAGCACGTGGTAAGTAGAGAATTCTAGATTTTTGTGAGCCGTGAAATAATTTTTTTTATCAATTCATTATCATTGGAATGTTTTCGATAACCTAAGACGTTCCATTTATATTTCAGATTGTTGCAATATCCTGTCCGAAAACTGGAAATTAAAAATTTCCAAAAAGAAGATGGCTCAGGCATTCGATGATGAGTAACAGTGTAAAATGATGAAAATATTTCGCTTTTAATTCGTGAGTGAATTGATTATTTCCAAGGAAATTAATCATAAAATTAAAAAAAAATTGAAAGTAAAATTAAATTTAAATTTGTATTTAGTGGGTGATAAATCGAAAATAACAAATTTAAATTTAGACATAAATTGTAAATTTTTTCTATTCATTTATTCAAATAAATTAATATTTTTACATAAAGAAAAGCAGGGATTAGATTAAGCAGGAGAATGCGGCTGAAGGCCATTTCGATGAAAGAACCAGTGTTTACATCCTGACGGTTTTATCGATTTAATTCACATTCCGCTCATTCTCACTGCGTTGAATAGTCAACACATTCAAATAAAAAGTTTATGAGAATTGTGAACACCGAGAATTGAGTATCACAAACATCAAAATAATTGTAACAAATGCAATAGAAAATTAGAGCGATTTCGCTAGGGGATTCCATTGAAAATCTATTGAATTTTCATTGTAAATTCTATTAGATATTAACGAATTTTTCATGAGATATTTTTTTTCATTGAAAATATTCAATAGAAAATTGTTCTATTAAAAAAAAAAAACAAAAATCTATACAGTTAATTTGGTCGACATTTTTCCAAGTAATTTCTCGGTATAAAATTTTTCTTGGAAGTTCTTCACATTGTATTTTTCTTCGTCTTCCATTAAAAAAATTTTTTTTTTATTCCATTAAAAAATTGAAGCGAAAAAAAACTTATAGCAGGAAGTTTATGGCGAGAAAATTCAATAGAAAAATTTCAATGCGATACATGGTGTCGAAAAACTGAAATTGATTGATTCTTCTGTCCATAAAAAAAATGTTCCATTCAATATTTCTATGGGAAAGATCGCGCTGGAATTGGATAAAATTTTCAATAGAATCGATATTAAATAGAATTTAAATAGAATTCTTAGCGAATTTGTTCGGATTTTCTATTGAATTTTTCAATACGCGGAGTAACTTGTGATTTTTTTCACTCATTTCTCATTCTCTCTTTCTCCACAGAGCTCCTAGATCAACTGCAGAGATTGCTAGGTTTCCCGAATGAGGATGAAGATCCTGTAGAACCTGATCCCAACAATGATGATCCATTGAACTTGAGACCAGAGGGGAATCAGAATGAAGAGCAACAGGCTGAAGGTGCAGGAGCAGGAGCAAGAGCAGGCATTGAAAACCTGGTTCTACTCCTCCAACGACAACAGCAGCAGCAACAACAACAGCTGCAACGAGAGCTACTCCAGGCAATCATGGCTAGGCGCCCACGAACACCTCAAGAATTTATAACAATGTTACGTACTTTTATTCAGGCTCAGCAACATCAACGAAATCATCGTAAGCAAATATTTAATAACTTTTGTTGTTCACTATAGTTTGTTAAATGTTTCAATTTTCCAATTAACATTTTTAGTTGAATAGTAGAAAGGCATCAATCGGAGAATTCTATATACCATATTTTTCAAGTTTCGGGGAGAATAGTGGTGGTAATGGACTAGAAAACGATTTCTTTACGAATTTTATTGATTTCAACGAATTACTTTTGATCGCAGAGAATAAGTACATTAATTTTTTTAAATCAAAGTAGTAATTAACATTTATTTGCTTCTCAAGAAATAATTCTCATGATGAATTCATAATCAGCAACAACTTTTCCCGGGAGTAATTAACTGGAATTATCACGTATAATCCTTCATAAGAAATAGAATTACCGTCCGAAAATTTGATGAGACAGATAAAAAGTGAAAATGATGAAAATGAAAGAACTAGTAGAATTCAAATGCAAACAACTTGTGGTAGATGGCATGTTAAGAAAATTGAAGAACTAAAACAATAACAATCATCAATAATCAAGAATCATCATAACAATGATAGATAATGAGACTCATAATGATTCATGTTTGTACATAGGTCGAGGCAGTAACGGAGGGAACAGTCGTCGATCCTGGCCCGCTGGACGTGGTAGACGTGGTGGTCGTGGTGGTCGTGGTGGACGTGGTGGACGTGGTGGACGCGGTAACCATTCAATGACCGTCTACTTTAACTAAGTCTGCTCGAACCCCTTCTCTTCTGATGATTGGTGAACTCGTAAAAACCAATAGAATGAAAAAAAAAAGAAAGAAAAGAAGAAAATGACTGATAGCTCTTACGATATATATTTGGTGATACTTTAGCTGTGATATTTTTTTTTTGTCATAATTATTTTTTTGTGATTTTTTTCTCACAGGATATTATTTTTAGTTTTTTTTTTGTATTTTCATATAAATCCCTGAATATATTCAATAAAGAGCCAATAGAAAGATGAAAGAAAATGTTATGTTATTGATTCTAATGCAAGCAAAAAAAAGTAGAATATAAAATGATAGAACAATAAGAAAATAGGGAGATGGGAAAAAAATTAAATCGAGAGTGTATTAAAATGAAAGAGAGGAATATATCTTATCGACTAATGTAGCTCATTGAAAATTAATTTCTCAGTACTCGAATATTGATTTGTGTGGAGGATGACGAATCAATTTCAAACATATCAATCAATTTTTTATCATATCTTCACGTTTCAAGGACTCCAGAATCGTTTTCGACCATTTTCAAAAAAATGTCTGTCTGCATGTGTGTGTGTGCGTGTGTGCATATGTATGTTTGCTGTATGTGGCGAAATTTTTCGTGAACGATTTCTGGCAAACAAATAGCCCGATTCGATTTTTTTAATAAATAGACAGGTCTTCATAAAATTCGGCACTGATTATTAGATATTGGATGGAATCGATCTAATAGTTTTTCTAATTTTCGCGAAAAACATGAACGACAGAACTCGTGGATATGTTAGTCACTGATTTTTCATGAGCAAATGTAATCCATCACCCAAATGGATACCTACGGGTTATTAAGATCTAATGAAGTATCCAGTGGAGCTTTATGTATCTCACTCCCCACGTGGAATCTACGACATGGATCTCATTGAGGTGTTGGCGTGACTAGCCAAACCGGGAAGTTTTTTGTGTGGCCCAATCGGGTCGCACACACCATGGGAGCGAGCTTGCGAGCGACCAACAACGCACCACTAGTCAATTTACAAATTTTCTATTTTATTTCTACCATTTTTATGTAGATATAGAATTTTTAATTGATATAAAAATCATGTAATTTTTAAATAAATTTTTTTTTAATTAAATTCAATCATGACTCAAGATTTCTATAATATTTCTCCTTTATTAGAATCCCTCCTATCCTTTTTTTTACAGGTTTCTGACGACAAAAATTCTAGTTTTTCCTCTGATGAAGATTCTGTCTCTGCAAACAACGATGAACCTCATACATCCCTCCAAGACATCTTCGAGACTCTCGAGAATGCTCCTCAAGGCGTCTATTATCAGATTTCTGAAGAAGGAATCCTGATTCCTGATACCCACTTCCCAAACTCAGAACGTGTGATTGGAGATTTCCCTAACAGTTCTCAAGAAGCCCCTAAAAGAGGTAAAGATCTATCCACTCAATCGACAGAAGCCTCAGGAGATGGACCTGCAGAGACTGGGCCTGCATCTACATTAGCGAGCAATGAAGGGATTGATAAAAATAATATCAATCTCGATCGTCTACACCATGAAGAATCTCAAAAGAGGAATAATTCAGAAAATAACGACGAGAAGATAACTGAACACCAATCACCAACACGTCTATCAACCAAGACTCAATGTCCAATCCCAAACTTCCCATCTCCTATCAAAAATGCGCTTCATTGGCCACCTGTCTCCAAACAACTAGCTTCTCGAACCCAACCAAGAAAGGGACCACCATCAGCTGTTACAGGTGATCTTTGGATTGATTTTCACAGAGCTAAACGTGATAAAAAGGTTGCAGAAAAGGAAACAATCCTGAAGAATAAGGCAGAATGACTAGTAAAACGTCAAACCAAGGCTCAGGAGATGGAAATTAGAAGAAACGCTCGTGTGATAAAAAAAGAGAAGAATTTGGAAGACAGAAAGCAGAAAGAGCTTGTCAAGGCTAAGAAAAAGAGTCCCAATGTCGTCGTCAAGAAGGCAGACATGAAGAGGAAACGAGTAGAGAAGAAGATCAGAGCACAGAAGTCAGATATCGCAAAAGAAATGAAAAAAGAATTATTAGATGATAGTAATGAAACTGATAAAGATAACCACAGCTCTCCAGCGAAAGTTCCTTTGAAAGGAATATCGGAAGGGGGTTGAGTCATATATGTACCTTTATGTGATATTTCGTACTATTATAAACAATTTATAACATTTAGCATAGTAAAAACAATCGTTAATATGGTTTCAACTATTGGTTTCGTTAATTTTCCCCGGTCAGTCCCCTTCAATTCACCTAGTCCGGAAACACCGTCATGGCGGTTTCTGTCGTCCGGAAACTCCGACATGGAATCTCTCATTCATTTATCTGAATATTTATCGAATCCATAACTATTTGTAATTGAATTAAGCGTTTTTCCATTCAGAAAGCACCAGGGATGACTTCAGGACTTTCAAGATATTTATTCCACCGAAAAAAAAATAATTATACGTAGTTGTGTTGTGGGTTATTCTTAATCGTCCGGTAACTGGGCCCCTGACGGTACTTGAGAAAATTGAAAAAAAAAAATTATGTGCAATCAAAAAAAAAAAATTAATTTCAACATTTGCCAAAACCCCACAAATACTTCCCATCTTCTGCATAACGTAACCACTTTGACGGTAGTGGAACTTTAGTTGCTGTAACTATAGCGGATGTCCCGAGAGATGACGACAAAGTGGGGGATGAGAGTAACAGAGGAAGAGAATAGCAAAGAACAGAGAGAGAAATAGCTGAATATCAAAAAAAGGAGGGCGTATGTAAGTCTCACGAGGTGATTGGCTGAGTTGCAACGAGTAGACCCGTAGACCCTACAGAGACCGCGAGAACAAACGCGTGGGGCTTCACCTGTTCTACAGTGACTACCAGACAGCCCTCCCTCCCCTCCTTCCCCCTCCGCCGGCTGCTTCATCATGTGCATCTATGAACAAACTTGCCCCCGGGTGTCGATGGACTCTCCACCAACGGACCAGATCCATTCTCATTTCCCCTTTGTCTATTTATTTATTCATATTTTTTATATATTCAATTTTTTTTGTCGATTGTTCATGATTTTTAATTTTTTTGGTTCATGGTGGACTTAATTTTTTAGGGGTTTTTTATAATTTTCGCAAAAAACATAAGAATTATTTTTGGGTTAATCATATTTTTTTGAATTTTCGCGGGGTTTCAATGATCTTATTTTAGGGTCGAGGAGGATGGACAACCTGTCAAATTTATCAGTAATAAATCATTGCACCCTCATCTTAGTGATTGAGCAACTGTGACTCAATTAAAATTGATGAATTCATCAATTTATCTCCCGATTGTATACTCAATTGTAATTAAAATAGGTTTACAACTCCTCAGTTGCTGAAATAAAAAATGACGAGAATTATGAGTCTTACGGTTTGTCAAAGAATCCGGTTATTAATTAATTTAGAAATGTAACTCACTGACATATAAATGACCAATTTATGTCTTTTTTATGCTCACGAAAAACTGCAGATGTGACTGGGAATTCTCGGATGATACATATACGAGAGGGAGAAAAATCGATAAGATAGGTATGAGTGTTAGATGTAATTGAAATTTAATGTATCATTTGCTCGTCTTCATTCTGAGATCCATCAATACATGGATTCTGTAACCTAGAACCTACTTCAATCGAGGACCCCATGTTTTCATACACATGACACTTTTTGATGTCAATGCAATCGAAATTTTTGAAAATTCCACAACTTTTTTCTAATTAAAAAATCTCGGAATAATTTAAAATATATTTTTATCGAATTAATGAAACTTTTGAGTTGAGTTTTCGGTGAATATCTCGGAATCTAAGAGAGATATCGAAATTTTTGTAAAGGACTTTTTCGTAAATCTCATTATTCTCTAGAAAAAAGTCCTTTCAAAAATTACTCCATCTCCTTTAGATCTCGAGATATCCCCAAAAAACACTTCTCGAATCCCAATCTCCCCCAGCCTACCCCTACCTACCATCACATGCACCTGAAGAAACCCCCGCAAATCATTCTTCCACCTCTGAAAGAACCCCCCAAAACCTCCGAAACTCAACAACCGCAATTTATCCAAAACTGAGAATTTATTTTTGGACAGACTCAGGAGATTACTCACCTATCAGTGAACCTCTTTCCCACTCATAATCCACGAGTTGTCCATCATTTTGTTTATGCGAATTCTCGTCGTGGATTTCATGATTTTCACTAGGTGTAGCGGACGGTGCCTCGACATGAACACAAGTGGTTAAACTCATTTATCATTCATCAGTGGTTTTTGTAAATTTTTAATGGTGATTAATGTCTTTTTCAAATTTATGGAATTGTGGAACTGTTAAAAATAATTATTCTAGTGGTTTTTGGGAGTTTTTTAAGAAGTTTCGGGGTTTTTGGGAATTTTTGGGATGTGAGGTTAGATATCAATCATCCTTGAACATCCGATTAAACGTTTTATTAGAGTGAATTTAATGTGCGGTTTTTTATGAATAAAATAACCGGAAAAATTATAGATTAAAATAAACACGATTATAAAAAAGAAACTCGAGTCTTCCAGCGTGCGCACGTTTGTATTGTGGGATAATAAGTAACTGAGGAGTGAGTGTTTTTGGGAATCATCGGCTCGTATACCCCCACCATTGAGGTTGGGCTCGACGGCTGATTGGGCAAACCAAGCCACTGATCCAAAAAGAAAGAGAAGAAGAAGGTTGAGCTCGGGCAATAAGCCCGAACGGCACACTCATTTTTCAGTCTGATCTTACGCATTGTCTTTCGGGGTTATTCGTGGGAAACCAAATGTGTCCGTATGAGACAAGAGGAAAATCATAAGTAAAATCGTGGATTAGATTAAAATCTTCAATCATTAAATTCACGGATAATTTAGTGAAGTGATTTTGGATGGTTTTTATCATCAGTGGTGTTTAATTGTGACACGAGTGGGATTATTCTAATGCATTTCAGTGCTTTTTGAGGGTGCAGTGAGGAACATTGACTCTATCACGGCAGGATTCAGTTTTTGGTGAATTTATCCTGAATTTCAAGGTAAGATTGAAATTTAGTAGATAGGTTAGGCCGTCCCTGGCCCAGCGATTTTTTGGGAAGTAGTTGAGGGGTCCTCCGCAAGTGGGTGGGTGGGTGAGTGGTTAATTGATTAATTAATTGGAAGGGTTAATTAATTAACTCGCGGATTTAATTCGCGGATTTGATTCGCGGGTTTAATTTGCGGGTTTAGTTCACGGATTCGCGAGTTCACTTCACGCGTTCGCGGTTATGGATCGCGAGTTCGCGGGTTCAGTACGGGAGGTTCGCGCATCGCGAGTTTGAGGTCCCAGTTCGCGGTTTCAGTTCGCGACTTCGCGGTTTTATTTCACTGTCTTGAGAAGCGCAAGGTCCAGATGGAAGGGAGGGGGTTAATTGATTAATCGTCTGATTAAAATACGTGGCTGTTTAGCACATGGTTGCCATACATGTCAGGACTTGTTCAGGATGTCATAACCTTGACCGCAGGGGGTCCAACATGTGTCTGCACCGCAGGGGTCTAGAACATAGGACCCTCTTTAACATTTTCTCATTGTAATTCCGAGAAAATTGGATTTCTAAAAAAATATGTGCGTTCACAATGTCATCCCATTGACCTTGACCGCAGGGGTCCAACATGTGCGTGCACTATAGGGGGTCTAGAACATAGGACCCTCTTTGCCATTTTCTAATTGTGATTCCGAGAAAATTCCATTTCTAAAAAAAACATGTGCGTTTAAGATGTCTTCCCATCGACCTTGAGATCAAACATGTGCGTTCACGGTAGGGTGTTGAGACAAAGACCCAAATTTGCAGGGGGTGTTGAGAACAATAGAAACGTGTCTGATCCTGCACAGGAGAAATGTCAGTCACGACATTTCACAATGTAGTTCGAGGAATTTTGAATAATGGAACATATGTGTTTGCATGGTATTATACGAAATTCCTAAAATTACACCCTAGAATGGTGGGGGATGTGGGTATATAACATCTCAAGTTTGAGAGCTCTTCATCAGTTTATTTCTCCAGTGCCTATGAAGAACAACTCTATCCGACGACAACGAGAATTGAAAAAAAGATTGGAACTCCTGCTGAAAAATATTAAAGAATTGAAACAAGTTATCCAACATAAAAGTGACATCAACTTACTGTGTTCAAACCTACAAAAGACTGAAATTTCAACCTGAAAACCATCATGGACTTCACAAAAATCAACGCTGTTGGAAAATTGGAGAAACTTCCTCTCGTGAAACTGTCTGACCTGGAGCAGGGATATGTGTACACCATCACTAAAGCTTACACAGCCAGTACGAAATACGGAGTGGGTATTGTTCTACATTTATTGCAAACTCATTCAGTTTTTGTACCTGGTCGATTGGCTAAGTACTTCGAGCAAAACCCGAAACAATTCGAGAATTTCCAGGAGCATGTCAAGAAGGGTTCACCATCGTTGCAATACTTCGGTGGGCAATACAACAATATTCTGCTACATCCAGATCCAACGTTTGAAGACGAGGAAGTGAAAGCAACCTTCAACGAAATTAATGCAGTTGGAGAATTGAAAGATCTCCCTCTTTTAAAATTATCCGAACTGGAAACGAATCATCTGTACAACATCACTAACGCTCGCAAGGTTATCTCAAAACATGGAATGGGGATTATTCTCCATTTGAATAACACTCATAAGGTTTTCATGAATAAGAGGATGGCCACATACTTCCATGAACACCCCGACGAATTCGAGCTTTTGAAGGTTGAAATTGCCAGGAGCAACCTGAAGTTAGAGTACTTGGGTGGGAAATACAATGAGATACTTCTGCATCCAGATGAGGCGCTTAAATTTTAGAAAAGAATGAAAACAAAATTTCATTAATTTTTCTTCCCTCTTTATTAAACGATAATATTATTACAAATTACTAATCTTAATTGTAATAGTATTTAAAAAATTATGAATAAACGTAATTTTACCAGAGAATTTGTGTTTTTTATTTTTCAAATTATTATCAAACCCAGATATTACATTTCTCACAATCTCTAATCATGGGTGGCGAGCCATCAAAAGCATCACCATCCGAAGATTGATTATGTATTAAGCAACGTCTACATTCAACTATTTCACAAGTGGTTTTCATCTGATCAGTTAATTTATCCCAAGCGCCATGTACATCAAATTCTGCAAATGTACTGATAAATGAGAGAGGTAGATAAGCAATATCTTGAGAATCCGTAAGAGCTAGATTTTTAACTTCAAAATATAAACGTAAAGATCGATCCACTGATCGCGGTATTTTGGTAGATAACCACTTTTTGAGTAATAAAACATTTTTAACAGCACATGTCATTTTTGGCATATTACAATGAAATATGCAATTATCAGAAAACAATTCTTTATATTTCGATATTGCAGGAGCGTTTTCAAAATATTCTTCTATATTAATTACTGTAGGCAATGATGAACAGAATAACCGTTGTAACCACTCTTGTTTTTCACGGCCTTTTACATATATTTTACTAATATTTTTCATGTCATTCTCCAATATCGTTTCAAGTTGGTTGTACGGTATACTCCCATAATTCCATGACAAGCCATGATAATTACGTTCAAGCCACAAATTCCCAGATCTGTATTTCACAGGTATAGTATGGTGCTGCGATGGGGGTTGGAAGAATTTCACTGTTGGTTGTATTACTTGAGTATCCAGCGAGATGTACGCCAATTCTTTGACAATAAATTCGTTGCCAACTCCCTGGAACCCCTGCATATCCATGAGTAGCTCCATCGTGACTGATGCATAGAACACATTGATTTGATCCTTTATATCCCCGACACCCCCCACCCCAACATCTATTTCAAACTATTTTCTTCACACCCCCACTTATCGGATGATACTGTATAATGCGATCGTGTAAAATGAGGCAATAAGCAGCAGTATCCAATGGAAAATTCTGCTTCATTTCAAACTCTAGACGTACATCTACTGGCCCAAATTTCAAAGATTCATTTTGTTTGGAGCAATCAATAACTATTAACGGTGCATAAGTTGAGAATTCCTTCTTTGTCAATAACGGGTTGATGACTTGCTGATCATAATATGATAATTGAAAGTTTGCATACATATCATACAGTACAGAATATTGATTTTGAGTCATATCAATATTCATATGCCCATATGGATAACATTGTGAATTTAGGAATAATTTTACATCAGCAATTCGACAGTGGTCGAAATTGCTAGCATTTTTTCTGTTCTTATTTTTCCGATCCGTTTGAAAACCCAGAATAACATAACGTGGTTTCTCTAGCTGAGTTGCAGTTTTCACAGTCCACACATGTTTTGCTGTTTGTGGAAGCATTGGATATTCATATAATTCCCATGATCTGAAGCTCATTGATATAGCAGGATCGTTTTGAATGAACTTGAGCAACTCAACTCTTTTATTATCAGATAATGTGACGTATGGAATTAACCACTCAACTTTGCTAATGCTAATTTTCACATCCTCATCTGCTGTTTGAATTGTTGCATTATTGTCATGGCGACTCCTCGTCAAAATCAGCTCATGTTTGACATTGATCATAATCCTTTGATAATCTTCAGCAAATCCTAATAGCATATTCAATGGGATAGAGATATCAAAACATCCATTAACGTCAACTAAACTTATTTTCTCTTCAACGCCGAGCCATCCAGCATTCTCAGCCCAGATACTTTGATTCGGTGTGAGTGAAATTAAATTCTTCATTAGAGTTGTTATACCCACGTTTTTTATTTTATCTATCTCAATGGCATTAATTTCATAGCGAATCTCTTGAAATAAATGACAAATTGCATTATTCACTAATTTTGTTACAGTTGCGACATTATTGTCTGACTTGAGTAGTTTTCCAGTAATATGTAAGTGACTTTTGCTGGGTAGAACACAGAGATCCTGATTTTGTACTGCAATACGGATCTCATCACTATTATCGAGTAATGCAGAGGCATATGGATGATGCGCATGGATCTCATAATGAGTAATGGATTCATCAAACGCCACAGGCATTCTGATATTCAGGCTCTCCTCCATGGCTTACAGCAAATGACGAAAATTTTTATTTGACAAAAGCGTTTCTTCCACCTTTTCTCACAGCCAGACCGAGACTCTCGAGATACTTTACGTTTTGAGATGTTAACACCTTGAAGCCAGCACGTGAACTGGTTGAAACATGCCATGGTTGTTGATTAATATAGGAATGTCCAATCTTGCGATTATATACAATACCCATTGTCATTAAATGGACTTGATGTGAAGTCGAATAGTAATTATCTCACCACGAAAATTCACCAAGTCCCCGTCTTGATCTACTATTCGAAGCTGTAAGTCACTTATAGTTTTCACAGCAACTGGTAAATAAATAACATGTGAGGGTACTTCAATGATTTTATATCCAGGGGGCACTGCAGGAGAAAATTCATGAATTGTATGAACTTTATGATTATTGATGTATGCGCCGGTCGTGATATTACATTCGACTCGTAAGGCGTTCACTTTAAGAATGGCAACTGGTTGATCAGAC
Source organism: Coelinius sp. EB29 (assembly GCA_035578325.1). Lineage (NCBI taxonomy): Eukaryota > Metazoa > Arthropoda > Insecta > Hymenoptera > Braconidae > Coelinius > Coelinius sp. EB29. The sequence continues at coordinate 6,201,457 of JAOZGT010000001.1, read as the reverse complement.
ACATGACTTTTATTGGCTTTTAAAACCCTCGATGTAAAGCCAAGAATTCGGCCTATAGAATCTGCAGGTCTCAGATCTATTTCCTTATTAGATTTCAATATACTTTGTAATGTATTATTGTTACTCTTAATATCTATAGTCATATCACTATCTATCAAACTTTCCACGATGAATTTCGAAATATCATCAATTTCATAGCTACCAGTAGGAATAGTGATTCTATCACCTATATGTAATTTATTATTGTTGACGTCAATGTTTGGAATGGAATTAAATGTTAGAAATTCCACGAGACCGAGAACGTAATGTTTTTGAGGGGAAAGTTCTACTGGTGGGAATTATTGTGCCTCCAATACCGATGATGCTCCTGCGAGCGTCAACGTAAATGAATCACCCATGATTTCCACACTCTGACTGATAAATAATTACCCTCTAACGTTCCTTATATAAGCATCCAATGAGAAACGCTAAACATAGATGTCCACAGTTGAATGTATTCCAGTTTTGATAACATTTATGATTGTATTTGATGCTACCAACACCAAAGTAATTGAAGAGATCTGTAGGTGGTTGCAAGTTCCCGAAGCTGTCAAAATATGTGATGTCGTTTCCAAATTTCTTATAGGCAACCCAATGAGTTCCAGGACCTTCTTTATCATCCAAATTAATGATAGCGGTTTCATTTTTCAATGGTCCACTTCTTGGTAAGTTATTTCGCATGAAAACGCCGCGGAAATTTGGAATTTGCATAAGTTTTGCATATTTTTCAAGATCTCCATCAGTCAGGGCTCTGCGTGGTAGCGTCTTTACAAGTTTTTTGGCTTTAAATATAAACCCATTCCTTTTTTGTATGGTTTAAGATATAATCCTTTACCAAGTGCAATAGCCTCCATGGTTTCATTATGTCTTTTATTCTCTGCCAGTTGTTGTTTAGCCTCTTTAGCACTATTCACAGCTCTAGCGATACCAGCAGCGCCACCAGCTAGTGCACCTGTCGCACTCAAACCAGCAAAAAGTGGTATTAAAAAGGGTAAGATTCCTCCAATTTTTGATGGAACAGGAATTACTCGTGAAACATTTACTCTACTCTTGCCTCCGATTTGCTTCACAGCCATTCTCGCACCCTCGAGCGCGGTTTTGATGGCATTATGTGAACCTTTATTTAATTTGATTGAATTTTTAGCAGCTCTAATGATTGTTCTAAGTGTCACTCGCTTTTTTGTTGTCTTTCTCTTCTTGACTTGTCTCCTCGCCCGGCGTTTTTTCACACTTGTTTTTCTTTTCACACCCATACCTGATTTTGTTTTAATTCTTACCCCCATACCTAATTTTGTTTTCGCTTTCATAGCGTTTGTTACGAATAGAGCAGCTGCTTTTTCCCCGATGGTAGCGTCTGAGGCAGAAACACGGCTCCAAGCTCGGTCTGCAAGTACTTTATCAGCTTCGTTTTGTGCTGTAATATCTTCCCGATTTTTTGAATACGCAATATCATGAGCCTTACAAGCAGAATCAAGTGGGTTAATCCCAGGATCCCCTCGAGCTAACCTCTTAGCCAATTTCGTTCCTGGACCACAATACTGATAGCCATGCAGATGTAATTCAACAGGGAGATTATTGATCGAGATACGCGGTAGCGTATCGGCCAAGTACTTGTTTCATAACCTCACATAACAAGGTCGAGCGCTACCAAGTATCTATACACGACACAACTTCCCCTTCCACTACCTCCAATCCTTTTTTCGGGGCTATTAAATAAATGTCACCACTTACAACGAAACTGCCCTTAGTTACACTATATAAATCGCATATCAGATATCCACTGATGTCGCTATTTATTTAATTAATTGAATATTAACGAAGATATGTGCATAGCAACGAGCTACTGTGCACATTTTCACGAATTCTATCATCTCCGAAAGTTATTGGTCACATTGGAGTCACTGAGTTGGCTGCAATGAAATGAACACAATCGCGTCTTTATTTTTCATGTTCAGCGATTGCCATCAGTGCAGGGTAAACGGGTCGAACTATACCGAAACTCTAGTGAATCGGTCGGTAACTCGAGGGACCTGTGTCACATCTAGTATTCTACAAGACATCAGCGCCACTTTCTCATGAGAGGAGTGTAGACTCGGATGGCGCAACAAATTGATTCTAGAATTGATTTGATTCTTGATGGACCGCCGTATAGTTGACAAACAAATTGACTGTTTACAAAAAAAAAACTGATGAAATATTTAGGCAATGATTTAGTCAAATTTGGAGGATCATTTTCAAAATGTGGAAAATTATAGCTAAATAGTAATTATTAAAAAACGATAAAACCATACAGTTGGCAAAAATTCAACAAAAATATTTATTTTTCTCCAATTTGTCAAAAATCATTTGGTGAATCTAAAAAAGTCATTAACCCTATTTGAATAAGTTTCATTAAGTCAATAACTAATAAAATAAGAATAAATGAGTAATACCTATGTATCACGTGACACCTCCCGTCGGCTTGCGTCGTTACACGGACACATAGCAGGTGATCAAGTTATTTTCCAATGAAAATAATTTATATCGATTGGGAATCATTTATGATGATTTAGGCATATCATTTTTTTATTTAGGAACTTATGGTTCATTTATAATTATTTATTCTTTTTTTTGGCGTATCGTTAGCAGCTGTAATGACTAATATCATTTGAAAAATTCAGTAGGGGCTTGAATCGAAGGCAAATCACTTGGGGAAAATTACTCAATTTATTATAAATTAATTAAGTTATTACGTATAGTCAGCAAACACATGAATAGAAAATTCAAAAAATTATGAGAATTTATGATGTAATCTAAAATGTAATCTAGAAAGTGTGCAAGTCGAGTTTTTTCTCATTGCATATTGAAAAAATGACTGAAATCTAATGAAAAATCGAAAAAACTTTTTTGAAAAAACTTATGCCAAGTACTCGTTTCATTGCGTTGGAATCGGTAGAATAGTATTTGTTGAAAAATGAGATCCTGTGAACCCTAAAATTATGCGAATGACCATAAATTGTTCTGAAACATTGAAAAAATGAAGGAAATGAGAAATGAGCGCCAAGTTTACTGGAAACTATGAAGAATCAGTGAACGAAAAAAAATGAAAAAAAAAGTCAGGACCAACGTACTTGGCGTGGTTTTCCAAAAAACTATATTATGCATCTTCCGAGTTCCAAGCTCGATACAAAACGCAAAACTCTCATGAGGATTGACATTAGCATTGAAAACTGCGCCAAGTACGTTGGTCCTGACTTTTTTTTCCATTTTTTTTCGTTCACTGATTCTTCATAGTAAACTTCTTCTTCTTCTTCTTCTTCTTTATAGTTTGCTGATTCTTCCAGCAAACTTGACGCTCATTTCTCATTTCCTTCATTTTTTCAATGTTTCAGAACAATTTATGGTCATTTGCATAATTTTAGGGTTCACAGGATCTCATTTTTCAACAAATACTATTCTGACGATTCCAACGCAATAAAACGAGTACTTGGCGTAAGTTTTTTCAAAAAAGTTTTTTTGATTTTTCATTAGATGATCTTATTCAACAGCCCACTGCCTCTCTTTCTGGTGTCCGATCTACGTACAACCATGGTCAAAGAAGAACTGATTGATATCCCCATAAATACAGCTATTTATATGTTTTTCTCATCAGTTGGTGCAAAGATGGAGTTCAGTACACATGGTTCAAGACTGCCTGTCCTCAATTTTGATTCAGTAACAACGAAAGATATCAAAAAAACTAACCGCCACGGCCCCCTATTACCGAATACTATTCGCGCAGTGTTCTGTGGACCCTCGAATTGTGGGAAAACTAATGCACTACTGAGTCTCATAATTCACCCCAACGGTCTCAGATTTTCAAATATTTATGTGTATTCAAAGTCTCTCAATCAACCTAAATATCAATTTCTACAGGACTTGTTGAAACCTCTAGATGGTTTGAACTATTTCCCTTTTTCAGACAATGAAGATGTTGTCTCGGTTGATAATGCAAAAGTGGACTCCCTGTTCATATTTGATGATGTGGCTTCTGAAAAGCAAAATAATATCAAGGCTTACTTTTGCATGGGAAGACACAAGAATGTCGATAGTTTTTACTTGTGTCAATCATATGCTCGTATCCCGAAACATTTAGTACGCGATAATATGAATTTCTTAGTATTATTCAAACAGGATGAGATGAATTTGAAACACATTTATAACGAACATGTAAATACAGATATGTCATTTGAAAAGTTTAAGCAAATATGCTCAGCATGCTGGAGGGATAATTATACATTTTTAGTTATTGATAAAGACAGTGATATTGATGCTGGGAGATATAGAAAAAATTTTGATTGTTTCATTCAAATAAATAGTGAATATATGAGGAATACATAAGCAGTTGTGGGCTAGATCCCAACGAGTCAACATGCCTCTCTGCAAGAATGAGTTGGTAAAACAGCAGGAGATTTTACGTCAGATTTCTACAGCACGTAAAGCCATCCAACGGAAACACAAAGCATTGAAATCGGAGAGGGAAGATGTTGGACGATGCAATGAATGAAGTTTTTAAACCAATAGTGAAACCTCTTCAACAATTGACTGCTCGAAATGGTGAGTTATTGGACTCTGGTATACAAAATGTGAAAAAATCTGACAATGTGTCGCAAATCAGCGTAAAAAATGTGAAGACATTTCCACTGAAATCATTACCACCACCATTACCACCGTCACCATTACCCACATGGAATTCCCCAAGTACTTCAAAAGAAGGACTTATCAATAATGATGAGGATATGGAAAACTATGCTTCTGCTACTGAGGAGTCATTCGCAGATAAAACTTTGAATGAAGGACTCTCAGTCAATGATTCTCATAATGATAGTACAACTTGGGGTGATGACAATGATGCTCCCCTTACTAATATTGAAAAATCTTTCAATGCAGATTCTCTCTCAGGAAAATATTTGGCACGAATCAATACGAAACACTGGGATAAATCTTATGGTGTACGCAGACTGACGCATAAATTTATGATTGGAGATTCTCCTATATTCTTTGATGATGATGAAGAACTTATCAAGGTGAAAACATTGAAACATGCATGTACCGAAGGCTTGCTTGAGCTTCTCATTATGAAAAATCCCGATGAAAAGTTAATCAGCAGTAGTGATATCGAAGCATACAAAAATACCATCTTGGCAACCAATGGGCATGAAAAATACTATAAACGACGAGGTGGTATTCGAGATGCGAAGAGTGAAAAATATAACAAGTATATTTCAAAATTCTCAAGCTCTAAATACTCTGGAAAAGGAATTCCACCTACATTCATGAGAGCTCAAAGGCCCAATACAGTGGATTATGTTTATTGGGATGATCCTAATGAACTTGTGGATCGTCTTCGATTGCTCATTGCGTCACGAGCAGCTGGAAATCCGAGTCATGAAAATGAAATTATATCAATCATCGAAGAACTCCGTGAGGCAAAAATTATATATTAGGGGTGAATATCTCGATACACTATCAGTTGAAGAATGAGTGTCAACGTGTTTGGTCGTCACTTGAGTTCGGATACGAAAGGTGAATCCAATCGTGGCCCACCCGGCGTTGGATTCCAGTTGACTGTGGATGGTGATTATGATCTTCAAAATAAAAAACTGTGTAATCTTGCAACACCTGAGAATCTGCAGGATGCTGTTATATTAGAGACATTGTATGAAAACATTGCTGAATCACAACATAATTTCAACCTCAGAACTGCAGATCTATTCAAAGGAATGAATGAATTTAAGGTTCAAGAAACGAAACGACTGATGATGAATAAAAAAATTATTGACTTGCAGGAGGATATGATGTTAAGGTTCATAGAGAACTTCAAAAATTGAGGCAACAATTGGGGGTAAAATAGTCTTAAATACCACAATGATGAACAATAAATTAGATGTTGTCAGCGAATTGCATAAACCAGCACGTAGAAATTACCCTCGATGGCGTGTTAATATACGTGACTTAGATGAGACATGGCAAGCAGACTTGGTGGATATGACCGCTTATGCACGAATGAATAATGGAAATAAATTTTTGCTCACGGTAATTGATATTTTTTCAAAGTTCGCTTGGGCTGTACCGATAAAGAGAAAAAATGCTCATGATGTCACATCAGCAATGAGTTCCATTCTTAATCAAGGACGCACCCCCAAACATTTACATGTTGATAGGGGAAAAGAATTTTATAACTCAGAATTTCGAGCACTAATGAAAAAATATAATATCAATATGTATTCCACATTCAGTAATTTAAAGGCATCGATATGTGAGCGATTCAATCGGACGTTAAAGAATAAAATGTGGTTTCAGTTTAGTCTGCGTGGAAGTTATGAATGGATTGACATGTTACCTGAACTTATGCGCGAATATAATAATAGTAAACATCGTACTATTCGTATGAAACCTGCAGATGTAACGAAAGAAAATGCAAAAAAATTACGTATCATTTACGCTGATTTTAGGATAAATAATAGACGACCCAAGTTTATAGTAAGCGATAAAGTACGCATAAGTAAAGCAAAGCATGTGTTTGAAAAAGGCTATACACCGAACTGGACCACTGAATTATTCACCATCAGAGCTATCAATAACACTAATCCAGTCACAGATAAATTGAAAGATTATAAAAATGAATCAATTAGTGGTAGTTTTTATGAAGAGGAATTATTGAAAGCAAAACATTCTGATGTATATCTTGTGGAAAAAGTTTTGAAAAAATCTGGAAACAGACTTTTTGTCAAGTGTTTGGATTTCGATAACACTCACAATAGTTGGATAAATGCTAATGAATAGAGAAAGTCAATTCTTATATTGGCTTTCATTATCGGTAATTAGTGGTAGTATTAAGTATCTCTCTGTAAATCCCAACAGTTTATAACCTGTACAAAAATATATCCCTATTCTACACTCCAAGCGTTTGGCCATGAATGAGGGTCAGGACTACCTGGTACTTACCCGAAACCTTTATACCTGCGTACACCTTGAGTATATTGCTAAGTGTCAAACCAGAGATAATTATCACTTTCTTCATAAACCATAATACCCCTTTTATGACACAACTATATAAGGGGGGAGATGTGGAAACTGTAAGGTTCAGACAAACTGTTGTATGAATAAATGAATGAATAAAAAAAAAACATTCTTATAAATAAATTTTTCTCTTTTTTATTTTATTTTTTTCACCCAATATTTACATCAGTAGTTTTAAACCCATAAGGTAGGGTGTCAGTTGTACCTGGCATGAGTACACGTTTATCATCATGCCAACTTAGAGCTGATTTGGTTTGATTAATAGTATACACATCATGTTTCATGGATCGTATTGAATTTTGTAATTTTACTACATTTTTGTGCCCCATCAAACATTCTAAATAATCATCAAATGTAATACTTTTTAGCGCGGATCTTTTTACACCCTTGGCTCGTGATTTTTCACCATCTTCCCCGAATACTTTCAAACTGTACATTTTTGAACGCAAGCCTACAAAATCTGTCATTATTCTACCATTGTTTTCATCTTTCATTACTCCTAATTTTTTCTTATTTACAAGGGGAATACCATATATATTATTTTCAAAGTAATCTGACGTATCGAATTTATCTAAATCTTTTTTCATGTATTCATATATATCGTCGACATTAAATTGGTAGATCAGACTATCGGTATCAGTATATGGGTGATTCAACGGAAATGGCGTTATTTATGTCAATACCGTGGCGACTGCGATGTGCTTCTTTAGCTCCAATCGAACAATCTTCGATGCATTGATTGTAGCCAGTGAGAACATATTAGTGCGCCTTTCTTGAGTGCCAATTTTGAAGTAACTGTGTCATTGAGCATGGCTTTTAAAGCACATTTTAGAAATGACACGGTTCTGACATTGACAGTCCTTATTCAGAATGTTCTGCAGAAGGGTGACAGAAAATCATTAAAATTTATGAAACTAATGAGAAATATGTGAAGACCGAATGTTTCATATATTGGTGCCTTGTACAATTAGTGATATAGAGAAGCAAATGGCGAAAAGAAGGATTTTATCAATCCACGGTACTGACATAAATAGGATTTTCTCCCGCGGCACCGACTGTTAAAGCACTTGTCTAGAAAGATCTTTTCTCTCCAAGAATGCTTAGCAAAATACCTATTCATGCAGTATTGATTTGCTCCCTTAGCTGCAAGTATTGCCTTCTAATTATGGTGAGAAGAGTAATATTTTAATAATTTTGCATTATCTTGGAAAGTATTTTTGACGTATTGATAATGGAAATCATATATATATAAGTCTTAGAAATATCAAATATGCTGAAACCTACGTAAATGGGCTTATTGAATATCGCTTTTGTTCGATTCATTTGTATAATAACTAAATCCTTATCAAAGATTACACTGCTATGGAAATTGGGCTTGGCAATCCAACTTGCAGCCCCCCATCGACCTTCCCACTTGGTGATCAATTTGACATCCATTTGCTTTCTCACATTCTCCATTGTCTTACCAAACACTGCGTTATTCATAAGTTTATAAAAGTTTTTTTCGAATTCATTTTGAGAATTTTTTCTGAGATCAGTATTGAGATCAATATATTTTTTTAACCAAGAACTCTAATGGAATTTCAAGACTCTATGAATTTTCATTAATTTCAAACCGACATCCAAATATTGTTTCAGATTTTTATAATGAATTACATAATTTTTTTTAGCATTTAATGTTGTGAGTAATTTTGGTAGTTTTGATTGTCCATTCGGGGGTACAGTGTGTTCAGAGCACAATGGTAAGTCTTTATGGGCCCTGTGCACCCTTATAACGAGAGTCTACTGTATATGTTTTACAAAGCTGGTCTCATCATCAGAAAACACCGGAGTCGCTTGAGTAATAAAAATGCTGAGTATTTTCTATGCATGAACTCTTGGTTCTCATCTCCACTAGCTCCAACGATAAAAGGTGTGCTATTCGAAGAGGAAGCTTAATATAATTGAGGAATAGATGATTATTCATGAAATACTTGGTTATAGAGATGGTTATTGAAAAAATGGCGTAATAATATTGAGAAATAAAGGGTTTTTGACAAAATGTAAGATTAACTATCTTTTCTCTTGTTCCATATCTCTTGTTTTCTCTTGCCTCTTGTGAACTTCTCTCTTGTCTTGTCTTGCTCGTTTCAGCAAGAGAAAAATCGGTCTCTTGTCTTGCCTCTTGCAGAATTTCTCTCGTCTTGTCTCGTTTCTTTTGCGCTCTTGCGGCATCACTAAAGCCCAGGAGCAGTATAATAATGTAAAGGATCTAAATTGTATGATGTGAAACAACTCTCTCTAAAAGTTTCAAAAATATCGCATAGTAATAAAACGTCAGTCTTTAAATATAAATCAGAGTATTTTCCTAATGTATTGATGTCAAAATTCCTCCAGATACTACACGCATGGTGATATTCCAAATCAGAAATATCATTATTATTTAACATTTTATTTGTGAGTAAAAATGTTCCTTTGCTGGTAGACTTTTTTCATTTAATTTCTCCCACTTATCCATGTACTCATATGGGAATACTCCTTTTCGTGTCACGAGCTGGAATTGATGGACGTTGGGGTAGTAACTTGCAGTAATTTTTTTCTGGTCTTCAGATAAATATGATGCCAATTTGTCTATACTGCTAGCCATGAATCGTAACGAGTCAATGAATCTTAGGTGAATTTTTGTAGGATTGACTAATTTGGTGAATGAAATATATTTTTCCTTATTGATGGGGAGTAAATTTATCGATCCTTCAAATTGTTTGGCCAGAGCTTTAATAAAGAAATGTGAATCGTAGCCGGATAAATTGTGGAAAACTATTGGAATCACACATGATTCTGTGTAATTTAAATTACAGGCTGGATGCGCAGCGCCTCGATATTCCCCCGTAAAGTGGCAATGGTCTCGATGTTTCAGTGCTTCTTCTGTGAATATTCCTCCACAAATATAACAATTTTTCGCTGAACGGTAGGCTTTCCACTCTGCTCCAGTTAAATGCATTGGCTCATTACGTTTTATCTCAGCATCAACCTTTAGCGCTAAGTTATGTAACTGTTCAATGAATCATTCGATACAATCTCTCCCACGATAGATACAAAATTCAGATTTTGAGTCGTCATAACTACACTTGACGTAATATGCCACACTATATGGTATATGTTTTTGGTAGATTTTTGTATTATTATCATTATCGTGAGGTACTTTTTCCAGCAGACATTCTGTATCAGCATACACAAAAAAAGGTACACGTAGCTGATGTTTAAAATTCTTGAACTTTAAATACTTATCGTTACTTCCAGGAAATATCATCCGACACTTACTTATCGATATACAATCCGATCTGTGTTTAGCATACGATCCTTCCACTCTGAAATGACAGAGACATCGATCACATATGAACGTTCGGTGTTGATTTTTTGATATTTGAGCACTGAGTAATTTGGATAAACCAGAGATCCATGTATAATGATGAATGGTTTCGCCATTCTCAAGAACTTTTTCTATAATGAGTAAATGAATTGTTTTTTCTGCTTCTTGTATTGTTGTCGGAGGTCGTGAACTCAAGAATAATGGCACAATGTACTCTTTCTTAGAATTTTCCGCACTTTCAACACCATATACATTGATTGACATTTCATTCATTTCCTCAAATTTTGGGATATCTTTTAAGGCCATCGGGTAATTGAACATCCCAAATTTTTTTATGACTGTGTTGAAGGGTGGATAAGAGTTGGGTCGTTCCTTGTGCTTGACCTCACATCTCGCCGCCATGATAGACCAGAGAAAACAGTTAGAATCATCGTTTTGCACATTCACTACTGCATGTTTAAGCTGTATCCACTTGGGTACTTGAACAAAGCTCGAATTCCCCCCTTGCAATGGTTCATATTTATTAATATTTACTCCGTTTCGAGATTTTTAATTGGAATGAGACAAGACATTAATCATGTTAAGGTATAATCTTTTCTGTTTATGTAAAATTCTGTTTTAGTGTATTGATAATTTGTTACATGAGGTTAGGAGTCAGTGATAAGTGTATAATATGTGACTTTATGTTTATGTATTTATTTTCCAGTGCCTGATGAAGCTATAATAATTAGCGAAACGTCGCATTTATGACATAATTTTAATGTTGTACTTTATTCTCCACTTCCCTTGAGTATACTTATGGATTAATATTTACTTCCAAATTTATGACCTCTCGTGATGACCACCCTGAATCTCTGCTTTGGAAGTCATCCACTTTTCTCAAAAGTTTATCTCCGATAAATTTCTCGAACCACTCTTTGATGTTTGTAGTTTTAAGGATAATTTCATTTCTCGTATTGAAAAATTTATCCTCTTCAATTCATTGATCAGTTTTCTGGATTTGATATTTACACGAAAGCACAACATTCACTTTTAGTCCATGTTCCTTCTTTAAAGCGTTTTTCAATCGCACACATAACATACGCCTAGCATCAATCAAAAAATTGATTAAATCTTGTTTTTTCAAATTAACAATAATACTGCTTCTCATTCGACCTTCATAAACACTTCGCATATCTACCCATTTGACTCGATCGCTCAAATTTTTACTCATTCCACCTCCAACTATTTCCAGATCCTGAAATAACACTTTTAATGTGGTTAATTGTGTTGATATCCAGCTCAAGCGTGATTTTTGACCGCGGCTCACGTCTCCATTAAGAGGTTGATTGATTTTTCTGAAATAATCTCTGATATAATTGAGCCATTGTTGGATTTCTGCTGGTTTCCTCCGCTTCTTTACGAGCTTATAGCCTTCTTCTAAGGTTCTGATAAGCCTCTTGCATGTAGCAGCATCCATCTTGTGGAAAAAATGATGTAATCACTCGCAAATTCACTCAAATACTAAAGAGGAACAACTCAAAATCTCGGTTATATACTAGTACACCATGGGGGGTTAAAAAATCGAGTCACATGAGTTATATCGAAGAATGGACAGTTCTGAGAAATCTATGAAAAATATCAAACTCAAGCTTGTTTTTAGCCAATGTTTGAAGGATTTATGGTGGTGGTGGAAAAAGAAAAATCTCCACAATGGATGAAAATTGCTTAATATTTTCATGTTCAATGTGTACTCCATCTGTTGAACACTCGGTTAGGGTATAACCCATATATTTTTTCTTCAGAGGAAATGTAAAAAAAAACGGTTCCTGTCATAAACATCGCTAATTTTTTACGCTCTCTCCCATGTAATTGTCGAGGTCAATTAGCTGAATTACAAGAATGGTTGAGATCTTCCTTGAGCGCGTTATCCAGATGTTGAAAAATCCGTGAAGAAGTGTCTAGGATAAAAAAAAAAGGTCACTGTTAGAGGAATCACCAAATGGGTTTTCACTCTCTCTCATGCAATTGGCGAGGTCAAATAGCTGATTTACAAGGGTGGCTAAGATCTCACCCTCAGCGCGAATCTGTTAAACAGATGTTGAAAAATCCGTGAAGAAGCGTCTAGGATAAAAAAAAGGGTCATTGTTAGAGGAATCAACAAATGGGTTCTACTCTCTCTTTTATGGGATTGTCAAGGTTAAATGCATGAATTGCCGAGGTTCTGTTAACCAGATGCTGACGTTTCGTGGAAGAAGATTTTATGATCTCTTCTCTATGACCGCCAAGTTATAGAGTTAGTGTGGCTTGGAAGGATATTTTCTATTACATTTTGGGGGTCAAATCTGGTAACCAGATGTGAGAGTTTTGCAGAAGGAAAGTCGATTCTCACAGTTTCCACTGACCCCTACATATAATTGCAGATAATAAACGCGATAGGGTACCGAGCATTGGCATTCCGTACTACCTGCTGATCGGTCTTTCGGGTGGACCTCGAATGCAATAAAATTTCCCTTCCTCTGGGAAGTCTCCACCTTTACCCTCCCACGTGACCATTTTTCAAGTACATGATGCCAAAGTTGAGACAAATTGAGGGTGGGGGTTGTCACCTCTAATAAAAGTGGCCCGTACCCCTTGGACTTCACTTTTCTCGCAACTAGACTGCAGAGAGGATTCTCCAGAAACCACAAGTGCTTCAAGCATTCAAGTGTCTTCTCCAGTCCCCAAGTTGTCTTCAAGTGTCTTCTCAAGTGTCTCCAGTGCTCAAGTTGTCTTCAAGTGCCTTCTCAAGTGTCTCCAGTGCTCAAGTTGTCTTCAAGTGTCTCCAGTGTTCTCTAATACCTTCACCAGTGTATCAATAACTTAATTAGTGAGCAATATTCAACATGTCAGTGATCGATTCAACGTACACAGTCTTCTTGGAGAACATCTTCATTCAAACGGTATGGTCTCACCGTTATACTCAGAGTTATCTTGATATTGAGGTTTTCAAGACCATCCTGCACCATCACGCGAGTGCTGAGATTCAGACTGATTTTCCTGCACGTGTCGCCATTCTGGAGTTGGAGCCTCCTGGGTTTTTGTGGGTCACAGGAGATATGTATGAATTCCTCACCTATGAGATGAAGATGTTGACATCATTGACCTAACTGGAGATGAGGATTCGGGTTTTATGGATGACAATCTTGCAGTACAGGTGTTTGAAGAGAATCAACAGCAATTTGCATTGGATTTAAGTATGCATCAGGAGGCAAGGGGTGATGATATCATGGAAATTCAAAATGTCGTCTATGAGCCTACTAGAGTGAGTATCTCATGTGCATTAAAATCATTTGATTAGATTTTTTATGTTTCCGATTGTATATTATGTTGATTCATTCATTCTCATGGTTTCTTCTACGATTTACAGTATTAATTGGATCATATTTTCTTTGTTTTCAGATTAATGGGTTCGTAGAATTGAGACCCAGAGTGTATATACCCAGTACATGGACCCTCCAGCAACCAAGGGATATTCTAGCGGCTGTCACCGACAAGGTCATTGCTGGAGCCCACATTGACAAGATAGTTTTACCAATCTCTCTTGATCCTGAGGGTTATCTGCTGCTTGTGGGGCTGGAATATTGGTTCTTCCCTCAAAATATGTACGAGCAGATCACTGGGATGTCTCTCCCTGTTCTTCAGACGATGGTAAGGTCGGGGCTTGCCTTGGATTCAATGGACGTTGATCGGGCGACAGAAATTGCTGGAATGATGGAGATTGAAGCTGCTACCAGGAGGCTGGAGATTGAAGATGCTGATGCTATGGCTGAGCGGATGGTGCATGAGGTTGATGAGGCCGAATTCGAGGCATTCATCGCGTGGTGTGCTAGATTGAGGCTTGAGGAGTGACTTGTGTCGTGATAAATTTCAGTGTTTGTGTGTGAGTTAATTGTATGCTTGATGTGTGTGTGTGTGTTTGCGAATTCCTTTTGTAGGTGTAATGTATGTAGATGTAATGTATGGATGTGACAATTGACATGTATGTGTGATGTGATCTGAGTGCCTTGTATGAGAGTGCTATCAATGTTTTGATATAATGAGAACTGAGGAAGAGGAGTCATGTGTATGTGTGAGAGAGTTTTATGTAGATGTAATGCTCATTTAGTGTTGATAATAAAAAAAGAAAAAAATTGAAAATTAAATTATTGCCAGAATTAATATTTATTCATGTAGTTTTTATAAAATAATTCACAGTAATAGATGTTATATATTCAAAAAAAATATTTGTATTCAATTGCTGCATAAAATTGAAAAATCCCTCTATTCCTAAACTTGTATATTTGGATCCGCACGTAAATGGATAGCCTGATCATCACCACCTAAGTACTGCATTGTTGGTGAACCTTGCTCTATGTGCTTCAAAAAATTCTGGAATTGATCAGGGTAGTTCTCGAAGTAGTTAGTCAACGCCCTATGCACAGAGACTAATTGAGTATTCTCCAACTCAAGAATAACACCGAATCCGTGTCTTCTCTTCACCTTGTAAGCTGCTGTGATGGTGTACAATTTTTCAGAGTCCAGTTCAAATAATTGAACCAGTGGAAGTTTTTGTATATTTATAAGTGTATCGATTTCCTCAGAGTTCATGATGTTTCTGTGTTGCGTTCTGTAGATTGTTTTCTCGAATAGTCTTCAGCAGTAGCTCCAATCGTGATTTCAATTCTTGCTATCGTTCGACAGAACAGTTCTTTGTGGTGGAGTGTAGAGGAAACTGATGAATACCACTCAAACTTGAGACATCTTATAGTCATCCTACTCATTGTTCACTCTCAAGATCATTCAAATTCTAGGACTCTTTTTCTCAACCCCCTGCGGTGTACGCACGCATATGTTGGACCCCTGCGGTCAAGGTCAATGGGGTGACATTGTGTATGCACATATTTTTTTTAGAAATCCAATTTTCTCGGAATCACTTCTCAAAGCGCTTCTCAAGACAGTGAACGAAAACCGCGAAGTCGCGAACTGAAACCGCGAACTGGGACCTCAAACTCGCGACCTCGCGATACGCGAACCTCCCGTACTGAACCCGCGAACTCGCGATCCATAACCGCGAACCCGCAAATTAAACCCGCGAATTAAATCCGCGAATTAAACCCGCGAATCAAATCCGCGAGTTAATTAATTAACCCTTCCAATTAATTAATCAATCAACCACCCACCCACCCACTTGCGGAGGACCCCTCAACCACTCCCCCAAAAATCGCTGGGCCAGGGACGGCCTAACATATCTACTTAACTTTTATTATTTTGACATGTTTTAAGTCAAGATTAACGAGCTCTTTGAATATATCGTCCTCGTTAAAATCACCATATAAATCTTTCAAAACAATTGACTTAACTTTATTGCATTTAGCCGTATATGAGTAAAATTGAATTTTTCTTTTAATAATAATTCTTTAATTGAATTGTGAATTTCAATTTGTGATGAAAAAATTGTAACATACATTGATTCACTATTTTGTTTCAAATAGAATTTCCCTTCGAAATTTTTGTCTGATTTTAATATAAGGTCAACTACCTGCTTCAATGTCTGACCATATGCGTGTATTGGTGGGGGCTTCTGGGTGTTACCTCTGCGTCCAAAGAACAATGGATTGGTGTTGTTGTTCTCGCAACTATCTATAGTCTCTCCGTCTGACTCATGTCCGTGTCCCTCATACTCGGACAAATCGGAGAATCTGTTGTCCGTGTGAACTAGTGTAGGACTTCTATATTTAGCCTGGCCAACTTTATGACGATTTTGGAGTTTCCAACTGCCAGAATCATCTGAGTTTTCATCCAAATATGGATACTTTTTCGGGGATACTTTCCATTCATCGTCACTCGTTGACACTAATTTCTCTAAATTTTTTGGTGTTTCAGGGCTTCTTAACAATTTAACTAGCTCCTGCTGGAGGTCAGATGGTATTTGAAGATGGCTTCTGTTTCGGCACGTGGTGCCGTTCTTATTATCACGAACCATTAGTACTAAATACTGCTAAACAATGGTTTGTTTTTAATTCACTTGATGTTCTTTACTTAATGTTTTACTAGTTTTCATAACTTGTAGACTAGAGAAGCGTTGAATATCTTCGTTTTACGATATACAGACAGTTGCGCCGTTAGCATGACGCACGTCTGAACAATGTCGCTGCCCAAAACAGACTCGGTGCTCTTCCCATCTGAGCTATCTATGGGGTAGGGGACTTAAGGGGGCGCCTCACATGAGGTGGTGGAAGAACCCTTACGGGGGTCCAGCCAAAAGCAGGTCCGCTCTCTCTTTCTCTCTCGCACTGGCGCCAGTGGCCGAGGAGTAGGGGGAAACGCTATCTCGGGATAATGCCTTACAACTACAGCTGATTCAATCGTGCGAATACTACATCAATCGTCAGTCCAGATTTAGGTGTTGAAATTGTTGAATCATTTATTAACCCTAGATTGGTCACCTTATGAGGGATTCGCCACGTCGCGCCGTTGTTATTTTTTTTCTGCTGACTGCTTAAGCGGAAAATTCTGAAAAAATTTGTATTTATCAATTGGAACCTTTAACATATTATCATTTTTTTTCAACTCATATTTTACGCAATTCGTGGAGTAATACAATTAATCCCAGGAGCTGAGAAGATTTTTCCCATGTTAAATGAAATCGCTCGTCTTGCGACGTTGCCGAAACTCACTCAATGCGCCTGACTAGTGTAGAGTGAATTCGGCAACGTTTTGGCCTGAATAGCACGGCCGGCGAATTGCTCATGAGGCGACCAAAGTCGTTAGGTCGCAAAGCGTGACCAATCTAGGATTAATAAATTAAATTTTGAATTTCATAATAGTTATCAATTCAATGCCATACTTTTTAATTAATTCAATCCAACACTTTTATCAATAGTAGGGGGAAACTGATAATAGCACAAGGCGTTGTGGACACTTTGCGAGTTGTTTACTACGCTAGTCCTGCACAACATACTGGCTCGGTCGATAAATCCCTATTATCATACGGTGATCTGGAGTGCTTCGCACATCAACCACTAAAGCTGTGGCGCATCGGACGTTCCGTTACAGTTTTTCGTGATAAAGAAGTTTTACTTCAAAAAGTTCGTAAAGAAAATGCATCGCTACTGGCTCCACGCCTTCACGAATTTATTGGAACATAGTACTCATTGTGGTATTTCCTATCCCTGATTTCTTTCTTATCGGGTACTACTAGTCTCTTATTTATACTCATTCTGACCAAAGGCCTTTCCAAGTATTTACAAATCCAATATTTCATCAATAATGGAATAACTCTAACTTACATTTGCCTGTCGCGGGAAATTATTAAACAAGTCATGATACTCGTCTGATTTGAAGGAATTCTAGTTATTCATGAGACTAAAGTTCTCATCATCCTTAATTTGATATCATTCCTATCAAGTTATTCTGACATTACCCCCTCTATTATTACAAACGAATGAAAATTTCATAGTTCTTTGATTTCCATATTCTTATTTACATAATTCTGAGCAATTTGACGTTCAAGTTTTACCCTTCAATGAATTATTCCACTTTAGGAACACTCACCTGAAATCAAGCACTCCACCGGCAACTTAACCGCTCCTTTGCTAAATAAGATGACGATTGAGTATCCCGTCAAAAGCACTGGCGTGCAACTGTGAATCACGGTCAATGCGAGACTGATGAAATTTTATCTGACTTTAAACGCTCTCAAAAATATTTTTCGCCATATAACAATCACAAACAATTGATTTTTCCGGGTATGAAATATTCTTACCCGAGCCCTGGTATGGAGTGCTTTATACCCACCAAAGGGAAAATCGCCGGTTCCGACGGGCGGTGACATCATCTCATTCTTCTTGCAAATCGCATTAAGTAGAAACGGTTTCGGAAAGGTACTAAATCTGGGAAAAAACGAAAAAAATTTTATAAAAAAATGCCAAGTAACCATTTTTATGCGTTATTTTATCCTCTGGGTATTTGAAAAAAGAACCGAAATAAAAAAAAGAGGCGCCAAAACGGAAATGCTTATAAGAGAAGAATGAGTAGAGGCAGGACGAAGGTAAGTACCTAATGCCTAATGGAGGTAGGCGGCGGTTAGAGTTGAATTGAGAGAGAAATAATTTCCGTAGTTCCCGGTAGCTTAGTTGGTAGAGTGCCCGGCGCGTAACTGGGAGATCCGGGTTCAACTCCCGGCTGGGGCTGCTGGGATTTTTTCTCTCGAAATTCTAGTTCTCTTTGAATTTTTTTTTTTCCCAGATACACTCAAAGGGGTAATTTACCTATTTAAGTACATAAGTATATAAATTATCCAAAATAATAAAATAGTTTTTTGGAATTATTTGCCGTAAGGAGGACGGTAGAGATATTTATCATGAAAAAATTACTGTTCATGATATGGGAAAATTGACGATAAAATTGAAATAAAGGGATAAAAGGGGTAATTTACCTATTTAAGTACATAAGTATATAAATTATCCAAAATAATAAAATAGTTTTTTTTTTTTTTTGGGGTTGATAGGACTTGGCGCGGTTGATAGGATGAAGATGGCGGATCAGTCTAAGTACTGCAAAGACTGAATTGATCGAAAAATGCTTGGCAATGATCTTCGATAATCAAAAATACCGCGCCAAGTACCTTGGTCCTGCCTCTACTCATTCTTCTCATGCATCTATCTTTCAATATACGCGCCAAAAAAAGTGGAAAAAATCCAAGGTTACTAGATTTATCTGGTAACCTTGAGGATGCTCACTGTCACTCACCATTCAGCGCATTCGCAGCGCTCCATTTTCACGCGAACATTTGCCCAACTTCAGGTGATTGCTAACTTTTCGGATTGATTCTCACACGAAATAAGCTCGTTTGTGAATTTGTGAAAAATCTGCGTTGTTAATTTCCGTATCTCCGTAAATATGAATCGAAAAAATAAAATAATAACATCAATGTCAAGATGATAGGCGATTTATATGATCAAAGTAACGTTAGTTTCCACGTAATGACTGGCATTTTCTTTTCATTGCCAAATTGATACACGGAGGTAGTGGAGGGGGTAGTTGTCTCGTGTATAGACACGCGGTAGCTGTCGGCCGGTTTAGTTTGAGAGCTAGGTTGAGTGGGAGATTAAAAAAGGTTACTTGACCGATACGCTACCGCGTATCTCAATTTAATCCTAATGTGTACTGTAGATTATTCTATTGAGAGTCACTGTATACCAATGTTAAGTATGATTGAATGAGAAGCACTGTATCAAGAGAGGTTGGAATAGATTTGACTTCGGCGTATTCTATGGAGCACAGAGTGTGCATCTTTGTACAGCTTTATAAAATATATCAGTTTTGTTAATATATCCACTGGCTTTCACTTTTATTTGAACATATTCGTTACTCAAAAATTTTATTTTTTCTCATTTCCCTTTCCATTTCACGACGAATGAGAAAGAATAGAATCGACTTCTTTTTTTTTTTTTCTAATGAGCATAACATTGGTAGAAAATGTTTCTAAACTTATGAAATCACCGTTCAATGATCTTCAAATTACGCAAAATTAAGAATTGCATTCTGCCAGGTATACATGAATGAGACAATCGACATAATAAAAAGTGATTGTTTGGGTAATTGAAAATTTTATTATTCAAGTAAAATACAAATTTCATCATTCAATCGAAGAGAGAGAGTCATGATTCTTCCTCTTTCTAATTTTCGGGAGACGATCGAGAGCTACAGTTTGATCGTATAGATCTGGATTGACAAAAATCCCTTCTTTGTCAATCAAATGGAAGAATCGAGTACCTTTTATTCTCAAAGCAATGAAGACTCCCACGTCATTTCTGTCTTTCTTGACCATAATCTACGGAACAAAAATCGCATATATCCATCAATGAATTTTCATGAAGCATCAATTGATTCAATTGAATTAATTTTCCTTTAATTACGTCTTTGAGAGGCACAACTTTTGCATCAGATCCTTTCGTAGGATGATAAGTTACTAGAGTTGCAGTAGTTCCTCCTTTATTCAGAATTATATATCTGAGAGATCTGCAGGTGAAAAACCAGATCAACCAGGATGTGCTGATTCCTGGAAAACAAATTAGAAGCTAATTAAAATATTGTGAATAAAAAAATGAACATTAAAAACCCCCGACGGCGTCATTGTAAACTGAATGATGGAAAATTCAGAAAGAAGAAAATGAAAGAATTAAAAGGGTTCAGAAAAAAAAATAGGAAAGCAGAGTCGGGGGACACCGATTTTTTAATGATTTTATGTGCCCCCCAACTCTGCTCTCCTTTTTTTTCTGAGTCCTTTTAATTCTTTGATTTTCTTCTTTTTCAATTTGCATCATTCAATTCACAACGACGCCGTCGTTTTTGATTTTTAATTCCTTTGTTTCAATAATTCATAATTTCATCCTTCTCCAATTTTCAACTCCCCGAACCAAAGGGAAGAAGTTATTGTATAACCTCGAAAATCGCAAATGCAAATTTAATGATATTTCCACGTTTCATGACTCGCCGCTCCCTCCCCCCTAAATAGCGTTATTGACTTCATGAAGTGTGGTGTGTGTGTGTTTGTGTGTGTGTTTTTTTTGTAAGGAAGGGGGGAAATGCCTTATGCACCATAGATACGAGTATCCGTGTGTCGGACTCGCACCGACTAAAACCCTAACCTCCTTGCTTCTGCTCCCTGGTTCCCCGCGGAACCGCCGTCAGGCATTACTTCACGATGGGGAGAACTAGCTATAGCTCTTCCTTCAGGTGGGCGAAGTTATGGCTTCTTTCCTTCTAAGTTTCATTATTCTTTGCTTGCTCTCTTTCTATGCGACGGAGCCCGTTGCTTCCCAGGCTGCCCTTGATGACAGCATGGCTTTGATCAAAGACTCTGGCTGGATGTTCCGTTCAAGAACGGTCTCCCAGGTACTGCGTAACCTGTTGAAACGTGGGCACACTAAGAATACGTGCTCGGCATCTTCTGTAACTCCGGGGCAGGACGGGCACTCTGGAGAATCCTCATGCTTAAACCGATGAAGATATTCTCGGAAACACCCATGTCCTGTGATCAGCTATGTCAAGTAGTAATTGACTTCCCCATGTTCGCGGTTCAGCCAAACATCCACTTCGGGAATAAGACGGTATGTCCATCTGCCTTTCGTAGCGGTATCCCACAGCAGCTGCCATCGACGTATGCTATTTCGTCGCTCCTTCCTCCTGAGTTCTTCGGGGCTCAATGTAGTTGAACCTTTTCGCCGGTAAAGGTTCGCCCGTTCTTCAGCCAGTACTCCTATGGGCAGCATCCGGGCGACCACGCACACTGAATCTTCAGACACTGTGCGGTAGGCGCTGGCGACCCTCAAGGCACTCAGCCGATATACTGGCGCGACTTTCCTCCGCGATTCCTGTCTCTCGAGTGCATCGGCCCAGATGGGAATTCCGTACGTGAGCACAGACGTGACTACTGACAACAGTAGTGCTCTCTTCCTCTGCTTCGGGCCTCCTATGTTGGGCATCAGCCGTGATGAAGTCGCTCTGACTACAGACGCTTTGGCACCCACATGCTCTGTTTGCTGTTTGCAGTTAAGTTGGGCATCAATCATCACACCGAGATACCGAAGAAATGGCTGAGTTGTGATTTCATGAGCTCCGACTGCAAGGTCATTGTCTCCACCTGTTTTCTGCTGGTAATTAGTACTGTCTCAGTCTTGTGTTCTGCCAGTTTCTCTTTCGCTATATTCACAACAAGATTAATCGCATCCAGAGTAGAGCGCCCTTTTCGGAAGCCATATTGGTTGTCAGCAAGCAGCGGTTCGACTGCTGCTTCGATCCTCTGGTGAACGATACTTTCGAGGATTTTACCGGCTGTATCCAACATACAGAGTGAACGGTAGGATGATGGTTCGTCCGGCGGCCTCTTCCCTTTCGGTAGAAGTACTAGTCCCTGCTGCTTCCACTTC
Source organism: Coelinius sp. EB29 (assembly GCA_035578325.1). Classification (NCBI taxonomy): domain Eukaryota; kingdom Metazoa; phylum Arthropoda; class Insecta; order Hymenoptera; family Braconidae; genus Coelinius; species Coelinius sp. EB29. The sequence goes on along the minus strand of JAOZGT010000001.1, from coordinate 6,179,095 downwards.
AGAGGAAAAGTACCCTCTTCAAGACACGCGTTGTACACCTCCAAAAACAAAGCTGGTAGTGTCTTAATGGCTGACTTCAATGCGATGTTTGGGATTCCATCCAAACCAGGAACTTTCAAATTCCCCACTCTATTGCAAGCTTCCATCAGCTCGATTTCTGTAATTGGCGGGATTCGTTCGATCTCGTACTGCCCTGTCGGATGGTGGAGTTCCATTTGATGGGGAAACAGGACAGTCACAATCTTCTCCAAGAGTATGGGGCATGTTGGCGACCGCATCGGCTGGCTTTTTAGGCGAGCCATAACCACCTTATATGGCCGGCCCCAGATGTTGTACTCGACCTCGTCAAGCAGCTCTTTCCAGCATTGTCCCTTGCTATCCTTTATGGCTCTGTTCAGTTTCCGACGTGCGTTCTTGTACTCTGCCACCAGTTCTGCGTGGTTGGTTTTTTTTCGACCCCGCTATAATGCTCTCCTCGTGCTAAGGCACTCTTTACGGAGAGCAGCGATGTGTTCATTCCACCAGTGAACCGACGGGAGCTGGTTAATACTACGTTTCCGGGGCATACTAGCACCGAATGCATCCTGGACTCTCCTCATTATCTCTTTGGCCTTCTTCTCAGCATTTCGACCGCTAGTTAGGCGATCATCCAGTGCCACCGTGAAAGCGCCAGGGTCAAAAGTGCACGCAAAGCCGGCCTCTTTTCCATTAACAACACTCTGGAACGGGTACTTGCCACAGGACCAAATAACAGCTTTAGAAGTGCTATCCGATTCCCAGGGTTAAGTCGTCAGGTGTCTATATGGCTCCAAGATCAGTGCAAGATTTGGCTTTAGTTCACGCAGGGTCTATATGAGCAGATCGTGCGCAGCCTCACAGTGATTGAGGTTGAGCTGGAGTATCTTTATACTCGTTTCTTTCTCACCTTCTGGAGTGCCTCTTGAAAGGTCGGGCATCTGCTGCTACCAGCAATATGGGCACAATTTCTCTTGTTGTCTTTCACGGCGCACAAGGCATCGAGGGTCTTTTTTGCAGGGAGCGGCTTTATGGCCACTTTCTCCGCACTTGGTACAGAGACTGGACCGGTCCACTTCACTCTTGCACTTGGTGGCGAGATGTCCATAGTGCCAGCACTTGAAATACTTGATTGGTCTCTCCACTGTTCTTATACGACAGTTAACCCAGCCAATCCTGAGTTTGCCGTGTTCGCCGAGTACCTCCTTCACCATTGACGCTGCTAATGTGACCAGGGCAGTCTGCGTACCTCCATAGGCCCTACGCCGCGACTTGATCGCGTCCAGCGTGATTGTACTCGCTTCTCCAACCGCATTCTGTAGGGCAGCGAGGATTTCTTCTTTCGTCGTCATTTCATCGGGATCTCGGATCTCGATATCCTCCTGTGGCCTTTTGTTAACGACTTCGGCGTCATCCTCAAGACGATGAGCTATCGTTCTCTATAAGCCCTGGCCTCTATCCGTGTTGTCCTTAGTCAGGATGATTAACAGGTCTCCAGTAGTCGTCCTGCGGATCTTATCAACTGAAGAACGGACCTGATCATCAGAGACCTCTTTCTTAACTCGGGTGAGTCTATCAGCATATTTCGCTTTATCCTTCGGGCGAACAATCAGTGCATTGGGCCTAGACACTAATTTTCCAGACTTTTGCGGTTTAGGCTGCTTCAGAGGCTGCGTTGTATGTTTTCTTCTGTCTTTCTTGGATTTTACTTGCTCCAAATCCGTTATTTTGGGCTGTTCCACTGTCTTCTTGGTAGGTGGAGTTGGTCCCGTCTCCTTTCTCTTCTTGGGTTCTTTGTTTCCCGATTCGGGTGACGTACGCTGTGTCCGTTTGGCTCTCCGGATGTCGCGTTTGTCCCCAGTGACAGATTCCACATCAATTCAATTCAATTCAATTTATTTGCTCTAATATTAGGTACAACCTTGTTAGGCAATATATAAATACATAGATAAGAAATTTGCAAATTTTCTGGAATCAATCGTAGCAAATACGGCAAAGATAAACAATTATAACGACATTTAGTAATTAATCAATCGCATAGAATCAATAGTTTACATAGTCAGCCGTGCTTGAGTGTAATGATGACGGTCCAGGTGCCATATAAAAATAGAAGTAAAGCAAAATTTGCATTCGATAGACAGTAAAAGCGCAGGGGGAATAGTCCGGGGTATATATAAAGCAAGAAAAAGATAAAAATAAAAATAATAAATAATAAAGTCAAGATAACAGGTTGTTAGGTGCAATTGTAGAACTAGAGTGATAGAGACTGATTTCTGGTTTCTAGTTGAATTCAGATTGGTCCAGAGTAGATGTCAAAAGCAGTACGATATTGCTAAATTGCTTACAGAGTCAGTAAAAGTAGATACAAATGGACGCTTATTGCTTAGTCAAGCTTGATAGATTTAACGGTTTAAAATAATCGGTAATGAGATTGACCTTAGTGGATTTGGGGGGGAAGGTGAGTGATTGGGGGCAGGAGACAGAAGTCGGGAGCGGGTCTTAAGGACATTTTTTATGAAGAGGAAAAGATTACGGGTGGTGTGAGCATCGCTTGAGTCCAGAAACGTGGTAAGTGCCTGGAGTCTTTCTGCAGGGGGTCCCACTGGTGGGATGAAGGGGTGTAGTAGAGACTCTCTAAATTTGTCATACTCCGGGCAGTGTAGAAGCAGGTGAACTAGGGATTCAATATTTCCACTGTTGCAGACCAGACACTGCTGAGAGGGATCAATCCTGGAGACATTTCTCTTAGAGGTAAGCATGAGATGGAGAGAGTTGGCCAGCCTCACTTGTGCTTTGGTTCTTATCATGACCAGAGGGGAGCGCTGACTAAGGTAACCAGCTGGTGCGCCGAGGCAAGTTCTTCGGAGTCGTATTTGACAAAATGAGGTGGTCTCTGCCCTTGTCCTGTCATGCTCGAGGAGATGAGATTTCAATTCAGAGAGGACTCTTGGTACCTCAGAGGACCAGTATGAGGCGTCGGGGTTGGTACAGTCGAAATCTATATTGAAAGGGCTTAAGGAGAGCCTCAAGTTGTAGGATCGGATTGCCCCTAGTAGCTCGTGCTCTACCTGATACTGATACAGAGATGATCCTTCTGTTGCTAGCAATATCCATGAATTTGAGTAGACAGGCTTTAGGGAGCCTGTCGTTTCCCTGAAGTAAGACTTTGTTGAACCAGTTCAGAGTGAGCTTGACTACCAGATAGAGTAGTTTCACTACGCCGACCTCGTGGCGAAGGACGTGGCCCGGTGTGCAGGTTGGGAGGAACAGCAGTCTCTTAAAAAAGTAGAGTTGGATATATTCAATCAGATCGGTATACTGTAGGGCCCACGTGGGAGCGGCGTAGAGAAGAGTCGAGATGACCATGGTGTTGAATAATTTGATAGTCGCATCCCAAGAGTCCGATCTGGCCCTGGCCAAAATAGACAGGACAGCCCCAACAGCCATTCAAGCCTTGTCTCGCGCTGCCAGAGCAGCCTGCCGCCCAAGGGCTGATGAGGAGAAGACCACTCCCAAATAGGTATACGACGAGACGACCTCCACGTGCTCACCATAAATCTTTAGAGGGAAGCTCGGTATTAGGGCCGGTTTTCCTCCAGACCGGAAGACAATCAGTTTGGTTTTGGCAAAATTGATGGTTAGTTGATTGGCGCTGAAATAAATTTCCAAGTCTTTCATCAGGTGGTACATATGGATCTGGAGAAAAGTGAGAAGGACTAGGTCGTCAGCGAATAACAGAGCCAGCACGTCCCTCAGTGAGTCTATGCTTGGGCCTCTATGGCCCCGATTTCTTAGAAAGATTTCAATGTCGCTCAGGAACAGGAGAAAGAGGGTAGGACTCAGGCTTTCCCCCTGCAGAACACCCTCAGTTATTTCGACTTCTTCGGTAAAATCTCCTCCGGATCTCACTCTGAGGGTAGCATGACCGTAAAGGTCTTTTAGTACTTTGATCAGCCTGGAGCTGACTCCGAGGTGAAACAGTTTTTGCCAGAGGAGAGTGTGACTAACAGAGTCGAAAGCTCTTTTCAGGTCCACAAAGAGTCCAAAAACTTTACGATTGCCAAGTCTTAACTGAAGCTGGATTGTCGCTAAGGCGACAAATATATTGTCTTGGGTCGATCTCCCCTTCCTAAAACCTGCTTGGCACTCCGGATATAAGAGCTCCTCCTCTGACCACTTGTCGAGTCTAGTACATAAAATCTTGGTGAATAGTTTAGCTACGACGTTAACTAGGGCTATACCTCTATAATTCTCTGGTTTGGTCTTATCTCCTTTCTTGAATATCATGGTCATCACGATGTCATGCCAAGAGTCCGGTACTACACCCTCCATAAGGACCTTGTTAAAGAATTTTTGCAAGTAGAGCGTGCCAGTTGGAGGTAGAGCTTTGTAAAATTCTGCTGGTATTCCGTCTGAGCCGGCGGCTTTGCCACATTTCGCTCCTAGTAGGACCAACTCAATTTCAGCTAGGGTTATCGGACTGTCCAGCCTCGGGTCTATATTTCCTTCATAAGCATGCAGGTCCAGAGATCTGAGCGGGTAGATTTTTGCATAGAAAGACTGCCAGATCTCTACAGAGAGACCTGGGGAGAAGGAGGTGATTCTACATGAGTTAATGGCCTTCCAGGAGTCAGCTGCGCAGCTCGCATTGGCGATTTTCTCTCTGATGTCTTTAAAATAATCTTCTTTTTTGTCCTTGATCAGATTGAAGTAGGATTTCTTAGCATTGTGGAATGCTTCTGTAGTTGGGGCCTGGAATTGATTCTTTTGGCATGAGTGGAGAAGAGCAGTGGTGCCTTTTTTAGCCATCTGGCATTCCTTGTCATACCAGGGCATCTTGGTTTGTTTGTGCTGGGTACAGTGGGCTCTGGAGATCATATCCGTCTGTTGCGCCGCTTTGAAGATGGTGAGGTGAAGGGCCTTCATCTGCTGGTTTATATCACTGCCAGGATCGTAGATCAGAGAAGGGGAGTCGGAGACAAGTTTGAAAAAGTCTTCGTACCTGTTTCTGTTCCACTTGAGACGTGGAGGAATGAGAGAGTTTGGTTGCTGGGCTTTTGGGAGAGGTGGGGGACCAATGAGATCCAGTATAATTGGGAAGTGGTCTGAGGGTAGGACAGACTGGTCGATAAGGAAATCATGAATTAGGTGGAGGCTTAGTAGGTCCAGAAATATGAAGTCAATGGTACTTTTCCCTCTAGGCCCAACATACGTAATGTGCGCTGGAGAATCCCCAGGAGTTCGGCCATTCAGCAGGAGGAGACCATTCTCTTGCATGAGATCGACAATGTTGGAGCCTCGGCGGTTTTCTTCTGTCACAGTTAAAGATCTGGTTTGGGAGAGTATAGATCCCTCAAGTATCTCCTCAGGGATGGAGCAGTCATGTCCGATTCTCGCATTGAAATCACCCCCTATTACTAGAGGGTCATTGAGTCGGATTTCATCGATTTCTTCGAGAACCAGTTGGAGGTCTGAGAGTATTGGGCCTAGGTTTTGACCTAGTGCTGGCTTGAAATAAATCAGACCGACGTATAAGTTAGTGGGCACTGCCCCTTTTTGCTGGTTTTGAAGTCTGGTAAAGATCCAAAAATCAGAGGTGTTAATAATTTCTGCTTGATAACTATTGTGGTAGAAGATGGCTAGGCCACCACTAGCATGTCCAGGGTCGCTCGGATCCTCCTTTTTTTCTTCGACTGTAATAAAATTATACTCTGCAAAATAGGTAGGGGCAGATGAGATTGGGTATTGAAGCCAGGTTTCAGATAAACCAAGGACGACTGGGAGAGGGGTAGGGAAGTACTGAAAGAGATTACTGTAGCCGTTCAGGTTCCAGAAGGTCAATCTCAGGTTCATTAGTTTTTTGAAGGGGACTTGATGTCAGGGGTGGGAGCAAAAAGAGGATGAGGTTGATTGGGGCGATTGCTAGGTTTCACTGGCTCGACAGTTTTCGTTTTGGGGTTGTAACGGAATTTAGTATCTTCAACTAAGGCAACCTGATGTGTGATCTTTACCTTATGCCCCAGGTTACGTTTCTCTTTTGCAAATTTTCTCAAATGGTAGTTGGCCAACTGCTCAACTGAGGTAAGGTCATTTTGAATATAAATTCCAGGGAGATCAGCTGCATTCTTGAGTGCAAAAAGATCTTTTTTGGAGTCAAATGAGTCGAGTTTGACACAAATCATACTAGTCTTTAGGTTCCTTGCCTCTAAGACTTTGCCTATGAAGGAGGGAAAGACTTTCTTCAGGTAACCAGAGACCTCAGTTGGCAGGTTAGAGTTTGGAAGAGTCAGTCCTCTGATGATCACATTGCATCTCTTTAGCTCTCTCTCTTGAACCTCTAATTTGTTTAAAATGTGGGCGATTTGGCCATTGCCATAGGGGCTAGAGGAGGCACCGAGAAGATTCTCTTCGAGTTTCTGAATACGTGCTTCTGTAGCTATTCTAGCTGGCGATGAGTCTTCAGATTCAACGGCTGTAATCCTGCTCTGCAATGAAGCCTGGGAGGCCTTGAGGTCCCTAACATCCCTCTCGAGGGAAGACACCTTTCCGGAGATCTCGTGACGCCAGGCCTTGAGTTCCTTCCTGTCGTTAGCTGCATCCTCTCTTATTGCGTCGACCTTGCTCATGATCAGCATAAGGAAACGGTTGGAGGGAGTGTCCTCCAAGTCATAGTCACTGGGAGTTTTTGCCATGTTGGGGGTTACTCTGTCGAGAGAATCTGAGGAGCTATCTGCTTGTGGCTGGATTGAGTTAGGATCCGATACACTTAAGAAAGTATCATCTGAAAGCGGCTCAGCAACCGGGCTAGAGGAGCTAGTTAGAGTCAAAGGGGCTGTCTTCGTTTTTTTGATTAATCCCATCGCATCCTTTCCTCTTCCTGTTTTCTGAAGAAAGTGGTGTAAGGTGGTGAATTATTGAGGGGGAATTAGACTTCACTGTTCTTAGCGATTCAGCCTTAGTTGGTTTGCCCCTTTTTGTTGGTAAAGGCGTGCTCGTTCTGTTGGCCGGTAAAATAGGTGTGCGTAGAAGCTTCGATTGAACCGTAGAGATGTTACTAGGTTTCAGCATCGGACCCATGTCCCAGTGGAAAAGGGAAAGGAGCGGCTCACACAGGTGGGTGAAAATAGGGAAGGGTGGAATAGGACTAACCTCAGGGGTCAAGCAATCAATAAAAAAAGATGAATTAGAACATAATTGCAAATCGGAGGGTTGAAATTAAAAGCTCATAAAGAGCAGTGAACCTTACGTGACTGAATTATAGAGAGTATCGCAGGTACAGGCAGTAAAAACACACTAATCAAAATTAAAACTAGACAGGCACTCTAACACTCATCTACTCTGGACCGCGTTCCGGACCATTCCCCCCAGATTCCACATCAGAATCGACTTCAGTGTCCGTCGCAGTCATCTCAGTGACTGCCCCAACTCCTGAAGCCGAGATAGCAGGTCCTCGATATGTAACTCATGTGTTCTCCAGCGTTTTGAGTCGCCTGAAGACACTACCAATGCTAGCTACCTTGCTTTTGATCTCCTTATGAACATTTATCTTTGGTGTGTGTGTGTGTGTGTGTGTGTGTGTGTGTGTGTGTGTGTGTGTGTGTGTGTGTGTGTGTTTTGGGTTCATGATAGGAAAATACTCTACGCAGTAACACACTCCAGCCTGATGGTATGAGGAGTGTAGTGTCCGGCTCGGTAAGGTCTAGATGGTAGCGACTCCGAGCAGCCATGGTTTCTATGTGTTTGCTCGGCGAATGTGCAACCCATACGGACTAAAAAACCGAACATGACCCCAGTAATCATTGAGCTTTTTCTTCCCCTCGCGGTACCAGTGTTAAGTATTACTTCGCGAGGGAGATCTCAGTTTATGGCTCTTCCTCATTATGTACCTAATGTACGTCCCCCTACCCTACAAAGATGTTGTACGTGGATAGGCGGTTCCAATAGGTTTTCCCTCTTTTCTGCAGCTTTACGCTTACGTTTGTCAATTCTGAGCTCCTTCATGACTTCTGCCGCGAAATTACTCGTTGCATTCCAGGCTGCCTTTAACGAAAGCATAGCTTTAATCAAGGACTCTGCCCAAATCTTCTCTTCATGGACAATTTTCCAAGTGCTGCGTTGTGTGTGTTAAAACGAAGACACGTGAAGAACACATGTTCCGCATCTTCGCTGACTCCGGGGCAAGACGAGCACTCTTGGGAATCTTCATGTTTAAACCGATGAAAATATTCTCGGAAGCACCCATGTCCCGACAACATCTGTGTCAGGTAGTGGTTAACTTCTCTATGTTCGCGGTTCAGCCAAACATCCACCTGCAGAATGAGACGGTATGTCTATCTATCATTTGTAGCGGTATGCCACAACAGTTGCCATTGGCGTATGCTGTTTCGCCGCTCCTCCATTCTGAGTTTCTTAGAGCTCAATGTAGGTGATCCTTTCCGCCGGTAAAGGGTTCTCCGTTCTTCAGCTAGTACTATGATAGGTAGTATTCTGACGATTACACTCAGCATTTTCAGACACTGTGCGGTAGGCGCTAACGACTCTCAGGGCACTCAGCCGGCATACCTGATTCTGTGTCTCGAGTGCGTCGGCCCAGATGGGAATTCCATATGTGAGCACAGACGAGACTACTGATTACAGTAGTGCTATCCTCCTTTGCTTCGGGCCTCCTATGTTAGGCATCAGTCGTGATAAGGTTGCTCTGACCACCGATGCTTTGGCACCCACATGCTCTGCCTGCTGCTTGAAGTTGAGTCGGGCATCAATAATCACTCTCAGATACCGGGTCTACTACATTATATCACACGCAGAAATATCACATACAAAATATCACATGAAAAAAATATCACACACCACAATATCACTCAAAGAAATATCACAACGTCAAAATATCACAATGCTAAAATATCACCAAAGAGAACCAAGGATATACCCAAAAGTTTCTTTCCCTTCCTCTTCCTCTTAATATTTCTCTATCTCTATCCCTCACTCTCTTAGCACTCTCTTAGCTCTCAGCACTATTCTCAATGTGAAATTCCGCTGTTATGCTTATTAAATTATCTGCTTTGTATACACTTTTGCTTATCTCTTCTGCTTCATGACCTTGAGTTATATTATTCTTTTGTACAACATAATGTACAGTAAATAAACTTGAATCAATTAATCAATCAATCTCTCTTCTGTCTCGGCTATTGCATTCAAATCACGATAAACTGTGTAAACACAACCGCGTGACACTTGTTGTTTACTATCTTGTTGAACTCTCGTTGGTGAATATTCCTGCTAATCGTCTTGCACCCACAAAACGCAAATACGTAGAAATAGATCAAGCATTAAAGGGCCTCGTTCCCAGCTATGATCCTGCTAAAATTCTCGATTTTTTGAAGGCAGTTGCTTTATATTTATAAATGTGAAAAACTAAACTAAAAACTAAACTTATACATATTTCCAACAAATAAATCTTCTTTGCATTTAAAATCGAGCATTTCCTTATGATATTTTAGTGTGCGATATTCTTAATGTGATATTTCATCTCTTTGATATTTTGTCTATGTGATATTTTGGCTACGTGATATTTTATCTGTGTGATATTCTGTCTATGTGATATTTTCCCTGTGATATTTTGTATGTGATATTTTGGCGTGATCCTCAGGTACCGAAGAAACGGTTGAGATGTGTTTGCATGGGCTCCAACCTGCAAGGCGATGGTCTCCACCTGCTTCCTACTAGTAATAAACACTACCTCAGTTTTATGTTCAGCTAACTTCAAGCCAACTGTGTTCATCTATTGGCTGATCTTTTCAAAGGTAGTGTCGAAAGCAAAATCTATCTCTTCGAGATGTTTTGTGACGATCACTACAACCACATCATCTGCATATGCCACGAACTTCACCTCCCTTGGCAATGGCAGTTTCAGTAGCCCATTGTACATAATGTTCCACAATAGAGGACCTAGAACCGAGCCCTGTGGTACTTCCGCTAGTGACTTTGGTCTTGGTATACAAGATGGACACCAAATCGTAGATTAACTTTATTACCCAAAAAAGTGAATTTGACCAAACTTTTTAATTAAATATCATCAAAGATCTACTTATTAACATGGTTTAAGGAAAATTCAAGGTCGTTATGTGGTAATTTAAACCTTTTGAGTGTATGAGTGAAGGTAGCAAGAGGAATGTGCTGCGCGCGCAACATCGTTGATGTATGGACTGGACAGGCATTAGTGGTGAAAAATTGAGAATATTGTGGCCACGTGCTCTTAATAGAAACAGGGAAAAGCCAAAAAATCAGGTATTGATTCAGTGTGTCTCAGGTCTCACATAGTGTAACAACTTCGACTACACCAAATTTCATATTTATTTCAATTTAATTTTGCCCAATGAAGGTGGGTGGAGGAAAGTATTTTTTGAGTTGGTGTAAGTTGAGATAATTCTTAGAAAAACTGTCAGGAATATTAAAAAATCGACTTTTGAGATATAGTTCGTCTTTGTGGGCCATTGGCACTAACCATGCACTGGCCCACAAACATTTTTAAGACCTCAACTCCACCACGTCCACGTCGTGGTCCTGGAAGTATGACTGAGAGTAGAGATACGCGGTAGAATCGAAAATAACACCAAAAAAGTCGATTTGGAGTCAAGCGTCCAACATGTATACTAAGACCGTGACTTTTTACTCTTTCGGGCCGGTCTCTGTATCGTTTCTCAGGATCGTATTGGAGAAGTAGCTTGCTACCATCCTCCGCAGGTATCCTGGTACGTTCATCTCAACAAGAGATTTCATGATGCAATCCCACTTGGCGGAGTTGAAGGCGTTTTTAATATCCAGTGTCTCCACTACACAGTACTTCTTTAACCCGTCCTTCCATCTGGCTCCTGCGATTGCTTTCTTCCCCGTATTGACAACTAGGTCAACAGCATTCAGGGTTGAGCGTCATTTTCGGAAGCCATATTGGTCGTCAGCAAACAGCGATTCGACTGTTGCTTCGATCATCTGGTGAACGATACGTTCGATGATTTTGCCGGCTGTATCCAACATACAGATAGGCCGGTAGGATGATAGTTCATCCGGTAACTTCTTCCCTTTTGGGAAAAGTACTAGTCTCTATTGCTTCCACTTAGGAGGGAAGATACCTTCTTCAAGGCACTCGTTGTAGACCTCCAAGAATAGCGCTGGCGCTGTTTTGATCGCTGTCTTCAATGCGATGTTTCGGATTCCATCCAGACCAGGAGCTTTCGAATTTCCCACTCTACTGCAAGCTTCCATTAGCTGATCCTCCATGATCGGCGGGATTTCTCCTAATTCGTACTGACCTGTCGAATGGTATGGCTCCATTCGTTGGGTGAACAGGCATCGGCTGGCTTTCTAGGTAGGTCATGACCACCTTTTATGGCCGGCCCCACAGGCCATCGTCGACTTCATCAATGAGGTCACTCCAGCCTTCTCTCTCACTCTCCCTGATAACTTTCTTCAGTCTCCGACGAAAATGTGACTGCAGCAATTGAGTTGAAATTAACTAAATTTATGGACTTTTTATACTCTGCCATCAGGTCCTCTGAGTCTATTTTTTCCGACCATGCTGTGATGCTCTTCTCTTGGTAAGACACTCTTTACGGAGAGCGGCAATGCACTTGTTCCCGAACTTATTCCACCAGTGCATCAATGGGAGCTGATTCATGCCACGTTTCCGGGGCATGGCAGAGTCGCTGACTTCAATGATTTTCCTCATCATGTCTTGTGCCTTCCCCCCAGCATTTACACCGTTGGTTGGTTACTTATCCAGGGCTACCATGAAAGCAGCAAAATCAAACGCGGTTACTCTCCTACCAATCAAATTGATTTTCTTCTGTACTCCTCTCATTTTCTGAGCAGTAGATATTTCTCATAGTATCACGCAGTGATCACTGGTTGTATCAATGTCCATTACCTCCCATGAGCAATCGCCCCTGACGAGGCTGCTGCTGGCCAAGGTAAGATCCACAATGGAACTCGTCTCTCCTCCAATTAACGTTCGTTTATCACCACCGTTTAGCAAGACCACGTTCAGTCTGGACATGGCGTCCAGTAGCGTTCACCTTCGTGCATTAATCTCTTTGCTGCGCTAGTCAGCTGCCAAAGAATTGGAGTCCTCAGCGCTTGCCACGAAAGGCTGATGCTTCGTCTCATCGGTCAATCGATCTAAAAAGTTCTTGAACTTATCAAGTGAGAGGCAGCTAGGGCATAGCAACTGTAGGAATGAATTCCGTCTAGCTTTGCTATCACAAAATCAGCCTCTTTACCATTACAAGGCTCTAAAACGGGCATTCACCGCAGGATAGCTGAAATTCCTAAAAACTAGTATACGATTTGCAAAAATATTCAGAATCAAATGAACAATGGTCCCAATAATATCTACGATTGATCAAAATAAAGCCTCGAAAAAAAAAAAGTACGTAGAAGTCTACGCGATAGAAGTGAAACTTCCCAAGCTCATCCCCTAGATCACAAATATTCCTACGAATAAAACTGTTCTTTGATAACAGAATGAATTTCCCTTATTGATTAATTTATTGGGGAGCTAGGTTTATAAAAAAGGACATGTGATATTTTAGCTTCTATTTATAAAACATTTATAACGGAAGAAAAAAATAAGTTTTATGTCGGGAAAAACGCGCAAAGTCTCCCCCCCGTATGTGCCTGTAGTCGAGTTTGCAGTACGGACTCTGCGCCCCCTTCACCGTCCATCGTCACCATTTAGTACCCCACCACGCGCGTTTCCCTTTCCCTACTCCGAGTCTGTCACAATTTCGCTTCTCTCATATGTCTCATTCTACCCGAGCTCCCCCACCACACGCGCTACCCCTTCCTTTTCCTGTCGCTATTTTTCGTTTCATCCGATACTCAATTTACTCTCCAACAAGCCGTAAGAAGTTTCACTTCAAAAATCCTCTTGACAGTTTCCCATGAAATCACCTTTTCGGCATATGTTCAAACAACTTTTCCTATTTACCTGCAATTGCTGAGATGAAGCATAACGTGATAGGCAAATATGCTTCCTGAACATAGTCTTTCAAAGCCAAATCGTCTCTGAATATCGGAATATAGCTCCACGAAATATAACTGAATGTCATCAGAATCGTGAATTGTACAACACTAAAAATGCCCATTCTGGTGAAATACTCCGGACGTTCGAATTTCCAGAGGATGACATTATTTGCTACATTCGTGTTTATTCTCACCACAGATCCATCCGCCAGGTTTTGTATGCTTTTCGAAGTATGGAACTTAATTCCACATGATTTCAACTTATTAGAGACCCCTCGAAACCTGGAAAAAGATGCATTTATACATTCTTTTTAGAATATGCAGCTACAAAAAACGAAAGACGCAAATGAAATAACAGATTTTGCTGGGAATTCTATTTTTTACAAAAAAATGTCCCTTGACATTTTCATTCAACCCTCAATTTTCCAGACATTCACGGAACAATTTCTATTCAATTCAGGGAGGCGATTACGAACATGAAGTGCGGTGGTGGGTGCGATGAAAAAACAATGGATAATCTGTCAATTAGCCAATCAGGAGCCGAAATTTCTGTGCTCGACCGTGTGAATTGCATGTTCGTAATCGCCTTCCTGAGAGCATTCAATCATATTCGCTCGATCTCGGAATCTATTACGCGACTTTTAATATATGTGGACGTCCGCATGAAAGGGGCCCATTTTGTCGCTCCCAGTTTTCAAGATATTCTCGTTCTTGTGATTATTCTCGCAATTAAGCCTATGGGAAATTATTTCTATGATATGCGATAGAGACGTCATTCTCTAGAATTTAAAGATCATTTCTGAATCAAAACGAGGAGATACGTTGAAAAATCATGGACTTGATCGGTTTTGCCCCCTATATTTACCAAAAAACTAATTTTCTCGCTTTACCTTATATGTTCCTCAGACCACAATTTTTATCCAATCACAACTTTTTGATCTGTAAATATCTTATCGCTCGCCCCCACCTCACTCTGGCTCAGAGCGATTTAGTGTAAATGCGACGGAAGTCCGTAATAGGAAATGATGTCAAACTGCGCTGCTCTCTCAACGCAGTACCTCGGGGGACGAGCTGATTTCGCTAGTCGGATTCGCCTTGTCATCAACATTGGGAGAATAACTCTTATGTCTATGTAATATTAACTACGCATATCTTAATTCTGAGAATAAAAAATAAAAAAAATTGTGCGTGTAGAAACTAAGCGCGACAGAAGTGAAACTCTTCATGTACATTATATCTCATTTATCAATTAATTAGTGTTTTCTGCAGCAATCACTCACGTTCCAAATATCTCGAAATCTTTTGCAAATTCATCGAGACATGCTCTACTCGAAATTTCGGTAATTTCATGATGCCCGACATTGTTCCTGATTTAGGTTCGTATGACTAATATTAATCGAGATATTGACATTCGTTTATTGCTGCGTGTTTTGTTGAAAATTCATCCATGAGTGTTTTTGCTTCGCGTAGGGACTTGTTTTGTTGCGTCGCAGTTGCTCTCATATTACTCTTATCATTCCCATATTACTTTTTCGCCACTAGGCTCGATAAACTGCGATTCTAACCTCACTTCGTTCGGTTAAAATGTGATTTTCGGGCCTCGTAACGAAAAATTTCGTTTATCACACGGCGACAAAAGTATTTTCTGACTCATATGATTATAATCCTCGCCTTCGGCTTGAATTATGAAGTCACATTCGTCGAAAATACTTTTGTTATGCCCTAGAAATGTAGTATAATATCTCAATACATTCGGGTATTATGATGACACGAAAGTGGCACAATTAAAAAGAAAGTGGTACAATCTCAATTCTTTCAATGTGAAAGAATTGAGAAATGTAAATAAACTCATTCTTTATATTAGGAGAATATACGTGAATAAAGTATCACGTATATTCGCAATCAGTTAGTGGGACGCTGCATCAGCAGATTCCCCACGACTGGCTTTGGTTGCTCACCCGAAACGTATCACCGTACACCATGCAGGTGTGAGGCACGCGACGGCTGGATATACGAAACCGCGAGTGAATAAATACTCCCGATTTCGGTGTCTCTGGGCCAGTAATCAAATAACTCTTTACGACTTATGTTCACTTGTTACCATTCGTAACAGACTGAACTTTTAATTGTCAATTAGTTATTAAAAATCAATCTTCGAATAAAGATTATTTAATTCTCGTAATTCTACTGTGTGACTACCCATCTCAGAACCCACTCCGCTCGGGTCTATTACACTTTTATAGGCCTAGTGACGAAATATACTATTGTTATGCGATGAGATCAAGAATGAATGCGCTCGCTATGAGAGCGACAGAGACACTATAGTCCTTGCGCGAGAGAGAAATACTCATAGTTGAACGCGTGGAGCAGCGTGCTTAGATAAATGTTAATATCTCGATAATTATCGGTCGTAGAGCCATTCATAAAAAACGATTTTATTCGTCATAAAATTATCTAAATTTTGTGCACTGCATGTCTCGATAACTTCTCGATAGTTTTCAAGATATTTCGAGTGAAAGTATTCACTGCACAAAGCATTCGGAGAATGATATATCCGTCTACGCATCGAGCCTCTCTCTCCTTATGTTCCACTCACTATTCTCCGTCCTCCTTGGCGTGGAATATGTAACGCAACCGTTAGATTCGTCCGAACTCGAGTAAGGAGTTTCACTTCAATAACTCAGGGAAAATAGAAGGGGTAACGTCAATTTGCATATCATGGACCGTACGGCGGCGATGAGAAGTTTATACATAGATCTCCTGGCGATTGATTGACGACCGAACTTGGTTGTTGTTCGGTTGTAATATTTTTAGCCTCAAAAAACATGAAAATTGATTAAATTAACGTTGGAAAAATAATTAAATATTGAATAATGACTAATCAGTGAAGAATTGTGACTTCCGGTTTTTTCTTTAAATTTAGGAATATAATGAAATTAATGAATGATGACTTCTGCCCCCTCACGGCTGGTGGCCAACTCCGAAACTTCATACCACAATTTGCCTTGTCGGTACTGTTATGTCCTGATGACGTTCATAAAAAAAAAAAAAAAATTCTTCATGAGGAAAATTCTGAAAATTATTCTCAAAAAATGATTAAATGACAAAAAAAATAAAAATTAAAAACCCCCGACGTTGGAATTGTAAAAAGAACAATAATTGAATATTGAATATTGGAAAAGGGAAAAATAAAAAATCATGAAATATGAAGAAAGAATGAAAAGCAGACAGCAGTCGGGGGGACACCACGGTTTTCATGACTTTATGTGCCCCCCGACTGCGGTCTGCTTTTCATTCTTTCTATTTCATGATTTTTTATTTTTCCCTTTTCCAATATTCAATATTCAATTATTGTTCTTTTTACAATTCCAACGTCAGAGGTTTTTAATTTTTAATTTTTTTGTCATTTAATCATTTTATTTCTGTCTTTTTATAGGTTTATCAAGTACCCTGTAGTAGTTTGAATCTCAAGATGAATATCAATTTTAAGGCAGTCTTTGATTTGAAATTTTCATTAATATTTATTAACTTCCCGATCCTAGAGGGAAGTTATTGTAATGGGTCCGAAAATCGAAAATGGAAATTTCACCTGATCTCCACGTTTCATGACCCCTAGAAACATTTCATGACATTTTGGGAGAGATGTTTGTCTGTCTGTGTGTGTGTGTGTGTGTGTGTGTGTGTGTGTGTGTGTGTGTGTGTGTGTGTGTGTGTGTGTGTGTGTGTGTGTGTGTGTGTGTGTGTGTGTGTGTGTGTGTGTGTGTGTGTGTGTGTGTGTGTGTGTGTGTGTGTGTGTGTGTGTGTGTGTGTGTGTGTGTGTGTGTGTGTGTGTGTGTGTGTGTGTGTGTGTAGCTTATACCTGATTAAATTATGAACATGATCGTCTCAGCGGTTTTTGAGTTATTTCAGTAAAACTTGTGAAAAAATCGTAAAAAATGACGTTTTTTACGAAATCGACGATTTCTGCGCGAAAAACAATGGAATTCAAGTGTTTTTTATTGCAATCGATGCGTCTTTGAGTAACTCAAAATTAAGTGGAATTTGGAAAAAAATTGTCTCAGCAGTTATTGAGTTATTTATAAAATGCAATCTTTTGAATGTCAACAAATTATCAATTTTTTATAATTGATATACAAATATACAATTTTTTTCGTTCGATCGATTCAATCACATAATCCCCCCCCCCCTCCTCTTCGCCATCGACCCAATCGGTCAAATATAGCAATTTTTCAAAAATCATCACATTATTTTTATTCCTAATTTGAAATTTCATGAATTCTAAATATTGAAAACATTGGAAATTACAGAAATTGAGTTTTGCAAATGAATGTTTTTCTTCTCTTTCATGATTCTGATTGGGTATTAGGCAAAATTATTTCAGCAGTTGTTTATTTACTTGCATGAATTTCTCAGATTTTATGGGTTTTCGCGTTGAATCTAAACTGAAGAGAGTATTGGTCGGGAAGTTATCGGTTCGACCCGCAAAGGGTCACACCATCACTACTCGTTCCTTATTACATACTAGTTTGTTTCAAGGGGGAAGTTCAGTCTTTAATATTCAGTTGTCACATTTGGAATTTTCATTCCCTTGTTTTTCAATTGTGAACTCGATTATTCATTCCATTGTTACGTCATGATTTCGTAGACTTACCTTTTGATAACTCCACAAAATATGATGCAATTTGTTGTTACCTTTTTAAGCCTGTAACGTGACATTTTCGGATGGGGGTTGGAAAATGAGAGTTACCTTCGCCCTCTTCCTCCCAATCGAGTTTTACCCTAAAATTTAAGTATTGGGCGCCAGATCATTTTTCACCGGAACGATCAAACCGGATAAAATTTGCAAATTCACTAAATCGCTAGACTCAAACTAATGTGAAAATCCAAAAAAAAAAGGTCACTCGATTGGAAAGGAAAGGTCACGGTTGCCGGTGTCGCTCAGGAGGCTGGGTTATGGAGAGAGGGGTGGATTTCAGGTGGAAACGAGGTGTCAGGCTTGAAACGAAAGAAAATAAAACTATCCAAAATAATGTTTACATGTTCCACTATTGAAAACTTAAGACAATACACTTCGAAACTATTTCTCACATTTGTAACCCATAACGGGAATCAACCGGTACAAAATCCGGAAATTTCAAAAATAATAAAAATAATGAAAATAATAATAATCAATCAGAGAGGCTAAAGAGAATCATAATAATAATTATTTAATCGGATTCGTAAACCCGCAAGGCCGTTGTGTTCAACGGAGCTGAAACAACGCTAAATAATTTACCCCAAAAATTTTAATTCCCGGGGAGATCGGAATTCCGAATTAAAATAAAATAAATCCGAGATTCTGAGAATCAACGGAGACGGAGTCCCAATAAGGGAACGGGAGAACGAGAGAGAGAGAAGAGAAGAAAAATATACCACTCGTCATACGCAATGATAGTGGAGAAAAATAACTCGGAATAATTAATTCAAATGTACTAAAATCGCGAAAACTCGCAAACCACTTGGCCGATTGTGTCCACTCGGATATTGCCGTGATCCTTAGGATCCACGGATACCACCTATGCATTTTCAGGCATAAAGATTAAAAATTACCCCTCTAAACGAGGACATAAAACACGCGTAATTTTAAACGACTAACTGTGCCGCTCAGCGCGCAACACTTACCGCCGACGCTCGTAGGCGCGGGGGACGAGAGGGGGTGAGGCAACTCACCGTACTCGAGCCCACGCTGCACGGTGAACACCGACAGAGAGGGAAAATGGCCGACTGCGCGTCGGAAAGAGACGCCACGAGGTATTTCTCTTTTACCTCGGGATTTTTATAAAAAATAAAACCCTCAGGGGAACCCTATGATAGGGAAAACCACGAGAAAGAGTCTCGTGAAAAATCAACACCTCAACCCACACAAATACCTATTTATCTCCCGATATATCGGGGAAATGTTGCGACGCACGTGGCTGAAGGCCAAGGTGGTCGACCCGTCGTGAGACGGAAAAGCCGGCGCCATTATTTTAATGGCGCGGATAACACTCAGAAAATAACCCAAAAACTCACCCTTTTCGCCTTCTTGGGCACCTTCTTCACCATTCTAGAGCTGGTGGACTCCTCTAATCACACTAAACTTAATCCTCACACAGGGTGGGAGCACTTAAAAAGTTGACCTGTCTTGACCGGGTCAAGACGAAGACTGCCTCACTAGGTCAGTGTCGCGACACTGACCCGTTTGGAAAATGGAGGGGGCAGATCAGGATCGGTCCTGATCGGCGCGAGCGCGACACTCGGATAACTAATAACTTTTATTCTAGGGAGGTGGCGCCGTCGCACCTTGACCCGACCAATTCAATTCGAACTTGAATTGAGGGAAGACTCTAACTCTAATCATATTCCTCTAACGCCACAAACTAGATTCGGGGTTGCCACCCCGAGTCATAGGGACGGATAGAAGTCCCAAAGACCTAATACTTACTCTTGGTACCTCCCACGGATCGGTTCTCCGGGATAAATGGGATCGGATTGATAAATGAAATGTAAAAATTAATCTAAGAAAAATACTACTTCACCCAATGCAACCTGGCAATTCGGGGAGTACAAGGGTTGCACTTGTCTCCCTCGACCTTCCACCGAACCAAAAACTGACCCAATTAATCCCATTTTATCCAACTGAAGTGGAGCGCTGATATTGCAATCAGACTTGGTCGATTCCCCGTGTGATTAACAGAAGGGTACTTCCCGTAGACAAACCGGATGACTCTTATTTTGGCCCTTCTTCGCGGAGAGTCTACGGGCCCTCAAAAGTGAATAGCCCGGACAGGATTTTCCTGCCCTCGAGAAAGATAACCCCAAAAACAACTTCTAAACCACCAATTTGGGGAAAAATGACCACACCGAAGCGGGAAAATAACCTTAAAATTAATTCTCTCTCTCTCTCTAAACCCGTGGACGGTGGATGTACTGGTTAGGAGGTTGCTGTTGATTAGGTGGTTGGGTTCTTTCAACGGACATCCCCACATGTCCGTTACAAGCCTATCTTTCAAAAATAGCTTGGGATAGGTGAGGTGATTTTTCGATATTATTTTAGGAATAAATACTCAGAAATTTCCCAATATAACATATAAATTTCCTTTAATTCTTTCCATTAATTGAATTTTAATTGACAATATTCTTTTTGCTAGATGATAACTTTCTCATACAATAATTATTTGCTGAATAAATTCTTTATAAGATTTAGTAGTTGAATAATTAATTTCAAATAATATTATTTTTTTTTTTTATGCAATAATTAATTATGGAATAGGTTCTCTATCTTTGAATTTCCCAGTGAAATTATTAATTGGATAAATTTTATCTTTAACTTAAAGATTTAGAACAAATGATGAAAAAAAAATTTAATTTTTATTTTTGGATCCTCTCATCTTATTGAGCATTACTTCAATAATACTCTGCTCCTCAGAAATTAATCTGAATCAACGCAGCAATTAATCATTGAGGATTTTTGACTCTAATGAATTTAATTATTTTCACTGACGATTGACTTCAACAAATAGAATAATCTATCCATAAATGGATATTGATTATTGACTGATTAAATTTTTAATTACAATTTTAAACTTTTTCCTTTATAGAATTTTTAACATTTTTTTTTTTTTTTTTTCTTTTCTTGTTGAAAAGAAATTAAAATTGAACTCTCAATTAATGTAGATAAAATGAAATTAATCTAATTATTTGCTTCACAGAAATTCTTAAGAAATAAAGAAAAACATAGATGATCAAAAATCTTATTGAAAACTTGAAAATATAATTTCTCACAATTTCGTAATATTCTTCTAACTCTCTTGATTGAAATGACTCAAAATTACGTGTATCTCTATGAATTACTCCCATAGTAACTTGATTAATTCATACATTATCATGCAACTTTATCAAAAATAATGGATTCTAAATCAATTAGAAAATCATGGATATGTTTTGTGTATTTACAATGGAAAGAGATTAAATCGAGAATAAAATCACTGGTTTCTTCGGTTACCTCGATAATTAATCCTTTTATCAATTCCACTGAATTGGATTCAAATTTATTAATTATTTCCCGGATAAATTGAATTAATTCTTTTTTTTTTTTTTATTCCCGCAAGTAAATTTTCAATAAATTCTAACATCAATCAATTGAATATAAAAAAAAAATCTGTTTCCTCTAAGAAATTGAATAAAATAAAATTCTTCAATTACTCACATTGAAGCTTATTAATTCAGTATATTCAAAATAATTTTTGTGGCTGGATAAAAATTGGCGAAGAATGCAAGAATCTTCCTTCCTTCCTTCAAAAATTTTGATTGATTGGTTCAGGTTCCTCTCTGTGGTTTAGCCAATGTTTATTTGATGGTTGAAGAGTCTGATTGTGTTGATGTGTAGGGGTTTAATTGATTTGTCAAAATTTTTCCTGCTCTGTGAGATAATTTCAATAGAAAAGTTTAATTTGTCAAAATGATTCTATTGGAAATTTTAAACGTCGAGATAAAATTTTCTAGAATTGTCAAATGTCAAAATTAAAATTTCCCAAGAAGTTAATGTTGTAGTAAAATTTCAAAAATTCCGAATAATCGAAATGATTTTTCCCGAATAATTCTCACAATAAAATAATTCAGGAAAATTTTAAAATATCGAAAATAATTTTCTCGCGAAATTTTCACAATAAAATAATTTTAATAAATTCAGAAAAATTTTAAAATGTCAAAATAATTTTTCTCGCGAAATTTTCACGATAAAATAATTTTATGAAATTCAGAAAAAAATTTTAAAATGTCAAAATAATTTTTCTCGCGAATTTTTCACGATAAAAATAATTTTAATAAATTCAGAAAAATTTTCAAATGTCAAAATAATTTTTCTCGCGAAATTTTCACGATAGAATAAATTTAGAAAAATTTTAAAATATCGAAAATAATTTTGTCGCGGATTTTTCACGATAAAATAAATTTAGAAAATTTTTAAATTATCGTGTGACGTATTGGGATCGACCAATACGTCGATTTAGTTATTAATTAATGGAAAAGTTAAACAATAGCTGGATGAGAGGAATGAGAAATGTGATTTCTCTTTCCTGCCATCCAGACTTTGGTCAGCAGTCCCACGGTGTCATTTGGACATCGTGGTAAGCAGTCCCACGATTTTTGCAAGTCCAGTTCAGGTGGCCTGAACTGTTTGACTGTCTTAGTTTGTGTTAATGATGGCATAAAAGAGTATTAGTGGAAAAAACCGTGAGACTGCTTAGCTCAGCAACTTGGAACTTTGGCGAGCTTTGGTGGGTCTTCTGGACTCACTAGAGACCAGAGTACGATAGGGAGTGGAGTCGCGAACATCTCCAGGCTCAGGCCTTCGGCCAAAAGACAATAATAGCGAGTCCAAGTTCCAAGTCGAGCTAACATCTTAATTACGCGTATACCGACCCATTTACGAACATTGTCGTGTATTTTAACAACTATCGTGAATATACCATACTTTTACCGATTAATACGCGAGTGTTCAATAACATCTTAACCCTTCATATCCTTCCATCCGACATCCGCCGAGTGAGCGAACCCCCCGTGAGCTCACCGCCGAAGTTAGCCGAGGCGGAGTGAATAAAGGGTTATAATTATTACGACGTAGAAAAGGGAGTTTGAGAGAGTCCCTATAGCAAGCAATAACCAAGACTAAAACCCTTTAACCTTGAGTTTTACCTCCGGGTAAAACTCATAACGTCACAATCGAAAATAATTTTTTCGCGGATTTTTCACGATAAAATAAATTTAGAAAAATTCATTTGTCAAAAATTATTTTTCAGAATTTTTTTTTTTTTCGCGAATAAATAAATTTCAAAAAAAAATTTTTAATTGTCAAAAATTATCACGATAATCGCACTGAATTTAATTGTGGATTATTATGGATTTAAATTAGAGGAAAAAAATTCACGCGTTAATCACTGAATTTAATTTTCGGATAATTGTTGGAAAAATCACAAATTAAATTGAATTATTTTATAAGTAAAATTCAGGAAAATCACGGTTTTTAAATTGTTGAATAAATTCGCGAATAAAGCGAAAAAATCACTAATTATTTATTGAAATTAATTCGTGGATAATATTAGAAAAATCACTGATGAATTATCGAATTTAATTCGCGTAAAAATTTGAAGTTAAAGATTTATTTTCGCTTCTATTTTCACCTTGTATCGAAATTGATATTTTAAGTTTGGAGATGTTTTCGTACTCGTGGTGTTGCCGGAACTGATGCATTGTCCACGCGTGGACAACCACTTGTAACCTCATCGGATTAATTAGTGTGTATTAATATGCACACTAAATTTTCCGTGTATGTGTAATGAGGTGTGGCACGCGCAAGTCCTTTGTGTAATTTTTCTGGTGTTGTCAAGGCATCATCGACAACCAATCAGAATTTTTAATTTTTATTATTTTAATTTCCCATAATTCCAGTCATTTCTTTGACTGAATTTTAATTGTTTTATTAATCAAAAATTTTCCTCTAATTTTTGATGTAAAAATTTCTTTTTCATCAAGTCTATTTCTCCTAGAAGAAATATGACTCCAGATGGACTATGGTGGGGTCTTCGATCACCAGACCTCACATAGTGAGTTTTATATTCGATCCACCTGATAAAAATTGAAATCAGATCGAACACAATTCCTCAAGAATTTTATTTGATTCCTGTGGAATTTATATTCGATCTTTTTAGAAATAATTTTCAAAATTTCTTATATTCAAAAAAAAATTTGTGACGTCATCAGGACGTAACACCATTATCCACCAATGTCTCCGACTGCAAATATTCGAATTCTAAATTTTGCGCGCGTAAATTTTAATGAAGCAAACCCGTCGGTAATGTCACCTACCACGTTCAGTGACAGCCGATATGATCCGTTGAAAAGTGGAGCAGGTGGCGCCAGTCATATGAATCATATGCAAATTTTTCTTCATTTTCATTTGCGGTTATGTGCGGTCGAAACCTCGTAAATCACTGGCAATCTGGATAATTAAATTAAAAATAAAAAAAACATCTTTTCCGACGAGAATGAAGTGAGTTGATTTTTTTTCTTTTAATGAAAACCGTCCAAATTCATACTATCAACGCATGTTTATCTTTCGCCCCTAGGGATATTCCAACCTATCTAGTTATTTCTAAAAAATCATTTTTTATTTTCCATTTACTGAGAAATAAAGATTAACTATAGTTACAAAAGAGTGACAGGAATGATCCTTGAGCGATTATCTTCATTTTAAGCCTAAAAACGTAATTAACAGCATATTTATAGAGAAGTGAGGGCTGGAATAACGCACAAAAACATAGCCCTGCTTTCAGTCAAACGCATATACCCCTCTGGCGTTGCCGTCGGGGGTAAAAATCGTCCTGTCGAAAACGGCCAATTCCGTATCCTCTGAAAATTTAATTTTTTTATGGGACAGAAATTTTTTAAAAATCCCAAACTTTTTCCTGATACTCTCTAGACATCTAATGAAAAAAGTGAATTTTCAGAGGATACAGAATTGGCTGTTTTTGACGAGGCGATTTTTCTTTTTTCAAGTCCTTAAAAAAATTAGATCCTCTTTCAGAGGGGTGGCAATCGATGGGAGGGTGTCTAGAGAGTATCAGGAAAATGTTTGGGATTTTTTAAATATTTCTGTCCCATAAAAAATTAAATTTTCAGAGGATACGGAATTGGCTGTTTTTGACGAGGCGATTTTGATTTTTTCAAGTCCTTAAGAAAATTAGATCCCCTTTCAGAGGGGTGGCAATCGATGGGAGGGTGTCTAGAGAGTATCAGGGCAAAGTTTGAAATTTTTAAAAAATTTCCGTCCCATAAAAAAATTAAATTTTCAGAGGATACGGAATTGGCCGTTTTCGACAGGACGATTTTTCTTTTTTCAAGTCCTTAAAAAAATTAGATCCCCTTTCAGAAGGGTGGCAATCGATGGGAGGGTGTCTAGAGAGTATCAGGGAAAACGTTGAGATTTTTAAAAAATTTCTGTCTTATGGAACCAGCAAGTTTCTGTAGGATACGAAATTAGACGTGTTTCACGCGAAATTTTTTTTTTTACGTCATCGAAAAATTAGTTCGTCATCGGTAAAGGTGGCAATCGACTAGGGGTGTTTTAAAGTATCGATGAAAAAAAAAATTGTAAATTTAAAAAATTTCCTTCATAGGGAAAATTGCATTTTGGGGAGAAGTGAATTTAAGCCCTTTTCCCAATGCAAAAATACATTTCGCTCCATAAAAAAAATTAGATCACAATCTGCTTACGCTACATTATATTTAGAATATTAGAAATGATTTTTTACGATGAGATTTCTATTTTTAAAAAAATTCCGAATTTTCTATTATTCGGTGGACAGTCCCTTCAAAAAGTTTCAATTTTGACATTTGGAGGATAGGAGGCCAGTTTCACCGTCATGCCACCGAGGCAGAATAAATTCCCAGTAATTTCAAAATATACTAAGTCGTATTTATCAGATTAATTTTTCCCAGATTTATTACCATTTTACTCCAATTCAATTCATTATTCGAGACCTGAATATCATTCCCGAATGGACAGATAAAATATTAGACAAACAATAAAAGCCCGAATAAATATTAAAATACAAGAGCCCGAATAACCTCTGATTTAACCTTATTGAATACTCAGAACCAGGTAGCCCAGATAATTATTATTTTCATTAAATGACGGTAAATGGAATCATCTGGTGCCCGGATAAGGGAAATTGGTGACGCGAAAAGACTCATATGTAAAGCAAAGTTCCCGTAGATAATTCTACTGAAATTTAGTATCAATCGTTGTAATTTATTTAGTGGTTCCATTTACAACGTCACAATATATTAATAATATATATATATATGTTAATTGAACACTCTGATGACTCCTGTGTTTTTTTTGCTACACACACCCCAGGGATCCCAAGCTATTAATATCAGCGAAAATTTTCCGCTAATAACAACAATTGTGACTGCTCTATGCCAAAACATAAAAAATGGATAGTTTGATAACACTCGGATCACATGACTTAGTCATTTTGATATCTCTGTATAAAATCATATACAGTCACCAATGTGACCACGTTATATAAACATGAGAATGTGTATATACCGAGTACATTACCAGGTCATTATGATGACTGTATATACTTAATTTATTGTCACTATAATGACCAAGTCATGTAATGAATTTTGTCATTGAAATACTCATTTCGTCTTATAAATCCATTTTCAATAATATTCATTGCAAATAAACAATGGATGTTCCCTTTAGGATAATGAAACGATAATTCCGTCAACATGAGAGATATGCATATTTTTTGATCACTGGTCATGATAACATATGTTTTCAGTGAGAAGTTATGAAAGAGATTGATGAAAATCGAACAGTTTGATACCGTTTTTTGATATAATGTGGGCATTTTGATAACTATTCGGCACTTTGAAGACGGTCACGGAAATGTGTTGTTGCCAGGAGAAATACGCGATAGGAACGAATCAGATCGAAGGAAGTTAACGTAAAAATTTCGTAGAGTCAACAGGTTTCTGGCTGTCGTCTTGAATCCATTTATTTAGATTAATCAAATTTTTACGGAGTTAGCGAAGACAGTCCTAAGAATATGACCGATCTCGATCATAATAATAATTAATGTCAATCGAACAGTTTGATGACATTTTTTGATATGTATTGTACATTTCGGTGACTCATTGTCGCTTTGATGACTGTCATCAAAGTGATTTTGTGATGGAAATATTTCTTAATTACGAGGTACAGTAGCTAAAAAATTGGATATTCTCGTGTCAGTGTTTACTCTCCTAATCCTGATGATCCCAATAATAGCTATTCTGAAATCCTATGACATCCCTGCCTACTGAGGAATTCGCGAGTCTTACACGCATGTTTTAGGAAAAAGCACGTGGAAGGAAGAAATCGGATGGGAAGGAATTAAGGATGTTCTGCCTTGATTGCAACGGGGGGGGTGAGCTGTAGGGGAAAGGTAGGATTTTATGGGGAATCCAACCCCTGAGCACGAAAAAATGAAATGTTAAATTACCCCATTGAGGTTATATTTGGTCACTTTTATGGTGCCATTATATTCCTCATGACTCTTTTTCCTAATAAACATTCATAGGATCAATCAAAAAAATTCCAACAATCAATTTAATAATTTTTGAAAAAAACATAAATCTGGTCGTTAACAGCGGCAACGTTGGGAACTAGAGAAATTTGGTAACACGGGCTGGTACCATTGGTTGACTAGCCCACACTCGGCTGTAAACGTTTATTCATTCCCCAGATACCCCAGATTTGTAATTTGCGCGCTGCCCCTCTCTCGTTGAATATGTTGCGACGTTGTCGTACTTTCTAGCTGCGCGCGCAAGAAAGGTAAATTTTCGCTTATTTTGGCATTTTTTATTACTAATTATTAGTCTGAGGGATGCGTAAGAATATAACGTTTTTCCGTAACATAACGATTGACCTATAGCCGGAGTTTCATTACGCTAGGCCTATTTTTCATCGATTTCACTAACTTTTCGTGAATTTTCCATAAGAACACGTGTTAAATTGATATTTTTTAGAAAATCATAACTTTATTATGCAGCTTGCAGGAAAGTTGAAATTTTGCATGCGGTTCTTCAATAGATTGAAGAATCTTACAAAAAAATTTCATCAACTTCTTATATTTCCTTATAATGTCAAAAATGTAGGCAGAACATCCTTAACCAAAAAATCACTCGGAGTCAACTGGTTTGTGACTCTTTCTTGAAATTCTTCCATTCTGATATAACGAATTTCTACGAAGTCAGTGATTTTAATCATGAAGATAATTCATGTAAATCGAACATTTCAATTACTTTTTTTCATATGCATTGCACATTTTGATGACATTCTGACGTTCTGATGACTGTCATCAAAATGATTTACTGATAAAAACGTTTCTCGCTGATTAGCTACAATAGATACACATTTAGAAATTCATATCCCGAAAAGTATCCGAATCCTAAAAAATTCTATTAGATCCCATTGTCACATTACATTGCATTCAAGAGTTTGAGACACATGATTTTCACTGAAAAATCACTCGGAATCAACCAGTTTGTGATTCTTTCATTAAGGTGGCGTAATTTCGATTCATCGAATTTTTGCAAAGTCATTGGTTTCAATAATGGAGATGTTTTCAGTAGGAAATCATGAAAATGATTCATGAAAATCGGACAGTTCGATATTATTTTTTGATATAATGTGGGCATTTTGAAAGCTAGTCGGCACTTTGAAGACGGTCACGGAAATGATGTTGCCAGGAGAAATATTCGATAGGAATGAATCAGATCGAAGGAAATTAACGTAAAAATTTCGTAGAGTCAACAGGTTTCTGGCTGTCGTCTCGAATCCATTTATTTAGATTAATCAAATTTTTACGAAGTTAGCGATGACAGTCCTAAGAATATGACCGATCTCGATCATAATAATGATTAATGTCAATCGAACAGTTTGATGACATTTTTTGATATGTATTGTACATTTCGGTGACTCATTGTCACTTTGACTGTCATCAAAGTGATTTTGTGAGGAAAATATTTCATAATTACGAGGTACAGTAGCTAAAAAATTGGATATTCACGTATCAGTGTAAACTATTGTAATCCTGAAGATTCCAAATCCTATGACATCCGTGCCTATCCCTACTGAGAAATTCGCGAATCTTACACGTATGTTTTCAGAAGAAACACGTGAAAGGGAGAAATCGGATGGGAAGGAATGAACCAAAAAATCACTCGGTGTCAACTGTTTTGTGACTTTTTCTTGAAACTCTTCCATTTCGATGTAACGAATTTCTACGAAAACAGTGATTTTAATCATAAAGATAATTCATATAAATCGAACATTTCTATGACTTTTTTTCTATGCATTGTACATTTTGATGACATTTTGACACTTGGATGACTGTTATCAAAGTGATTTACTGATAAAAACATTTTTCGATAATTAGCTACAATAAATATATTTGGAGATTCATGTTCCGTTGTAAAGTATCCGAATTCTAAAGAATTCAATGAGATCCCATTGTCACATTATATTGCATTGTTGCCTTTTCTTACTCAGAACTTTGCGAGTTTGAGACACATGATTTTCACTGAAAAATCACTCGGAGTCAACCAAGTTGTAACTTCTTCATCAAGTTGCATCATTTCAATTCATCGAATTTCCGCGAAGTTAGTGATTTCAATCATGGAGATGTTTTCAGTGGGAAATCATGAAAATCGAACAGTCCGATTTCGTTTTTTGATATAATGTGGACATTTTGGTAACTACTGGATACTTTGAAGACGGTCACCGAAATGATGATGCCAGGAGAGATACTTGATATAGGAACGAATCAGATCGAAGGAAATTAACCTAAGAATTTTGTAGAGTCTACAGGTTTCTGGCTGTCGTCTCGAATAGATTTATTTAGATTAATCCAATTTTTACGAAGTCAGCGATGACAGTTCTAAGAATATAAGTGATCTCGACCATGATAATGATTAATGTAAATCGAACAGTTTGATGACATTTTCTGATATGTATTGTATATTTCGGTGACTTATTGTCGCTTTGATGACTGTCATCAAAGTGATTTTGTGATGGAAATATTTCTTATTTACAAGGCACAGTAGCTAAAAATTTGGTTATTCACGTGTCAGTGTAAACTATTGTAATCTTGAAGATTCCAAATCCTATAACACCCCTGTTCTTCTTCCATTCTTCCATTCCGATATAACGAATTTCTACGAAGTCAGTGATTTTAATCATAAAGATAATTCATGTAAATCGAACATTTCGATGACTTTTTTTTATACTCATTGCACATTTTGATGACATTTCGACACTTTGGTGACTGTCATCAAAATGATTTACTGATAAAAACGTTTCTCAATGATTAGCTACAATATATACAGTTGGCTCCATAAGTTCGTGAACGATTTCTATTCAGTAGCAATGCACTCTGTTCACGAACTTTAGTGGACGATTGTACACATTTAGAAATTCGTATTCCGAAAAGTATCCGAATCCTAAAAAATTCTATTAGATCCCATTGTCACATTATATTGCATTCTTGCCTTTTCATACTGAGAAATTTGCGAGTTTAAGACACATGATTTTGACTGCAGAATCACTCAGAGTGGGTCAGTTTCTGACTCTTTCAATAAGTTGTATCATTTCGTTTCATCGAATTTCCGCGAAGTTAGTGATTTTAATCATGGAGATGTTTTCAGTAGGAAATCATGAAAATCGAAGAGTTCGATATAGTTTTTGCTTCCGGATGGAAGCTTTGTTTTTACGAGATTTCGACATTCTCCAATTTTGTGTGGAAATGATGTAGAATGTTATGAAATGTGCGAGATATGATTTTTTTAGAAAATGTCCGTATGCGTGTGCAGATTTTTCATTTTTTTTCTCGTTTATTTTCGAAATTGGGATAATAAAATGGCAAAAGGTTTTGAAAAAAATCTGAAATTTTTACCCATAATTGGTATCTTTCATGTTAAGCTTCAGGCGAAATTTCAGCACGATCGACCGATTGGTTCTCGAGATATCGTCATTCATCGGAAAATCGTTTTTCTTCAATATCTCGAGAACAATTCAACCGATCATTTTTTTTTTTTTAAATATTCAGCAAAAAAATATCTATCGATTTGAATAAAAATATTCATTCCGACCATGGAGAAGTTACATAGTTATGGCCCTTTTTCTATTTTCTTGCTAAAATCCTTGTGCGCGTGATAACTTCAAAAATATTGGAGACAAAAAGTTCAAATTTGGTATGATTGTTGGTCTTACAAAAATGAAGGTTGCTATATACGGATCCGTCCGGAAGCTTTCTATCAATGTAATTGGTGAAAAAAAGAAACAAATTATGATTACGCATAATTCTATAAACGGTCAGCTACTGTGGTCAGCCACTCCAGCTTCTGCTGCATAAACTTCTGTCATCTAGTAGTTACCACCTCCTCGTTTGATAAAATGTGGACATTTTGGTAACTACTCGATACTTTGGAGACGGTCACCGAAATGATGTTGCTAGGAGAAATACTTGATACTGGAACGAATCAGATCGAAGGAAATTAACGTAAAAATTTCGTAGAGTCAACAGTTTCTGGCTGTCGTCTCGAACAAACTCAGCAGACAGAAGGGGGAGAGGGAGCAGTGGAAAAGGATAACGAATTGGCACAAAGCGTGGCCAGAGAAGTAACAAGAGTCCTAGAAGCATGAGAGACCTCGAGAAATCAAACAGAAAAAGAAAAATGGGACCAAAGGATGGCAGATTTCGAACAAATGGTGAGAAAAGAGAAGGGAGGAAGAGAAATAAACTCAGAGGGCTGCGTGAACTGCAATGAGAGGGAAAGAGAAATGGCTCAGCAAAGAGCAGAGAACGAGCTATTAAGAGGAGAGGTAGCGAGACTACAAGTAGTCAATCAGGAGCTAGAGAAAAACCTGGGAAACCAGGTGGACCTCTTGGACGAGTATACGGATCATATCAGAAAGCTAAGAGGGAAATACTAAGAACTACGTAAGAATTTAAGGCTAGAACAACGTGAGAAACATTACAAGAGTGAGGATGATAAAGAT
Source organism: Coelinius sp. EB29 (assembly GCA_035578325.1). Lineage (NCBI taxonomy): Eukaryota > Metazoa > Arthropoda > Insecta > Hymenoptera > Braconidae > Coelinius > Coelinius sp. EB29. The sequence goes on along the minus strand of JAOZGT010000001.1, from coordinate 6,147,426 downwards.
AAAGAAAAGGAAACGCAAGAAGAGCAAAGTAGTGAAGTGGAGTGCAATGTAGTAGAAGTGGCTGGAGATAACGAAGAAAGTATTACAAAGAAGGCGGAGGAAGTATAGACAGCAGAGGCAAAAACAGGGGAGCACAATAGTACAAAGAATCTGGAGTATCATTCGCAGGCTAAACTGGGGACCCTAGCACATGGCGCCTCGGCGACAGGAGGGTTGGGGACCAGGGAAGCAGGCAAGGAGAAAAAGGACAAACCAGTACTACCCCCTGATCCAGCACCAACGAAACTGAGCGAGACAGAGTGGGAAGAGGAGAAGAAGGCTAGAAGAGAGAGGAAGAAGAGGGTAATCATTAAGGGGCTAACTCTCCTGAGGACAAGAGAAAGGAAAGCAGAATTAGAGCAATGGATACTGAGGACAATGAACCTGCAAGTAAGGGTTGAGAAATTAGAAAGGATTCAGGACTCAATCTGGAGGGTGGAGTTAGAAACATGGAGTTCCAAAATGGAATTGATGAAGAAAATAGGAAGTCTCAGTGGGAGTGGCTGGGGAGTATGGATAATAGATGAGCGTTAACAGAGAGACAGAAACTGGTACAGGCCTGGCTAGAGAGACAGGCGGAAAATTGGAGAAGTAGGGGATATGAATCAGGAGCAGGATATCAAAAGCTGTGGGTGGACGAAGCATGTCTAGAATGGGACGAAAAGAAAGGTGAACTTAGACCAAGAAGAGAGACAAAGCAGGAGGCAGAAACAGAAGAGAAGGCAGAAGCAGAAAAAGAGGCAGTGGTGGAAGTAGAGGTTCAACAGCCCTTTCGCGGACGCGGAAGGGGGTGACTACATAGAAAGTGAATTGGTGGTGATGCATTGGAATTCACGAGGCATAAAAAACATAAGAAATAATATAAGGCTATGGCAGGATGCAGATATAGTGACATTCCAAGAGACTTTTCTGCAAGAAAAGGAAATGAAAAAGGCTATGGAAAATCTGAATAAAGACTTCCACTGGAGTGGTAAAGCAGCAGTCAGGGACCACGTGAGCGGAAGAACACCAGGAGGACATTTGCTAGGCATTAAGAAGACTCTGAAGGCAACATGGAAAAAGGAGGAATGGGAGTATAGGCTAAAACTGGAAATTAAGAAGGAAGAAACGAGGGATTGCTACATTATAATATCAGGTTACAACAACCATCATAAAAACTTAAAGACATTCCTGAAGAAAGCAGATCAGGACTGGAAGGCAATCCAGCAAAAGTCATAGTGGCAGGAGACTTAAATGCAAGGATCGAAAAAGAACAAGGTGTGGCGGACTGCGGAGTGGAAGAAATAGGGCAGAGAGAGAGAGAAGCCCAATGAGAGAGTCTGAAGACACGGAATTACGAAAGCCAGAAGGACCGCAACTGCTGAAGTCGTGCGAGGCGAGAGCCCTACTGATCATGAATGACAGAGCAAAAGGAGATGAAAAGGGAAAAATTACGACAATAGCAGAAGGTGGAGGATTAGGGAGTGTATTAGACTGGATTATAGTCAAAATGGAAGATGGAATAGAGATCCCAGACTGGTTTAAGGGCATGAAGATATCGAATCAGGAAGGCTCAGACCATTTTCCTATATTTTACAGCGTGAAGTGGGGAATAAGGGAAAAAGAGGAAAAGAAAACAGTCAGGAGGAGAAAGCAGAAGAGGTTAAGATGGAAAGCAACGAAAGCAGAAAATTTTCGGAAAGAATGGGAAGAATACTGGAAGAAGATAGGCAGAGAAAATATACCAGACCCGGAAGAAAGATGGATAACCAATGAAAAAGCTAGGAGATGGAGAAATAATAAGAATGATAGGAGAAGAGGGCGCAATTGGAGCAATTCTAAATAGGCTGCAGGAACTGAAAAAGATAGCAGAGGATTAAGACATACAAGCCGACTGGGAGAGGATAGACAAATCGAGCTACTGCAAATACTATAAAGGACTAAAAGAAAAGACAGAAATGGAGAACTACTGGCACAGGAAGATACTGACAGACGGACAGAAAGAAGCTTGGGCACGATGGAGATGCGAGAACGCAGTGAGAGAAGGGAAAAGGAGCTTCACAAGCCAGAACTGCAGAGCATATAAGGGCACGACAGAAACAATAGAATATATTGTGAGCTGTGAAATGATGATGAGAAGGCTGAAAATAAAAGAAAGAGACTGGTGGAGGAGATGGAGGGAGAAAGGCTACCTGAAAGACTGGAGGAAAAGACTGATAGAAACACTGAAAGGTGAAGCAGACCAAGGAATATGTGTAAAATTGGGCAACATAGCGAGAGTGCTGCAAGACAGCGAAAGGGAAGAACAAAAGAGCGGAAGGGTGGGCGGAGAAGAACAATAGGCAACGGACAGAAGCCCATGAAATGGATGTGTAACAGCCGGGACATCAGGCAAATAAATATATGAAGATAAAGATAAAGAAAAAGATAAAGACAGGAAAAGATAAAGTGATAATGTGAAAGTAATTGTTGGACAATGTTAATACTGTTGATAATGCAAATATATAATGAGAGATAATGAAGATAAATATTAATGTAAAATAAATGTAGTGGAGAAATGGGAGAAAGGCTAGTGTAGGTGTAAAACTTAGGTAGCACCAAAGGAATAAATTCTATATTCACATCACGTATGAAAACAACATTAAATCGAGATACGCGGTAGCGTATCGGCCCAGTACTTGTTTCATAACCTCACATAACAAGGCCGAGCGCTACCAAGTATCTATACACGACACAACTTCCCCTTCCACTAACTCCAATTCTTTTTTCGGGGCTATTAAATAAATGTCACCACTTACAACGAAACTGCCCTTAGTTACACTATATAAATCGCATATCAGCTATCCACTGATGTCGCTATTTATTTAATTAATTAAATATTAACAAAGATATGTGCATAGCAACGAGCTACTGTGCACATTTTCACGAATTTTATTATCTCCGAAAGTTATTGGTCACATTGGAGTCACTGAGTTGGCTGCAATGAAATGAACACAATCGCGTCTTTATTTTTCATGTTCAGCGATTGCCATCAGTGCAGGGTAAACGGGTCGAACTATACCGAAACTCTAGTGAATCGGTCGGTAACTCGAGGGACCTGTGTCACATCTAGTATTCTACAAGACATCAGCGCCACTTTCTCATGAGAGGAGTGTAGGCTCGGATGGCGCAACAAATTGATTCTAGAATTGATTTGATTGTTGATGGACCGCCGTATAGTTGACAAACAAATTGACTATTTACAAAAAAAAAACTGATGAAGTATTTAGGCAATGATTTAGTCAAATTTGGAGAATCATTTTCAAAATGTGGAAAATTATAGCTAATTAGTAATAATTAAAAAACGATGAAACCATATAGTTGGCAAAAATTCAACAAAAATATTTATTTTTCTCCAATTTGTTAAAAATCATTTGGTGAATCTAAAAAAGTCATTAACCCTATTTGAATAAGTTTCATTAAGTCAATAACTAATAAAATAAGAATAAATGAGTAATACCTATGTATCACGTGACACCTCCTGTCGGCTTGCGTCGTTACACGGACACATAGCAGGTGATCAAGTTATTTTCCAATGAAAATAATTTACATCGATTGGGAATCATTTATGATGATTTAGGGATATCATTTTTTTATTTAGGAACTTATGGTTCATTTATAATTATTTATTCTTTTTTTTGGCGTATCGTTAGCAGCTGTAATGACTAATATCATTTGAAAAATTCAGTAGGGGCTTGAATCGAAGGCAAATTATTTGGGGAAAATTACTCAATTTATTATAAATTAATTAAGTTATTACGTATAGTCAGCAAACACATGAATAAAAAATTCAAAAAATTATGAGAATTTATGATGTAATCTAAAATGTAATCTAGGAAGTGTGCAAGTCGAGTTTTTCCTCATTGCATATTGAAAAAATGACTGAAATCTAATGAAAAATCAAAAAAACTTTTTTGAAAAAACTTACGCCAAGTACTCGTTTCATTGCGTTGGAATCGGTAGAACAGTATTTGTTGAAAAATGAGATCCTGTGAACCCTAAAATTATGCAAATGACCACAAATTGTTCTGAAACATTGAAAAAATGAAGGAAATGAGAAATGAACGCCAAGTTTGCTGGAAACTATAAAGAATCAGTGAACGAAAAAAAATGGAAAAAAAAGTCAGGACCAACGTACTTGGCGTGGTTTTTCAAAAAACTATATTATGCATCTTCCGAGTTCCAAGCTCGATACAAAATGCAAAACTCTCATGAGGATTGACATTAGCATTGAAAACTGCGCCAAGTACGTTGGTCCTGACTTTTTTTTCCATTTTTTTTCGTTCACTGATTCTTCATAGTTTCCAGCAAACTTGGCGTTCATTTCTCATTTCCTTCATTTTTTCAATGTTTCAGAACAATTTGTGGTCATTTGCATTATTTTAGGGTTCACAGGATCTCATTTTTCAACAAATACTATTCTACCGATTCCAACGCAATGAAACGAGTACTTGGCGTAAGTTTTTTCAAAAAAGTTTTTTTGATTTTTCATTAGATTAATTATAATCAACTCTGCATTTCAGTGTCATAATAATAATTTTTTCTTAGGAACCAATTATCAAATAAATAAATAACTTTCTGAAATGTTGTCTAGATATAAAAATTATTTAAGAGCCCAGGATATAGCCAGGTACACAGAAAGTAACTCCATTCAGCTCAAACTCCCCAGGCAAATCTCGGATGGAACAGCTAAATATTTGTTGCTACATTGTCCGATATCTCTTACACGTATAGTTGCTCAGATTCGCCTAGCAAATATATTTTTTGGCAGATTTCTGTGTTTAAATGAAATTTATAAACTGAACCCGTTAGATTATTGCAAACTCTGTCACTTCGAGCTAGAAAACATGGAGCATATAATCGCTAGATGCCCTTTCTTTCAAGATCTTAGAACCACCTTCTTTAACGCTTTTCCATCTGAGAACTCGGACAGGGAGTTCTTATTCTCTATTCTGGATATCAAGAGTCCTAAACATCTGAAGCATCTTGCATTGTTTATGAATCAAGCCCTAAGCCGCAGAGAACAACTGTTAAATATGGAGTAATAGATTTAGCTGCCTATATTATACTTTTAGTACTACGCCACATACACATCTCATGGAGGAACTCTGTATCGCTTTCCCCACGTGCAAAGAGAGTGTCTTTTTATTTTAATTTAAATTTAATGCTAACTCTCCCAGACATGTACACAAATAAATAAATAAATAAATAAATAAATAAATAAATAAATAAATAACTTTCAAATGTCCTCTGGGACGGAAAGCGTTCCGAGAAACATTCGCAGAAGGTTAGATTGGTCGGACACCCCCCCCCCCACCCCCCTCCACCCCTTGGAACATAGTCCAATAATCATTTCGACAATGTCTAATGACCCCCCAATTATTGTGAAATAATTAAAAATTTATTTATGGAATAAATTAATAGCTCTGGAATGTGCTCTAGGACGAGAAGCAATCCCAGAGGTAATCCCAGAGGTCACCCCAGAGGGTTGAATTGAGCCAGAACCCCCTCTCGGGTATAAATATACTCCAATAAGCATTTAGACAATGTCTAATGACCCTTCCAAATATTATTAAACAATTAATTGTTTATTTATGGAATACCTAAATAGCTTTGTGATGCGCTCTGGGACGGGAAGCAATCACAGAGGTAATCCCAGAAGGTTGAATTGAGCAAGAACCCCCCCTCAAGTATGAATATACTCCAAAAATCATCTAGACAACGTCTAATGACCCCCGCAATTGTTATCAAATAATTAATAAATAATTGAATAGTTTAAGTAATCATTTTCACAATATTCAATGACCTCTATATAGATATATAAATAAAATGATTAAATGACAAAAAAATTAAAAATTAAAAACCCCCGACGTTGGAATTGTAAAAAGAACAATAATTGAATATTGAATATTGGAAAAGGAAAAAATAAAAAATCATGAAATAAAAAGAATGAAAAGCAGACAGCAGTCGGGGGGACACCACGGTTTTCATGACTTTATGTGCCCCCCGACTGCTGTCTGCTTTTCATTCTTTTTATTTCATGATGATTTTTTATTTTTTCCTTTTCTAATATTCAATATTCAATCATTGTTCTTTTTACAATTCCAACGTCGGGGGTTTTTAATTTTTAATTTTTTTGTCATTTAATCATTTTATTTCTGTTGTTTTATAGGTTTATGAAGTACCCTGTAGTAGTTTGAATCTTAAGATGAATATCAATTTTAAGGCAGTATTTGATTTGAAATTTTCATCAATATTTATTCCTTATTTTTAGAATTTTCAATTCCATTATTTATATTTTCTCCCAATCATCTTTTTAAAATAATTTATTGATCGGTTGTTTTTAATTTGCAATTTTTTCCATCAGTTATTTCATTTTCGATTTTTTTAAACGTTCAACAGTTTTTATATACTAGTTTGTCTCAAGGGGGAAGTTCAATCTTTAATATTTAGTTGTCACATTTGGAATTTTCATTCCCTTGTTTTTCAATTGTGAACTCAATTGTTTATTCCATTATCCAACAATGTCTCCGACTGCAAATATTCCCCCAGATAACCACCATTGCCGAACAAGTATTGGCGTCACCGCTTGGTGGCGTTAGGCATACAATTTGGTGCCAAGGAGTGATGACAAGCGTCAGAAATCATTGGGGCCAATGCTTGTCGCATAATTGTCATCAATTTGCCTGCTGTTGTGGACAGCAAAGTGTTGCTAACAACTTGTCTTCCACAAGAAAAAGCAAGTTGCAAGCAACGATTGTCACCAAAGAGTCAGGCAATTTGGCGACAAATTTCCATATATTTGACATTCTTCATTGTCGCCCGCAATATCCAGGCAAATTATTGACGGAAATTGTTTCGTAAAAAAAAAAGAATTTTATCTAATGATGATTAAGTTTTCTCGTATCATATTATTTGGCTGATGTCTCCATATACATCACAATAAGGGGTAGGATTTTTTGATCGATTACGACAGGAAAAGGTGGGGCAAAATGGACTCCTTTATACTAATGAAAATATATAAAGATTTTTTTTTCTGAGAAATTCTTTCATTTCACAGCAGTGCACGGAAAAACTTTGAAATAAATAATAAAATTAAAAATATAAAATATAATATATATATATATGAGAGCCAATCCACCAAATATGAGGACAAAATATTGCCTCAAAATTTTAAAGGTTGATTTTTTTTTTTTTTCGAAAAGTACGTAGAAAAACATGAAAAATGAGCACAAACTGAGTTGTATAGCTCAAAAATTGACAGAGATATTAAAGATTGAATTTTTTTTTCCGTCCAAACTTCAAAATTTTGGAATTAAATTGCGAGGTACTAAAATTCATAGAAAAAAAATTTGAAAAACGGGTTTGTTAGAAAATTTTCTCAGCTTTTCAAAAAAAATATTATTTTTCATGTCCCGATTTATTTTCCAGTGCAAAACTGAAAAAGAAAGTTTTAATCAATCATTTCATACTGTTCCCCACTCTTGATCTAATTTTTTTTTTCATCAGAAAGCTGGGAAAATTTCCTAACTTTTACATTGTTTTGTTTTTGGTGTTGTGCAGAATTCAGAGGTACGGGGGGTGAAAAAATGTCAATTTGATTTCTTCTGAAAATGAGTTTTTTTTAATATTTTGAAATCTAAGCGAAATAAATGATATTTTGTAGGAACTTTTCTTGTAGAAAAAAATGAGATCTACAAAAAAGATTCCCATAAAAATTTCGCTATTTCCCTTAGATGCCAAGATATTTGTCAAAAACTCACTCGATTGAAGCGGAAAAAGGTCTAGAGTAAGGGCTTGGAGGTGGATCCCAAGGTCAAACGGCCTAGGGTGGAGGCTGAGAAGTCGATTTGAAGGTCAAATAGTCTGGAAGGGAGGGTTGGAAGTCAATTCAAAGGTCAAACGGTTCAGAGAGAAGGTTTTAAAATCGATTCAGGCTCAAAAATTCATTCAAGAGGCTGAACGTGGAGCCAAGCCTTTTATTCAGATCGTTCAGCCCCTAATTGGACTCCAAATTGCCCCTTAAAGCAAACTTTGGCAGGTATTACAACAAATAGCATGTGTAACGCGTACGTACAAAAAAGTTTTACTTTACGCTCTAGTTACACAATGTACTATTTCTTTTGTATTATCATTATTTTATTATTTTCTGAATATATCAGATTCTTTGGAGCATAAACCAAGTATTTTACGTTTCATTTGGTCGAACCCAGGAATTCGAAGAGGGAGTATCGTCCTCCCTTCCCCTTGTAATTAAGAGTACAGGTAAATTTTATGTTTTCAGTTGTGGTTTACAGTAAGTATTTTGTCTATTTTCGCCTGATTGATGAAAATATTTTGGCGCTCAAGGCTAAGGGCATGTCTAGCATTTGTCTAGTAGATATTACAAAATTTTCTTTATTACACAAGATCTTTACAAAAAAATTCCTATCTGGTTGAGATTGAAAGATATTTCGAATGAACCGATCAACATCTCAATTTAGGAGTGAATTTTTGACAAATATCTTGGCATCTAAGGGAGATAGCGAAATTTTTATGGGAACCTTTTTTGTAGATCTCATTTTTTTCTACAAGAAAAGTTCCTACAAAATATCATTTATTTCGCTTAGATTTCAAGATATTAAAAAAAACTCATTTTCAGAAGAAATCAAATTGACATTTTTTCACCCCTCTTACCTCTGAATTCTGCACAGCACCAAAAACAAAACAATGTAAAAGCTAGGATATTTTCCCAGCTTTTTGATGAAAAAAAAAAAATTAGATCAAGAGTGGGGAACAGTATGAAATGATTGATTAAAACTTTCTTTTTCAGTTTTGCACCGGAAAATAAATCGGGACATGAAAAATAATATTTTTTTTGAAAAGCTGAGAAAATTTTCTGACAAATACGTTTTTCAAATTTGTTTTTCTATGAATTTTAGTACCTCGCAATTTAATTTCAAAATTTTGAAGTTTGGACGGAAAAAAAATTCAATCTTTAATATCTCTGTCAATTTTTGAGCTATACAACTCAGTTTGTTCTCATTTTTCATGTTTTTCTACATACTTTTCGAAAAAAAAAAAAAAAAAATCAACCTTTAAAATTTTGAGGCAATATTTTGTCCTCATATTTGGTGGATTGGCTCATAATGTAATATAAAATATTTCGATGTTTATATTGTCATCAAATAAAAGCATGGGGTTTTAATGGAAGTATGGAATGCTTTCATTTGATAACAATAGATGAAGATGAAAAAATTTTATTTCAAAGTTTTCCGTGCACTGCTGTTAAATTTTTTTTTTTATTTAAGCGTCAAACCATAGGTTACACAAACTGCTGTTAGATGAATGCTTTGCTTCAAAATTTGTTCGTTTTCCTATATTTTTTTTATTTTTCTCTTTTCAGCATTACAATATTTGATTCGATAAAGAACATTCCTTTTCCACCACTAAAAATAAAGCACATCGACCGTGTGACGTAAACGGACGGATGGAGCAATACAGATACTTTCGACTTTCAAAAAAATGTTCATAACTTATTCTATCACTGATGGAATCAAAGAAAATTTTTTTCCTGTGGGAAGAACACTTCTTCTCCTTTATAACAATCCAAAATTGAGGTCTATTGATGAATCAGTTTCGGAGTTCTGAATATTTCCATAAAAGTCAAAAGAATTGATATTGCTCCATCTCTGGAAGTTCACCAAACTTCGTAAACATCCATTGTCGTCAGGTATGTAGCTTCGGCTAAAAATGCAACCCTCTAGCTTATTAGAAATTAGGGTTTTTTTTTAACGCGATAGTTAAGGACAGACAGAGTTTATCAGTAAGTTAAATAAAAGCGTTTAATATTCATTGAAATTGTTAAAAAATAAAATCTCTCGAATCAACCTGCTGCAAATAATGAGAACGTGAAGGGAACCAAAAATTACATTCAACATAATACATCTGAACGGGATATGCTGATTATTTTCAAATATCCCGCTCTACTCTTGCCATGCGCGCCGAGAATGAACGCGCATGCCGTCTCTGCACATGTGAATGTATTAGTTGTGGGTGTGTGTGCTATGTGTATAGAGAGAGCCTAGTCACAAAGAGATTCACGCACAGTCTTCACTTCTTCCCGTATTATGCCGGTGTGTGGTGACAGCTAGTGTTGATTATTGTGAAAAACAGTTGAAGTGCGAAAAAGAAAGTGTGCAAAACAAAGTGGTTTTTTTTTTAGGGGAAGAACTCTGGAATAGAAAATCTGACGAAATTTCATCCAACTGTCTGTCTGCTGTAATACGAAGGTGAGTGCAATGCTTTTCATCCCGGATTTCTAAACAAAATTTGGAAAATACAGAATTGATCAAATAATGCAGTAAGAATAATGAAAAACGAGTAACAATGATACATGCACTTTAATATAATTTCCCCAGTATTTTTTGGCCAACTTGCTTTCTCATATGAAAAAACATCTATTTCATCGGTCCATGGGTGAGTCAGAAGGGACTGTTGTTTATGTTTGTTGGCTCTTTGTTTTCATCCGACGCCCGTCTAGAATTGTAGGAATTCTGAACACTTATGTTGCGCTTTAAACTCAATAACCCTCATATAGTTCTACCGTGAATTCCTTTGTCCTATTACTGAATTACTAAAAGTTCTATTTCGGCCCTTGAACTCATTTTCCATCGACTAAGGATTTATTAACTCGCTTCTAATAATTAAGGGAAGTAATAGAAGATTACGCAGTTGAGAAAAAAATACAAAGATTCTGTGCGAAACAGAAGAGTGCATATTGAACTACATTTCACATTGAATAAACCCGTTGAGTGCAATAGGTCGGGAGATTCATATGTGTGTCCATAAAAGTTAACAAATGATTCAATAATTTTTTTCCCCACGAATCCCGCTTTCTTCAATTCCTTCTTAAAAATCCCTGGAGGAATTCGTAATTTTTTAAATTATTCTGCCGATTGATACAAAATGTTATTACGTCACTTCATCTAGTCCCCCCATTGTGACATCCGTCAAAAATCGATTTCATGAATTTTCTTCCTTCAAAATAATTTAATATTTTGATATAAATAACTACGCAAAACTTGAAATATTCCTTTCGAGGAACCGAAAATTTCTTTTTCAACGCCTCAATCCTGTGCCATAAATCTTACAAGGAAATTGTCAAACCAATTTCCACAAAAAAAAAAATACGAAACCGAGTAGACATGTGTTTGGGCTTCGGCGCGCCAAACACTCGAGTCGCTGTCACAGTCTCTCTCACCCATTTTTACGACCTCAAGGGTTCAACGGTGCTCTTATGGAGAAAACCCATATAAAAAAAAAGTAGACCCAAGATACAAATGCATTTCTCTCAAATTTTCTTGAGGTATTTGGCTATTCTCTGAAGGCCACCACAGACGAGGAAATTTTGGACGAACATTGTTCGCGGCAACTTTATATCCCAGCTCTGATACCCACAGACGGGGCAAATCTATGTAATTGATCTTGTCGGAATATATTTTACATGAATCTAATTATATCGTCGCTGTAGAGTGAAAGGGGCGTATGTTTTTTTATCGTCGAAATGAGATGTACTACCTCTCAGAAAGGATTTTACTTGATAAATTTTTGTAGTAACAAATGGGCGTAATTCCGAAAAGTTAATCACAAAGGGACGTATCTCCAACACATACGCCCCTTTGTTTTTAGCTGTTCCAGTTCATCTCAAAAATAAATAATCGCAAAGGGGTGTATCTCCGGCACATACGCCCCTTTCATCTTATGACAAGCATAACATGTAATGTGAAATAAGGGGCGTAAGTTTTATTTATTTGTTTTGAGCAAATCTTTATTTAAATCAAATAAAATCATTTCTTTATTTTTAAGAAATGGATTATTTGAATGTAAATAGAGACATTTATTCATTTAAAATGAATCGTTTATTTGAATTGAATAAACAATTTGTTAATGTTAGGTACATCTTTTATTCCATTGTTGTTAAATTGAATTTTCACTGAATTCAAATAAACGATTTGTTAGATTGTAATAAACGATGTTTTAAATGCAAATAAATGATTTATTTAGACCAATAGACACTCAAATAAAGAACAGTTCTCATTTTTGATAAGGGCTTTATTAGGTGCTATTTGAATAAAAAAGTTCATTTGATTTAAATAAATATAATTGGATAAATAAATATGATTGGATTTGAATAAACCGTTTTTCTGGGTGTGGGTACCAAAAACTATAACGAAAAAAAAATAATTGCGGAAAAAAAATTTTCTTAAGCTGCGCATGCGCAAAGGCCTTGGACTTGTCGAATAATGTTTCGCCGTCACCACAGACGAGGGAATTTCATAGCGAACGTCGTTCGTGGGGGAACAAAATTTTCAAGCAGGCTTGAAAATATTTCTTGTCGAATAATGTTTCCGGACACCGCAGACGAGCGAATATTGTTTCCCAGAGGCACCATTTCACCATGTTGGTGAACACAATGTTCGTTCAAAATTTCCTCCTCTATGGTCGCCTTAAGGGTTGGACCACACACCCGAAGAAGATAAATTTAACGGCCATATTTCTCATTTCTAATTATTTTCTAAGTTTTGAAGTATCCATTTATCTGAAGAAATTCAAATTCATTTATTTACACTTTCACAGTTTTCATTCTTGCTTTACCATTATTGTCAAGTCACCCATTCTTGACATAACACCATCATTCTGGGCTCTATAGCTGTTCATGCAAGCCCACCGCTTCATTATACCTCTCTCTATTATACGATAAATTTGTGAGAATCATTGATGGAATTCATATTGCATCTCTTTTCTAAACAATATTCAATACTATTCTCAATTATGAATCAATTTTTCAGAATCGTTCCATACATCAAAATGAAAAAAAAAAGACTTAATGCCGTTCCAACAATGACAAATAAATCTGCTCATAAGATAATACGAAGAAGAAAACCCTGGAATGAGCTTTCTCGTCAACATCAGAAAGCTATTCAGAGAAAAAATCGAGAAAAAAAAGAGATATCAGTTTCCCGTACTGATCAAAGAGCTAATTCCACGAATCATTCCGATTCAACACATAGGTCAGATTCTTCATCAAATGCCGTGAATCATAACTCTATTGACGCCCTTATGCAATACCTTGACGATTCTCCGGCCTATGACAATTCTGAAACCACCTCCATTTCCAATAATTCTCTCTCTCTTGATTGTGGAATCGATTCCGAAAACCCACAAGAAACTAACCTCCTTCCAGTGAATCAGTCGCCAAATTTTAAGGATAAATTGGTTCAGATGTTCCTAGAGACAAACGTCAATCATGTTCAAGGAGATGCTTTCCTCCACCTGCTCCACACTCACCATTGTTTCGAATCATTACCGAAAACGACACGTACTCTACTCAAGACTCCCCGGACATCTGCAGAATTAAAAGTGGTTCACCCCGGGGAATATTTACATTTGGGTTTTACACAGGCTGTGGAGGCGATACTCGATCGTGTCGATCCTAATATGATTCCAAATAATTTATTAGTGGATTTCAATACGGATGGGGCGTCTCTTGATAAGTCAACCGAGGGTACGATTTGGCCGATACAGATAATTATTGCGAATATTCCCCATCATCAACCGGAAGTAGTTGGAATATACAGGGGGAAAAGAAAACCAGCTGATGCCCACGATTTTTTACAGTACTTTCTTAATGATGTCGATGCAGTTACATTCGCTGGCGGAATTATTTATAACGATAAACGCCTTACAGTCTCATTGAGATGTTTCATTGCTGATGCTCCTGCTCGTGCATTTATTTTAAATCACCTTGGACATAATGGAAAAGTACCCTGTTCGAAGTGCAAAATTATAGGTCACTCCTGCTCTGCAAATGCAACCAAGAAGAAACAGATTGCTCTTCTTGGATCAAATTGGCCTCCGCGGACTGATGAGGAATATGCTCAGGCTTTAGACGGTTCTCATCATCATGATGGAGAATGCTGTTTAAGAGGTCGCATTCCACTTGTTACAAATGTTCCTTTTGACATCTTACATTTATCATACCTTGGGGCTGGTGACAAATTTTTGGATGCTATCATCGGCGGGAAGTTCAAACGTACCGTAAAATTGTCCCCCCAGAAATTAAGTAAGGCAGAAAATCGCGTTAACGTAATTTCTAGACATTGTCCGCGAGATTTTTCAAGACATCCTACTAGTTTCGTGAACTACAAAAAATTCAAGGCGACTGAGAATAGACAGATACTTCTTTACACGGGAATTGTCATATTCTACGGAATAGTCGATGACGAAACTTTTAAACATTTCTTATTACTTCATTCAACATTACGGGTACTCGTTCATAAAAAATCCACTCTTCGACAAGTACGTTTCGCAGAAATGGCAATGCCTGCTTACGTAGAACATTGTCCTAAGATCTACGGATGCAATTATTTATCCTATAATATCCACGGTCATCTACATATTGTTGAAGACTATAAAAATTTTGGTCCACTCGATTCAATCTCTACATTCCCCTTTGAAAACAACATGACTATTTTCAAGAAATATTGCCGGAGACCAGGAATGAGTTTACAACAAATTAATAATAGGCGAGCTGAATTGAACCATAAGAATTCGAATTATCGCGATATATATTGCCCTATTCAAGCATCACAACAGCACGTATTGGGGCCTTTGCCGAAACGTCGATTATCTCATTATACTCAATACAAAAAAATTCGCTATAATAACCTTACGTTCAGACTCGATGATCGTGACAATACATGTATTACACACGATGATTCCATTCATGTAATACGCAATATTTTTCTCATGAATTCTTGTCATTACTTAGTAGTCCAACAATTTGATATAGTTGAAGCTTTTTATGATGTAGGTTTACCGTCAACTGAATTTGGAATTTATAAATGTTCAAATTTGCAAAAGGAGTTATGTCTTATCCCATTGACCGACGTAAAAATGAAATGCTTTAGAATGCCACTATGGTCCCACACAACTTCAGCTGATGTAAATGGTCTTGAATTACCTCTATCGAATTGTTACATTGTGGCGGTCCTGTTGCACGAAAATTAATGGCATTTAGATATTCGTAATATCGTAATTCTGATCATTTATGTGGAGGAAAGGTGCAAATAAACATGAAGTCAGTGGTGTTGTAAATTTTTTTTGCATTCATTCTAGATGTCTAAATGTGGAGGCAACAAGAATAACAGTGAAATCACAAGAGAGGCGGTATTATATGATTCCCAAGAGGATTTATTTTCTCCGTCCTCGGATTCACTTGAAACTGAAATGGAAAAGATACGAGGAACATTGTGGCCACGTAACCAACTGCCGAATGATTGTACGCCTAAACTTTATCAGTCGTCGTTCTTGGATTATCCTGATGAGAATAACGATCCTAATGTCAAATTTGTGAATGTAAAACCAAAGATTCGCTCAATGTATGAAGGTAATTTTTTAACTCTCAAGCCTAGGAATCCTCAGCAATCGATTCCTTCCTCATGTTCTCAAACATCCGTGTCATCGCCGATTCCATCTCCGCTTACTTACAATGGACCATGTGGATCTGGGGATGACAGGGATGTGATACAAGCTCAGAAAAGGGAAGAAGGAAAAGAAAACTTTAAAAAGCTACATGATATGAAAAAAAAATTGAAAAAAGATTCGAAAAACAGAAATTTGTTCGAGCCTGACGAGGAATCCGATCTCGCTCGAAAGCATAGACGTTCAAAGGCAATCAATTCAAGAAAGACTCAATGGCAGGAGATGCTGAGTCCAGAATGTTCTGCAGATGAAGAGGAGGAGAGTTTGCATGAACGTCAAAATTCTCGAGCAAGAATTATTGAAGAGAAAGAAATTGAATGGAGAAAAGCAGAGACAAAAAAAGCCAACCAAGAGAGGGAGAAGAGAGAAAAAGAGAATAGGGAGAGGGAAAACAGAAAGAGAGAGGAAAAGGAGAGGGAGGAGAGAGAGAACCGAGAGAGGGAGGAGATAGAGAGAAGAGACAGAAAGAACAGAGAGAGGGAGGAGAGAAAGGGAAGAGAGAGAGAGAACAGAGAGAGGGAGGAGAGAGAGAGAAAAGAGAGAGACGACAAGGAGTGGGAGGAAAGAGAGGAAGAGAAAAGGGCGAAGAGAGAGCGAGGCAGAGGAGGAAATAAAAGCCTGGATAGTGAAGAAAGTGAAATTGAATCAGTCGAGGCAGGGGAAAGGGAGGATTCAATAAGCAAAAAGGATTTAATGAAAGTACTGGTACTTCACAATCGCCAGATGAAACGGGGCATGAGGTAATTACTTATAAACACTAGTCAAACGGTCCAGGTTAATTTCCTCATGGGGTATAGTTTTTAAAAGAATAATGTAATTGTGATAATAATCATTACTGCAGAGTCTACCTTTTTTCTGGTTGCAGAAAACCTTGAGATAATTACCCGATTAATTTCTCATCAAGGTTCACTCCTTCATCAGGGCCATTAACGGTCATAAATTAGCAGAATTTAATTCTGCCGATTAATTTCTGAATTCGAGTGGTATCGGAGGATTATTTTTCCTTTCAAATGTTGTATACCTCTATTTTTAGACTATTTTCGATATAATAATTCTTATATTATGCTAAATTAGTTTTCAAGAAGTGCTAATCCCTTGACCCAAATAATAGTAAATGCTACTTAAATTCATTTGTCTAGACTTGGGACTTTTACCCAATTCCATTTTATCATTGTCGCCACTTGGGCCTTACCCCAATTGCATTCAAATTGTCTAAACATTGGGCCTTATTTCAAAACAATACATATCTCATCTTATTGTTAACAGTGTCCTCATTCCCAAAATCCAAGAATTCCTCAATTGAATCTCACCCCAAGTGCCGCACCTATTGATACCATTCAGACCACCATAATCCCTTGTACCTTTCCAAAATATTAATGCCTCATACCTCATACCTCATACCTCCACCTCAGCACATACCTCCTATCGGTGCCAGCTCTCGATACACTTAATATAGTTACACATACAAATTCCCTAAATTTCCCTATCCAAAATCCTAGTAGCCCTCAGGTAGTTAAAAGGGAGCACACTTATACTTTTAGTTAGTCCTAGGATTGTAATCAACCTAGAAGCATCTAATCTACCACATACACTCAGTTGTAAGACGCAAATCAGAGTTCGCAGTTCATACTTATATTTTTTTTTCTGTGAATAAATTATTGATTTTATTAAAGATAATTTCGAGAAATAATTATTTTTACGGGAATCCAACACAAATTTCGACCGATAGAATTGCACCGTGAGATGAAATTCGGCTTTGAGAGATGAGAAGTATTTTGTTTCGATGTATATAAGTGAGGGAGCAAGTTTCCAAAAATTTATCAGCTCACTACCATGTAAGATATGCAAAATAACGTTGAATGGTGCAATTCTATTGGCTGAAATTTGGACGAGAAAAAGAATCGGTTATTATACCTTAAGACTTTAAAAATTATTATCGGATAATTTCATGATTGTTTTGCTGTGCAGCAATGAGAGGGTTTGTTGCTGCACAGGGCATCATGAGGGAAATTATACGATTAATTGTGAGGTCAAGGGGTATTGAGAGGATTATTTTTTACATTCGGATTTTGGTTATGAAATAAATTCATAGCCAAATATCTGTCAAAATCGTGGGAAACAATTGACAGGCTCCAGGAAAATTATTATATCGGTAATTACCCGCCGGTCGGCGGTGAATTACCATAATAATCATCTTTGCTAGCCTTTGAATCCTGGGCTCGGATTTTGCAAAACCAGAATGTAAAAAATAATGGGAATAATAGAATTTACCTCCCATGTATATTATGTTTCTATTGATCGCAATTATCAATTTAGCGTATTGAACAAGAAGCTGACAGACATCGATGAGAGGTTGAAAGCTCTCGAGAATATAGCAGCCACTCGCGATGGAGATGTTGGAGGCAGGCCTATTGCAAGGCCCAATTGCTTTCCCATTCAATCCAAGGAAGAATTTGACAATTTCGAAAATTCTACAAGTGATGTGACCTATAACAATGTCGTAAGTTTGAATAACAATGCTATGTTATGTCAACTAATAATTTTAGGGAAAAATGTACTGAGACATTGATATTTTTTCTTAATGAATGTCTTAATGACTGTTTATAGTTATATCAATTTTCTAGAAAAAAGTATTTGGAAATTATATCCATAAATCATTTATAATTTATCCTACTCATTATCTAATAATATGTAGAAAATGAATCATAATTTTTCACCATTCCACAACTGAACTACGTTTCTTTAATGATAGATGAGATATTTCGTTGGACTCGGAGGGAGCACTGCTCGTGATGCAATAGGTTATTACGTTAAAAAAAGTTTGCAGGGAGAATTCATTCCTGGGCTAAATTGGACAGACAGTAATGAAACCATACCCCTATCTGACACAAACTTGATCAGATGCATGAAAGGTAAGATTTCATTTGAATAACAGAGAGTAGGCCACCAGTTGACATGAACTTTTCGGAAGCTAAATACTCTCAATCTTCAGTTTTGTATTCTTCACCTACATTAATGTGGAAAAGCTTTCAAATGAAATATGAGTTCAATAGACGAAGCTGTCTGATTTTTAGTCAACCGATTCAGTGATCAAATATCTTTTTCTTCAAAATTTCAAACAATACCTCAATTATATATGATTTTTCGTAGAGAGAAGATGATGGCAATGGAATTATAATGGTTATTGATACTTTATTTTTTTCCTCAAATAAAAAGAAAAAATGTTTTGACTGACAAAACTAATCTCAATATCACTTTTAACTTTTTCACTCTTGTACAGGCGCCCTCAACAGAAATAAAGATATTCCGAATTTTTCTGATGAGGATTTTAAGGACGATGTGATGGCAGCAATCAAATGCGAGAAGCAAATATTGAGAAATCGCGCTCGCCAGATACAGAAAGAAGGCACCAGAGTACAGCAACGAGCAACTAAGAAAGCTCGATTTGAAGCGGTTGGAGGAGATGGACAAGACTTTTGAAAATTCGTACAAATGCTACTGTTTACTATTAATCCAACAAACTCCGTTTTTTTGTACGCTTACGTAAAAAAATTATTATTATCTATAAGAGGAAATTACTAATGTCATGGATGAGCGTTATAGAGCACTTTTGAATATTATCTTATCAAATTTTCAAAGTTTATCCTTATCTACCTGTTAGGAAAAAGAGAGAAACTCTATTTTCATGTAGGAAAATTATTATCTATAAGAGAACATTACTAATGTTATAAATTTGCGTTATAGAGGACTTTCGAATATTATGCTAGTAAATTCACAAATTTTATCCTTACCTATTTGATGAAAAGAAGAGAAAAACGCTATTTTGAAGTAGAAAAATTATTATTATCTATAAGAGAATATTACTGATGTAATAAATTACCTAATTTAAAGAGAAAAACTCTATTTTCATGTAGAAAAATTATGATCTATAAGAGAACATTACTAATGTTATAAATTTGCGTTATAGAGGACTTTCAAATATTATGCTAGCAAATTCACAAAGTTTATTCTTACCTATGTGTTGAAAAGAAGAGAAAAACGCTATTTTTATGTACAACAATTATTATCTATAAGAAAAAACTATTAATGTTATAAATGAGCGTTACAGAGAACTTTGAAATATTATCTCATAAAATTCTCGAGGGTTATCCTTATCTACCTGGTAGAAAAAAAAGAGAGAAACTCTATTTTCATGTGGGAAAATTATTATTTATTAGAGAACATTAGTAATGTTATTAATGAGCGTTATAGAAGACTTTAGAATCTTATCTTATCACATTCCCAAAGTTTTTGCTTATCTATCTGTTAAAAAAGGAAAGGAATTCTAATTTTATACAGACAAATTTTTATCTATAAGGCAATATTCCTAATTTCATAAATAAGCATAACATTTTTTTTTTTTTTTTTTTTTTTATTAAAGCTTCCAAACCCTAGCCAGGGTTTATTCAGCATAAAATAAGCATAACATAGTATTTGAAAATATGTTCTCATAGAATTCTCAAAGTTGATTCTTATTTATGTATTAAAAAACGGAGAAAACCTATGTATAACGTTGAATATTTCATAATAAAAAAAAAAAATGAAAACTTAAAAAAAAATGTATTTGTATTTCAATGAACAATATTTGACAACTATTTTGCAACCTATTGCTCTAAATATCTGGCCAATTTCAAAGCAAATTGCCGACAAAAGTGCGTTAAGAGTTATCAGCAATTTGTTGCCAATTTGAAAGGTATCGCTGGCGCCAATATGTGACGGCATCTTGTCGTCCAATTGGCTAGGTAAGTATGCGTATAATTTCCCAGCAAGCATTGCTACGCCTTGGCGCCATCTTGCCATGAACTTGCCAACAATTTGCTATCTGGGCCAATTCTAAATTTTGCACGCGTAAATTTTCATGAAGCGAACCCGTCGGTAATGTCACCTACCACGTTCAGTGACAGCCGATATGATCTGTTGAAAAGTGGAGCAGGTGGCGCCAGTCATATATGAACCATGTGCAAATTTTTCTTTATTTTCATCATGAAGAATAGAGATATCTCTCTCTATCCATAAATCAACTGTTTTTTATTTATAATGTACTAGCGCCACCCCGGCCACAAGCGGCCGGGGCGTTGATCATCATTTCCATTCGATATTTCAAAACGTTTTTCTGGTCAATTTCTCGATTGGATATTCATCAGGGGGTCCAGGAGGAATAGCTCCTTAATTGTGAGAAGGAAAAAAGTCATTTTACTATGTCAAAAGAGAGGGCAAGTGTCTAAAGGCAAAATAACCCCAAAGGTCTAGTCAGCGAAATTTGAGTTTTCGACTTTGATATTTTTTTCGATACTTCAAAATGTTTTTCTGGTCAATTTCTCGATTGAATATTGATCGACTGGTCCCGAAGGAATCTGCCTGGGCAAATAAAGGGCGTATGTCACACATGATACGTTCACTTGCAACAAGGGCTAGAAAAGAGTCCATTGTAATGTAGTGGCTGGATGGTTTATCTAATTCTGCCAGTCGCTGGGGACAGAAATGGCAAATATAGGCTGCGAAGCCCTCTTTGGAGGATATAGGGGATGAAGTTGCTGCCCCACGCAGGAAATCATAACTAAAGCTAGCATCACGGACACCAAACCGTGCAAAGTGGTACTATGAGGAAGGTCCTATAAGCCCGGCACAAGCCGAGGACCTTATTTGGGTTGGATTCGTAGGGGCAGTGGTTGGGTTTACCCGGCAAGCTGCGCTTGTACGGGTTGCAATGCCATTCCGGTGGACATGCTGGCCACATGTCCACTAAGGGATCGCGGGAAGTAGAGGCCTGCAGATGGCCTGAGTGCTAGGTGGCGTACACATTAATTGGTCCCGGAGAAATACCTCCTTAATCGTGAGTAGAAAGAAAGTCATTTTACTATGTCAAAAGAGAGGGCAAGTGTCTAAACGCAAAATAACCCCGAAGGCCTAGTCCGCGAAATTTGAGTTTTCGACTTTGATATTTTTTTCGATACTTCAAAATGTTTTTCTGGTCAATTTCTCGATTGAATATTGATCGACAGGTCCCGGAGGAATAGCTTCTTAATCGTGAGTAGAAAAAAAGTCATTTTACTATGTCAAAAGTGAGGGCAAGTGTCGGAATGTAAAATAACCCCAAAGGCCTAGATCGCGAAATTTGAGTTTTCTACTTTGATATTTTTTTCTATACTTCAAAATGTTTTTCTGGTCAATTTGTCGATTGAATATTGATCGACGGGTCCAGGAGGAATAGCTCCTTAATCGTGAGTAGAAAAAGAGTCATTTTACTATGTCAAAAGAGAGGGCAAGTGTCTAAAGGCAAAATAACCCCAAAGGCCTAGATCGGGAAATTTGAGTTTTCGACTTTGATATTTTTTTCGATACTTCAAAATGTTTTTCTGGTCAATTTCTCGATTGAATATTGATCGACAGGTCCCGGAGGAATACCTCCTTAATCGTGAGTAGAAAGAAAGTCATTTTACTATGTCAAAAGAGAGGGCAAGTGTCTAAAGGCAAAATAACCCCAAAGGCCTAGATCGCAAAATTTGAGTTTTCGACTTTGATATTTTTTTCGATACTTCAAAATGTTTTTCTGGCCAATTTCTCGATTGAATATTGATCGACAGGTCCCGGAGGAATACCTCCTTAATCGTGAGTAGAAAGAAAGTCATTTTACTATGTCAAAAGAGAGGGCAAGTGTCTAAAGGCAAAATAACCCCGAAGGCCTAGTCCGCGAAATTTGAGTTTTCGACTTTGATATTTTTTTCGATACTTCAAAATGTTTTTCTGGTCAATTTCTCGATTGAATATTGATCGACGGGTCCAGGAGGAATAGCTCCTTAATCGTGAGTAGAAAAAAAGTCATTTTACTATGTCAAAAGAGAGGGCAAGTGTCGGAATGTAAAATAACCCCAAAGGCCTAGATCGCGAAATTTGAGTTTTCGACTTTGATATTTTTTTCGATACTTTAAAATGTTTTTCTGGTCAATTTCTCGATTGAATATTGATCGACAGGTCCCGGAGGAATAGCTTCTTAATCGTGAGTAGAAAAAAAGTCATTTTACTATGTCAAAAGTGAGGGCAAGTGTCGGAATGTAAAATAACCCCAAAGGCCTAGATCGCGAAATTTGAGTTTTCTACTTTGATATTTTTTTCTATACTTCAAAATGTTTTTCTGGTCAATTTCTCGATTGAATATTGATCGACGGGTCCATGAGGAATAGCTCCTTAATCGTGAGTAGAAAAAAAGTCATTTTACTATGTCAAAAGAGAGGGCAAGTGTCTAAAGGCAAAATAACCCCAAAGGTCTAGTCCGCGAAATTTGAGTTTTCGACTTTGATATTTTTTTCTATACTTCAAAATGTTTTTCTGGTCAATTTCTCGATTGAATATTGATCGACGGGTCCAGGAGGAATAGCTCCTTAATCGTGAGTAGAAAAAAAGTCATTTTACTATGTCAAAAGAGAGGGCAAGTGTCTAAAGGCAAAATAACCCAACCGGCCTAGTCCGCCAAATTTGAGTTTCCGACTTTGATATTTTTTTTCGATATTTTAACGTGTTTTTCTGGTCGATTTCTCGATTGGATATTCATCACTCCTTATTTTGAATATGTCGATTGGATTGCCGCCTGCAATTGGATTTTTTAATAGTAAATGAAAGCAAATACAACTCAAAAAACTCGTGAAATTTATGCTGGGAATTTTCTATCAAAAAATTGCAATAGAATTCTTAGAAGAGTGTATTAATAAAATTGTGTAATTTTTTCATATTCAAATGATGAAAACGATTTTTTTTCATGAAAATGGAGCATTATTTCCCCATACCCATGAAATTCAACATGGCGATCACCATGACTAACCAATCACGAATCACGAACTGTAGGCCGCCATGACAGTTTTCATCCATGGTTTTTCTTTAAGGTGGATATTTTTTTCAAAGTTGTCGCGAGCTGTCGGAACCTTTGATTTTTACCCCCACTCTATTTTCCCCCACCAATACTGCGAAAGTACCTTAAATGATTATGAATAATCTGTAAATACCTCGAGTGGAATTGCAATGACCTAGAAAGTCCATAACACCGCACATTTTCCTTCGTGTGGGTTAGTCTCTGCAGTAAATTGGAGCGTAAAAGACATAACATCCTCATTGAATGAATAACCATCGTCATTTTTATTATTTTTTTCTAATAAATATGTACATAAATCGAATCAAGAACGACTAGTGATTGAGCAAGAGACTCTGAAGCACGTTTATTTTTGTTGTTGAGGGATTGTTAACCTGACTCACCGAACCAAGCGTTTGGTATTTACGCCACTAGCGAATACTGGCGACATAATTTGGAGGTTACATTAAGGCCTGCGCACAATCAAAATATATAAAGAATAAGGAACAAATATAAAGTGAACCATGGGCTCCGAGTGTGGAACAAGAAAGATCCGGAGCTCATGCTGTTCCTTCTATCTGTTCCATATTCCTTATATTTTTTGATTGTGCGCAAGCTTTAAGACTGATGTGGACCGTATAGTCCAAATCAGCCGGAGCCAACATTAATGGGGAAAATAAACTAAAAAGTATTTTGAGATAATAGTCATTCCAAAAATTTTTATATGAATTACTCGATACAATTGGTTATAAAAATCTGTGATAGATCCGTCTAACATCATTTGTATATCAAGGAAAATGTTGAGTGACTTGTTGTCAACTGGATAGAGTGATCAATGCATTCCTTTCATTGGGCATTGTGGAGTTAGAGGTTGAACAACATGAAAACTTAATTGGGAACTTGTTCTTTTGATATTTTTATGCATGAACAAAGAGATTTATCTGGTTTTTGAGTACAATGAGTGGAAGTATCGATAGTCTCAGGAAAATCATGTCCTCGAGGAAGTCGAAGGAGTCTGAGAGACAACAACAGCTTGCGTTGACTGCCTTACAGGTGATTATGTCTTATGAATCGTTAGGAACGTTTTAAGAAATGAGTTCAAAAAAGAGTGAGAAATTATTTGTGAATATCTGGGAAGAAACTGGATATTAGGAAATCTTCTGTATCGGAAATCCAATTTCTCATCAAAAAAGTCTCCGAACATGTTGACAACTCGACTAGCTTTTCAGAAATAATGGATAGGAAATTTTCGAAGTTAACTAATTTAGGAAGTTTTTCGACAGTGGTTTATATAATTAGAAAGGTAGATTCTTCGGCCTTGCGGTCACTGCAAGGTTGAAGAATCTATCTTTCTAATTTGAAATTAATTTTACGTCCAAAACCCACGAGAAGATTATTCTGCAAATACCTTCAGTCAGGTGAGGTTTAAAGCGAGATGACAGATCACGTTTCTTGCAAAAAAAATTGCTCCTCCCACTAAATATCTTCTGACATTTTTAATTTAGTCCACCAGTTTTCAAAATATTCACCAAAAAAAAAACTAGAAATTCTGTAGACTCATCGAAAAAAATATGTGGGTATCTTTTTTGTACCTTGATAAATTCTCCTCAACCAAATGGCTCTTTTGAAATTCATAAATAATGTACAAAACTCCTACACTGCCCTCCAATGTCTTTGTAATTCTCTCCAATTTTCCTTTATCTGAACGATATTTACCATTCCTTATTATGTTTAGAGTACTCCAAGCGCATTGAATGATCGTGTAGTCATCGACAAGCAGGGAACAACCGTAGCAATAACAGTGAAGACAAAGGGACATAAAACTACTCCAAAAATGCCGAAAACTCCATCGACATCCACTCCAGAAACTGAAAATCAAATTGAAAGGAAAAAGCGATCATCTGTATTAACCGAAAATAAGAGTAATTGGCCAGGAACATTTCGAGAACAGACAAAAGTCTCATTGAAGCAGAGTCTCCAACAGATAAATGGGAGGATGAGTGGCTCGAAAACTGCACGAGCATCTCCTGGGGACTACAGAGAACCCAGGAGACTCAAGAGTGATACTCCGTCAGTGCTCCCTTCAACCATATCTCTTGCAAGTAGAGAAAGTACTGAGTCTGTTATCGTCACAGATAAAGGGGTGCAATGTGGGGGATTGTTTGCCTCTTCCAATAACCATTTCGATTTATTGAATCCCATACGAACGATCGATTTTTTGATAAAGGAGCTCAGGAGTTTAGTCAACGATGACAAATCCAATACGATTCTCTTCCAGATGGAACAGGCGTTGATGAGAGTTCCTAGTGATGTTGGAAAATCAAGTCCTGCTGTGAGTTTCATAGTTTTTTTCAAATTGATAAAGACATCTTTTAGAGATACTAGGAGATGATTAATTTCTGCGGGTTTTTTTGCAACTATCTTTGGAAGGACTAGGTTGGAGATTTCGTCAAAAGACATTTTTTATGGGAAATTTGACGATTTATAAATGTTTCCGCATGTTTTTGAATCAACCTAGTGGTTCATGAGTAATTTGCAGAATTATCTGACTATAAATTTTGAATCAGGAGACAAATTTAACTATGTTATATGTATAGATTATTTAGCGGATAATTGTAGGAGGAGTTGGTTAAGAGAATTTTTCTGAGGAACATTTTTCTTTTGGGAATTCCACGAATAATAAAGAGTCATCTGACTTTTTTGGATAAACCTACTAGTTCTTGAGATATTCATAAAATTGTCTCAACAAAATGTCTACTGTTTATTACTACTTAGCACCGAATATTCATAGTTGGTTTCTAATGTTCATAGGATCTAGAGGCAATTCTTAAGCATACTCAATTAGAAGCCAGCGTGGTAAAATTAGCAGCTGCAGGTAAAGAGATGCAGATGACTGCAGAAGCAATGCGAAAGGAAAAAACAAACCTTCTACAGTAAGAATAATACCATTTTTCTGAAACACCACTTTCCTGATTGAGGTTGATTATTAGAATAATTGAGAATCAGTACTTTTAAAGCAAAATGTAAAAAGATATTTCTTGTGAAAAAATCAATTTTCTCCAAAACTATCACGCTACATTTTCCCCTTGATCTACTAACTGACTAATTAAAAAGCACAATTGCCGAAAATCAATTCTGTACTGAAGCGATAACAACTCGATTTATTCATGTTTCTCAATTATTCATCAATATCAGTACTAAGTAATCTAGGAGAAAATATCAATCGACATTTTTCCTTTAAAATTTCATTTCCCACCGGAAAAGTCATCAGGCATTTCTCACTGAATGCACTCATTTTCGAGATGAATTCCAATTTGCAAAAAAAACTTCATCGTGAAATTCTCTTCATTAAATTCTTCACAATCCATTCGCCTTCTAATAATTTCGAATAATTAACAGACAACTCGACGAGAAAACCTTCCGCCTAGAGGCTTCCCTTCGCCGAGAGGCCGAACTCGAAGCACTGGTAAAAGACCTTCGCCAGAAGCTCTCAGACTCTTCGAAACTCGAACTTACAAACAAGAAACTCCTCAACGAACTCAAAGAGAAAAACGAAAAGATCCAACTCCTCCAGAACATCACGACAGAACTCAAGACTGAACTGAATGAGCAGACAGAACTTGCCCAACAGCGTTTCCTCGATTGTCAATTCCTGAAAATGGAAAAAGAAAAACTCTCCGTGATGTCTTCCTTCAAGGATTCCCAGCTCGTTGAGCACCGAAAAGCCATCAAGAACCTCCAGAATTTAATTGGAGACCAGTTATCAAATATTAAAAAGGCCTCGAGACCTGAAGACTTGACCTTGAATCCAGATGAGAATTTATCCCTCCTGTTGGAACGTGGAAGAGCCTCATCTTCGCCTGTCCGATCTTCAAATAATTCAGTTGTTATGATAAATAATGGCCATGACGTTGTTGATGTCTCAGAGCCCTCGATCTCCACAATCGATGTGACTAGTCCTCCCACCATGATCAATAAAAATATGTCATTGCAGTTAGAGAACCTTATTAATGGATCAGAATATCAGATGGAAAAATTCAAGGAGAAAACTCATTTAGAATTCACTTCAATTGGGGGTGATGAGGGGTCGACACAAACAGCTTCGTTATTGAAACCTGGTGACGATGAGTTCATTTATATTGTTCCTGAGAGGATTCATGATCTACAAGTTAATGAGAATGAGGTTGATAGGGAGAAGGGAGAGGTTACGAGATCGAAGGAAAAGTCGTCGATGAATGCGAGGTTGGAGGAAAGCAAAGGGATCAGAAAGGAAATTCAGATGATGTACGAAAACACGAGGATTAATAGTAAAGTCGAGGTGAGGGTTCCGAGCCCTCCAAGAAACTATCCACATCCTGACTGGAGTGATAGCTCGTTACCTACCATGAGCATCTCGGAGAGCAATGTGATTTGATAAGAGATGGACAACTTTTTAGGGGATTTTATTGCATTTTCTCTACCGTCAATTGATAATGTAGATCATATTCTTCTTAGAATATTCTCGGAACCACTAGGTTTACAGAATAATATCAGAAGAAATTTTTTTCAGAAAATCCGATTACTCACAAAAAAAGATCTAACATTTTTTTTTCCCCTGAACCTGCTAGTCACCAAGATATTTTCAAAATTGCAGAATACTATTTCAATATTGCAAAAATATTTTCAATTTTGCAGAATACTTCACCGAATCAACAACTAATCAAATGTTGCAGATGACCATTTTTCATCACTTTCGCATCTTCAATATCTTTTTATTCAAAAACTACACGTGATTAAGCAGAAATAAGGTCAGATTCTGAATCTACGTACCAAAATCTATAAAATGGCCCAACCTAGGGGCAAATACCAAGGGTTTTTTTGTAGAACCGTATTATTGAATTTGTTGCCCTGTGATTATTTTTCCAATTGTGGACTATAACATCATCTTTATCTCGATATATATCCATGAAACGAGTAGGCGACGGCTCCGATACGACAGGTTTAAGCGTTCAAAGAAATGGACCATTATAATTGGCGTTTATGTTCGTTTCTACCAATTTAATTAGTAGTATGCTTCTGAATAGTTCTCGAATCATCGGAAAATCCATAGTAATTGATCCAAAAAAACGGGCGGACACAACCGTGTGACAGCAGGCTATGACTTCATCGAATGCATTGATGATTTTTAATTTCCTTCGCTAATAACACTATCTCCAGGACTAATCATCCGATTTTACTTATCCGACATACCAATTTTCAGTATTGAAAAGTCAGAATCCTACCTAATTTCAACTTCCTACCTCAATTTTGTCTCAAGCTACTGTGCATACATGGAATTTAGCGGAAAAATGGAAAATCGGCAAAATCTCGAAAACTTCCCTGGGAAAGGGTATACATATTTTGATTGATGTACACAGGGAAGTGGGACAACTTTTTTTCACTCATTTTCTTGACGAAAAAAATAAAAATAAAAAATAAATGAAATGTTTTTTTATTTCATTTTTTCATCGACGTAAAAACGTGTAGCGTATACGTATATAGATATTGTCATCGGTGAACCGCGCCCGATTGGATTCAGTTTTAATTGTTTCCGGCAAACGCCCCGGTGCTGTTGAAATATTTTTCAAATGTACAGAGGATATGAGATATGATTCGGAGAACCGAACCAGAATTGAAGAAAGATTATATTCATTTGGCTTGGAAATAAAATCGATGAATAAATTTATGAAATGAAATGATACCAGGGGTAGTGAAGGGATTGAAGGGAAGGGTATTTTGGGAAAAAGGAGAAATTGAAATTGGTCCAGTAGTTTTTGAGATCTTGAATAAAATAGTTCTACACATAAAGCTGGATATCTTCTAAACCTATCATCTAATTGAGTTATCATTAGATCTGAAATCCTACCAAGTTTGAACTTTTTCGTTTAATTATTTCTGAAGTTATCATGCGTACAACGAATATCTCAAAAACTTTGTATAAACGGCTATACATATTTTGATTGATCTAGATAGGAGCCATTGAGACGAGTAGTTTCCTATTGTAAAAAGGAGAAAGGAAAGAAACTATCGATATATCTCGAAAATCTCGAATGAGCGTAAGGCCGAAACCGACGCACCATCACTTGAACTTCAAGAAACCTGTTGTGTCATAGGAGATGATGAGAAGGTTCGTGCGTAATACGCACGGCCGATCTCGTGGAAAAAATTGAAATCGGTCTAGTAGCTTTCGAGATATTGAGGAAGAATGTTTTTCGATAAATAGCTGTATCTCAGGAATTTATCAGTCGATCAGGCTGAAATTTGGCACGAAAATGCATCTAAATGATACCAATGATGAGCCGAAATTTCAGGTTTTTGCCCAACGAATTTCATGGTATTAATATTTTATTTCTTGAAAAATGATCGACAAAAACTCAATCTATCATACACAGACATACAGACGTTTTCTAAAAATATCATTTCTTCACGTGCGAAGTAAAAAAAAACGTTCAAATAATTCTCTACAATGTTACGGAACATTCGACCAGTCTATTAATTACAAAAATCTTAATTTAGATAAATATCTTTAGTAATGTTGATTGCGTCGATCATAATAGTTCGACGAGTATTTGCTGTAGCGATCACTACCAGCGTCGTCGGGATATTTCTCCTCCGCTCTATAGTGGATCTCTGGGGCTGCGCCCACCTGTCCCTGCCAGTACCTCGTCCAGTAGAAGTCCTCTGGATTCACTTCATAGGGATGTTTTGCATTTCTGAATACGTGGACGCAGTATATCAAACTTCCTACCAACGTTGCGAAGCCAAATATTAAGAAAATTATGCCAAGAATCCTGTAAAAATTATGCAAATCATCATTTATTTATTTGATGATAAACTGAGAGGATGAAAATCGATTTTTATGGATTTGAATATTTATTTAGGATGAATATATCGAGAGGTAAGAGATTCAGGGAGAAATATGAGTACAATTGACTCTCATTATAGTCGAACGTATGGGGGAGTAGGGGAAGCGAATTCGGAGAATTCGACTATATTTTTCCACCCCCACCGTGCGCTTTGAATTGGAGGGAGATTCATTTTTCGGCTTTATTTTTTCTGTAACGTGATCGGCCGTGCGTGCTACGCACGCACCTTCTCATCCTCTCCTATGACACAACAGCTTTCTCGAAGTTCAAGTGGTGTTTACCGGATGTACGTCATCACCAATATCGATATTATTTACCATTCGACTTTCGAGATATTTTCGATAATTTCGACTTCGATACGATTTTACCGTAACATCTCCTTTTATAATATGGACTAGCATATGTTTTCTGAGTTTAGTGCGCGCTTCGCGCGCCTGCGCCTTCATTTGTTTACCGGATGTACGTCATCATCAATATCGATATTATTTACCATTCGACTTTCGAGATATTTTCGATAATTTCGACTTCGATACGATTTTACCGTAACATCTCCTTTTATAATATGGATTCTATATGCCTCATCGGAGAGAACAATGGATTGTTTACATCTTAGGGCCCGGAGGTGATGGAGTGGGGGAAATGTTAATCTTCGAAAAAGTCGATATGAGGGGAAGTTTGACTATAACGAGAGTGCTTATAACGAAAGTCTACTGTAGACCTTCAACTTAGCGGCCATAAAGCGTCGCCTTAAGGATTGAGTGACAAAATAGTAGATTTCGTCACTGAGGCCGTGAAGAACTTTTCTGGCGATTGTGAGTTTGTAGGCCGAGGCGAAGCCGAGGATTACAAACACAATCGCCAGAAAAGTTGTTTGCGGCCGAGTGACGAACAATATTTTTTGTTATTTAGCCCGTAGGCTGGGTTTTATGGCCGCGCAGCGGCCATAAAACGTCGCCTTACGGACTGAGTGACAAAATCTACTAATTTCGTCACGGAGGCCGTGAAGCAGAGTTTCACAGCCACTCAGCATGTTACTGTGGAAAATGCTGTGATCTACACGAAAGTCTCATGATATTCTTTCGTGAACCTACTCGCTTCAGAAATATCTGGGGAAAGAGCTCGAAATTTTTTCCGGATAATTAGATGAATTATTCAGGGGAAATCTTTTTTTGTAGAAAAATTTATGGTCTACAAAAGAAATATGTTGACATTTCGTTTTCAACTCATCAGTACCAGAGATGTTTACCAAATTATCTGAAAATTACCTTCACATGAGTAGATTAATCCAAAAATTTCTTCTAGATAATTTCACTCGCAATTTCACATATATATTGAAAACGAGTTTTGATTTCACCTCGGAAAAACAAAAATCAGTATCAATTGATTTTTAGATAAGATACTTACCAGACAACAAGTGGATGGAATATTTGTATGACTATAACAAAACCAAGTGTGACGAGAATAATTCCCAAATTGATGAGCAGCAGGAGACAGCACATTCCCTTAGTATTCGGGCAAAAAGGATTTGGTGTGGACATGGTTTCGACGACAAGTCCACCATGTCGCGAGGTTTTCGTTTTCACAGTTGAGCCATTAGACACTCCTGATTTCGCTGAGCCGTAGCTGTAATTACTGGGCGCTCGATATCCATATCTGGAGCTTGCCACTGGACTATGATGCGATGCTCGACTATGAATTTACACATTGAAGTGAATGATTATGCAATTATTTCACAAACGAATGACTTAAAGATGATAGGGTGCGAACTCAGTGGTTCAAAAAATGCAGAGAATTCCTCGAAAACTTTTCAACCCATAATTTGATCCGTTTAGAAACGATGGGCAAAATATCAAAAACCCTGTGAGCATAATTAGTGCAAATAAATTCTAAAGTTGCTACTTACACATGAGGTTACATGGGGCATTGATAATGTTAGCATTTTCCCTACATTATCCACCAATCGGCAATGTAGGGAAAATACTAAGTTTATTGATGGCCCATTTAACCTCATATATAAGTAGTAACTTTGAAATCGATTTGCACTGTAATTATGCTCACAGCGTTTTTGATATTTTAACCATGGTTACTAAATGAATCAGATTATGGGTTGAAAAATTTTCATTAAATTCTCTGCATTTTCCAAAAACCCTGCAACTGCGCCCTATCATCCTCAAGGAACAAATCTCAAAGGACCTTTTTCATAGCTGAGAAAATTTTCTACAAAAAATGTCTTTAAACATCTTCCCTAAAACTCGTTCTTAACAGACTGATCCCCTTATTTTCCTTTGATAATTTTGATTTTTAAATGATCTCGATCATGAGTGATTTTAACCCCTCACGTACGGAGCCCTTCTCACACCGAGCGTAGCGTACGTTCAATATATGATCCAAATTTGATGACTTCTAAAGTCGTCGCCAGAAAAGAATGATCTTCGGTTCTCGACCCGAGTTACCCCCACTCTGCCCAATTCCCTACTGAATCCATGTAAAGCCGAACAAACCCGAAGACCATTCTTTTCTGGTGACGACTATAACTGATCGAAAGTTATCAAGCCAATATGTAATCGAAGCTACAGATTTCCTCTTTCAGATGATGTCTGTATAGTTAAGGTGATCTGTATGGTTTTGGAAATAATCAATTTTGAGAGGAACTTTTCATTTTCACATGAGTGGATGCAATGCATCAACCCCGGCCTTGAGGGGTTAAGAAGAAATTTCAAGAAACATTTTATGTAGGTAACTGACTCAGCGGCAAATAGTCTTGACATTTCCTTCTAAAACAATTCAACATTTGAGCATTTCATTACAAAATTTATTCATAAATCACCTGAAATCTGATGTACTTCTATAAGCTCCACTCGTAACATAAATTTCGGAATCCTGCGCGTGTCGATGAACACCCGGAGGCGAGTCCCTCAAGTCTCGTTCATATCGTCTCTTCTCTTTTCTCCCAATCTACGAAGGAAAAATAAAATTACCGCCAGAACTAAAAACATCCTGAAACCTTGACTATCCTGATATGACTATCAAGACTATCCTGAAACCTTGTTGGGAAGTTCCTCCTCGACAAAAAGGTCTCTTGACATTCTTTCGTAAAATCATTCGTTACGGCGATAATCTCCAAATTAGCTATCAACTTTCGCAATGGTTGTCAATCGTTAAATCAGCTTGATAATGAGTCATTTTCAAAGAAAATGTCAAGAGACTTTTTCTTGCAAATTTCCTCCTCTACAAAGAGAGGTACTTGAGTATATTCTCCTCATCTCGCTCCTCATAGATCTTTCATCAAAATGAAAAAAAAACGAAAAAAGATCTTTCATCAAATCGAGATAAGTGTGTAATTATTCTATGAATGAAACATTCCACTTTTTACGTTTCGTAAATTCACAACAAGAATTTCTGCTTTGATAAAAGAAGAAAATCTAAAAATAAATATGATGAATTGTCAATTACCATAACATCTGACTTGTGTGCTGTGGCATATTCCGATGATGTGCGTACGGAAATGGCCCGATGGCTTTCCTCACCATCAGTGGAATAAGCGCGATGTGAATCCCTCCCATTGTGCATCTGGTATTCGTTGGTATGACGCATTATTATCTGTTCAATGTCTGTAACTTCATTACACGCATTCATTTTTATTTGTCACACATATCGGCTCGAGTGTAGGTGCAAGGTTAAGGTACGCCCGCGTACAACCTCGTCCTCAATTATGTGGCGAAGAATGGAAAGAGAAGAAAGAGATAATTATGAAGTCTAAAAGTTTCATACAGATTTAATACAAAATCTGGAACTAGTGAGTTTAGAGGGAATTGTCAGAAATCCTGCTTCATAAAGAATTAAATTATTTAAAAAGAATGACTCTTAACTTGTTAACTTATTCCTCTTAACTCGTTAGTTTTGAGATATTTTCGAAATTCTTTGCTAATCTGGTTTACCCAACAAAATGATGATAAATTCGAAAATTTCATTGTCATTGCTATTCTGCAAATATCTCGAAAACTAGTAGGGTTAGGAGAAAATGCAATCCTATATAAAAAAGATCTTATGTCTTTTTTCTGTGAACCAACAAGTTATGATGATCGTTGTGGAATTATCCAAAAATATCTCCCGCGATTCATTCATTGCAGGACAATTTTTAAAAAATTTAAAATTACTTTCTTGAATATTTGTGAAACTATTAGGTTTGAAAAGAAATATCAAAAGATGTCTTTTTGCAGAATATCGAATATCCTACAAAAAAAAGTGTTTTGATAATTTCCCGTAACTTATTACTTTTGTAGATCTTTGCAAAGTGGATTGAAAATTCTTTTCAATATTTCCACAGAATTGTCATAATTTAATCCACATGATTGTGCGAGTATTTCAAATAATTCTCCAATAACGCATTACATCCTTTGTTCAGTAAAGCCACACATTTACGGTCGAAGAAGAATGTTTTCTTTACCAATCTTGATATATCTGTAAGTTACTTTCGCTTCTGACGGAGTTGAGTCATCCTCAGCCGTCAAACACGAGTTATAAACAACAAGAATAAACAACAAGAATACCTCCGCGCGCAACGGAAAATATCATAGCGATCATGAAACCTCGACGAATTTGATTAAAAATAAATCCTGATCTTGAGAACAGTGGAAATGGAAAAATGTCAGTTCGTGGAGCTGAATATAAAGACTTCGATGCTTGAAGTTGAGTCTGGTCCCAAACCCTCAGAGCATTCATTCAATAAGTAATGCACCCAATAACATGATGAGAATGATTTTAAATAATTGAATAATGATCGAATGGATAAATAATAGAAATTCCAAATTTTGTTCCTAAGTAGGTAGAGTAATTAAGTCGATTGACCTTGAAAATGGATGATTTGAAGGGAAAATGTGAAGAGATCTTTTTCCTAGAAAATCTCGAGATCTAGAGGACATAATTGTGACTTATTTTCTCTAAACCCAATAGTTTCCGAAATATTTCCAAAATAATGTATAATGTGTAATGTGTTTAAGCTATAGAGAAACGAGTAGATGATTCCAAAGACTTTATATCTACCTATTGTCTATTTCGCGAATACTTCAGAAACTAAAAGGTTTAACAAAAAAAAATGTCAGGAGATCTTTTTTCGTAGGAAGTTTTAAGATCTACAAAAAATGTCTTCTGGCATTTTCCTCTAAGGCTACTCATTTCCAGGATATTCACAGAATAATCTCCAATTATTTGTTGCCCATAACAATGAAACCAGAAATCCTATCCACCAGTAATCCACAAAATTCTCGACAAGAAATTATTTCGAAATTTTCTTCTAAACTCACAAGTTCTTGCAATTTCAGTCAACAACTTCCTGATAGCCACCTTCTCTACTGAAAATTATCATCACAGAACAAACAAGTTCCTCTCCAGTTACTCGATTCTCACAATTTCCTGCCTTATATAACTCAGAGGATTTAATAAGATTTACTTTCCCCACCTGCCGATCTCAAAAAAACTGCATCAACAAAATAACTCTTTAAATATCTCAAAATAAGAAGAAAAAATTTTCTCACTTTATTTTTCCAATCGTTTTTCCTATTTTATTTTTGTTGTATTCTTCCTTTGCTGGGTGAATTAATTTTCAAAAGAATAACTTGTGTAGTAACAAAATTAAATTAATGACTGATACCATATTTATGTCCTTATGGTGTTTACGATTCATTTAATTAGGGAAATTGTGTGGATGTTTATGAAAATTGTTTAAGACTATTACAACTGCGCGGTATGAATAGTAGTAAATAACTACACTAGCTTTGGTAGACAGTTAGGCACACTAACCAGCGCCGAGAGTCAACGTTGTGCGAGTATCTTCGAGGCTTTTCGCGTTCGATAGAGAAAGGTGGCCATGAAACAACTATACCGCTCGTTTGGATTTTACCTCAGCACAGCTTGTGCCATAAAACTGTGGCCGATGGGATAGCAGTGGGGATCAATTCGTTGGTACAGGGAAAGAGTAGTTTTTGTGGCTGACATACTGTTACCTGTTCTTTCTTATAATTTTTGTTGGTAGCTATTGGCTGGGGATAATTGATTTACTTGGTGATTAATTGCCTTAGCTTGATTGGATTTGGATACCTATCAAAGGTAGATGATGGCATACCATTAAGTTTCCGAGCATATGACAGATTCAGAGGAAAATTTTAAGAGAGATTTTTTCAGAGATTATGAGTTTTTTGTTGGGTATTTCATGGACTTACAAAGTGACTTTTTCATATTTTTTGATAAGCCTACTGATTTAAGAGATTTTTGAAAAGAGGTAAGGATAAAATTTTGACTGTATTTACTGATCTCATGTTAATTTGTAGATTATTTTGCAGATATTTCCAAAAATAATTGGTTCAGTGAAATTTACCAAGATGTTTTTTCTAGTAGAGAATTTTTCTACCAAAAATGTCCCAACACATTTCCCTCTAAACTCACTCCTTCAAGATATATTCTCCAAATTAGAAAAAAAAAATCTACACAAGCAATCTTCAAAAGAACAAAACTCAACACAATCCAATAGAATCGATGTTTTATTGCATTTTAGCAAATACATGATTATAATAGTGTACAGAAATGATAAAATAAAAGACATTGTAAATACAAATTAAATAAAAATAAAATTTGGAATGAAGAGACTCGCAGCTAAAAGAGACACATGCACTCCATTGTAACAAAAATAAAATTGTCCCACTGGAAAGCACAGACCGCTCCACCTCTTCTGACAATTACGATGACAGGTAAACGATGATATTGCGATAACGAATAATCCCATTGTCACTTTGTTCAACGATACCACGTACTATCACGTGTCTACATTGATGACTACCATTAAGTGAAATCGTTAATATATTCCTAATTATGTATCTCTAAAAATGAATAAGTATCCCTTCTCCCACATCCATCTAAACTCCTCACGAATGCTATTTAAAATGGCTGCCAAGTGACCCTGTGGCCACCAACGAAGATAACCCCAAGGGCAAATAATAAATCGATTAATCTCTACATTAATGAAATATAATGAAAGAAACTTGAATTGGGTTAAATTCACAAAGAATGAAAGATCGTAAGACCATGAATTATTATGGGAAAATCAGGGCAAAATATACATTAGTAAATCTTTAATATCTGCTGAACTAACAGTACAAATTTGATGAGTGTAATTTGATTCCGAAGTTCAATAAATACCCTTCGAAATCGACTGTGCTGATCTTGCGATGATTCTAGAATTACCGCTAGTCAAAGATAATTGACCCAATAGCGAAGTGATAACGATTCAAAAAAACTAACTTCTGAGTTTTTGTTAAATATCTCCAATCCTACTAGATATAGCGACGCTTCGAAAAAAAAAATTTTTAAGAGATAATCAAGACGTACAAAAAAATCTTTACAACAACTCCTGTATCTCACTTGGATTCTGAGATAAGAATACGAATTTTACCCATGATTCTCCCATGAAGTGATTCAGTATTGATAGACAATATTAATTTATCAACCCCTTGGCTTTGAAGAGATCTCTCATGAGCCCCTTGAGATACCCAATTTCCCGCGAGAGCTCCTTAACTTGATCCTGCAGCTTATCATTGTACTCAACCAATTCCTGCTCTTCTCCAACGATCTCCTTGATCTCGGCCTTTTTCTTCTGGCGATACCTGGTTGCTGCATTTTTGTTCTGCTCCTTCTTCCTCACCTTTTTGTCCTCAACAGTGGGTCTTGAGTAAGGCTTACTTCGGTTTTTGGAATTAATTCGTTGGCCACGTTGTTTAGTATCTGAAGTTCCTGAAGAAGTGGTGGGGATCGGCCAGTCCGGATCGCTAGAGTCCTCAGAGGATAAATAACTGTTGGAACTAGTGTAGATGCTTGAAGGAGTCGATGGAGATATGTCCTCAGCACAGAAACGAACATATTCGTCCACTGCTGCGAGTTCACTAGCTACATCTCCATTTATCTGAGTAGATAAGGGTATTAGAGAGACGTTCTCAGCATTCCAGCCTCCGGAGATTTGCTTCAAATAGGAGTTAGACTTAATGGCTGGAGTCACTGGATCTACCTTTTCAGGGATGTGATGAAGTGGACTGATAACATGGGGTTTGTTGATCTGATAGTCTACCATTGCTGGTTGAAGAGCAACAAGGAGTTGAGTGTCAAATCCCATGGATTTATCAGTGATTTGGTGCGGTGGCGTCTGTGGAGGGGTCAAGTGCGACATTGTCGGAGGGTAGATCTGGTGGCAGGCTTCTACGTCTCCCAGGACAGTCTCGAATTCCTGCAGGAGGGACTGAGTAGTTTCCTGCTTGGCCGAGGAGTATGTTGGGCTCGGCTTGTTCTGGCCACATTCTGGGGTTGGGATCTCCTCGAACAGGAACTCAACCTTTTCCTCCAACCAGTCGGAGAAGGGCTCTGTGGATCAAAGAAATTTTTTGGGTTAATTGAAGGATTTTCAAGTGTTCTGTGAAGTATAATGAGGAACAGAGAATTAATTGAATCTTTTTTTCTATTGACTATTTTGAATTTATCTTAAGCGGGAATAGTTAATAATAGAACTCTAGGAGGGAATGCCAGAAGGTTTTCTTGTGGTCAATTTTGTCAGCTATATATTAACGAGTATTTTACGTCTGACAGAATTCATTATTCAATTACTGTCTCTAAATTTTTTATCCTAGATGAGTTCACAAATATCTATGAATCTGGTGAATTTCGGGATGTCTGTAGAGAATTTTGTCACACCAAATTAGCTTGCTTGATATTTTCGACTGAAATGACAGAATTGCGTCAGAATCGCATAATTAGTGGAGATTTCATTGCGGAAGGGTCAAGTGTTTGAATCTTTACCAATTTGATTTGATAATAAGATTTCAGGAGAGGATATCGAGATTTTTTTTTTTTTTCATGAGCAATTTTGTCCGTCCGAGAAAAAAGGTCTCTTGACATTTTTGACTAGCACTACGGACTACCTCGATAATTGCATAATTAGTGAAAGGATATTTTATTCATTTGATTTTACCACTTTAATGTAGAATTTTTCATCGTTAATAATTCTCGCGGTCATTTATAATGGTTATTTATGAAGTAGAAGGCGGAACAAGGATTTGTTAAGGAAAGGGAGAGTACTAGACAAAAACTAGGAGTGGCACTTATTTGAATACCTGACACTTTTTATTCTATACAGGGTGACCCAGTTAAAACAGCGCACCTGAATAACTTTTGAAAAAAGGGTTGAATGGAAAAATGTTTCATATGAAAGTTGTAGGGTTCCGAGGGGGACATCCGATGTAAGCTGTACTTTGAGCTTGCAAGCTCACGCTTGTGAGCTGCAAGCACAGAGTGCTTTTTTTTAAATGGCAACCATACTTTCCACCCACCTGAAATTTTTCCTCTCAACGAGATGTTTTCGGACACCTCCTTATTTATGCCGATTTCTTCGATTTTACCTCAAAAATACCATAAAAACAAGTTACAAAGGTGATAGGATGAGTCATCGAGAATATCTTCAGAAGGGTCATTGAGATCTGGTTCGATTATCCTCTCCTTCACGAAGACCCAGATTTCTTCAAATACGTCCTGTTCAGTGACGAGGCGACATTTCAGAGTACAGGGGTATTAAACCGTCATAATTGTCGATATTGGTCACAAGATAATCCTCATTGGACACAGCATATTGATCATCAGCATAGGTGGAGTGTAAACGTGTGGTGTGGCATTGTCGATGACAAAATTATTGGACCTTTTTTTTTTAATGGAACAGTGAACGGTCAGAATTATTTACAATTCTTACAAAATGATCTACCAGTGTTATTGGAGAATGTTCCCCTCGCAACCAGAGCGAGGATGTGGTACCACCAAGACGGCGCTCCACCCCATTTTGCATTGCCTGTGAGAGGATACCTCAATGTTTTATTTCGTAATCGCTGGATCGGTCGAGGTGGTTACGTGATGTGGCCACCAAGATCACCGGATCTAACACCGCTCGACTATTATTTGTGGGGTTACGTTAAAGATGTAGCGTATCAAAATCGGCCAACCACTCCAGCCGATATGCAGAGACGAATTCGGGAAGCGATCGGCGGTATAATTCCACTGGTTCTCCGAAATGTTGTACAGAACTTCCGACGTCGAATCGAGTTGTGTCTAGCAGTTAATGGTGGAAACATCGAACATCTACTTTGAAATGTCTTAGTTCTCGGTGTATTCGAAGCTGTCCGTGGTTATCCAATTAGAAGTGTATGTTATTGTGGGCTTTTCATCAGAATGAATCTTCTCAGTTATTCACTGATAACTATTATTGTTTTTCGTTGATTATCCATTCACTTGAAATTCTGCCTTGGTTGTCATAATAAATCCATGATTAGTAAAAATTTGCGCTCTAATTCAAATTGTTAGACCACTCCATTTCAGAAATAATTATTTTTCATGAATCCATTGCTCGATTTTAGAATCGGAATTGACATAATTGCATTTCAGCGTGAAGGAGAGGATAATCGAACCAGATCTCAATGACCCTTCTGAAGATATTCTCGATGACTCATCCTATCACCTTTGTAACTTGTTTTTATGGTATTTTTGAGGTAAAATCGAAGAAATCGGCATAAATAAGGAGGTGTCCGAAAACATCTCGTTGAGAGGAAAAATTTCAGGTGGGTGAAAAGTATGGTTGCCATTTAAAAAAAAGCACTCTGTGCTTGCAGCTCGCAAGCGTGAGCTTGCAAGCTCAAAGTACAGCTTACATCGGATGTCCCCCTCGGAACCCTACAACTTTCATATGAAACATTTTTCCATTCAACCCTTTTTTCAAAAGTTATTCAGGTGCGCTGTTTTAACTGGGTCACCCTGTATATGTATGATGGCAGTAATAATAAAACGTGATCGAATTGGTAGACCACTTGCAACTTATTTTGCAAATATACACGAGAGTTTTTCTGTGGCTCATAAAATCTTGTACGAAAAATGTACCTTGACATTATCCCGAGAACTTAGTCGTTCAACTACTAGGAAAAGTTTGGAATATTCTTCAAAATTGATCGTATTATTTCTTTCATGTTTCCCTGTTATGTGAGTAACGAGAGGGATAAGTTTTGCCCGAAAATTCCTCGTACTACGCACTCATGATTTTTATATGGAAAACTCATCCCTCCTATTGTTACACAATTAAAAACATCATCAGATTATCTCATAATTTTAAAGGTTTTGGGATATTACGACCGATAATTCTACACTGAGATAACTAGTACATGCGTTCTATTGACTTTGAATTTCGCCTTCTATTTTACAGATTTACGATTGACAAACAGTCGTTTTGGATGAAAAAATGTTCTAGTAACGTGATATTTTGTTTTACTAGCTGAATCGACACGACTGATCCAACGGATAACTGTAGAATCAAAACAAACATCCGCATTTTCAATCTATTTTCGTTGTCATACAATCTCAAGGCTGAGGCGTCTTATTTTGTATGACCTATGGATTGATCATAAGATTGGGAGGGGAAATGAAACAATGAGACTGTCATAATTACGAAAACATGAAAAAAATGGACTACCTCTGACAACTCATCATCACTCGAAAACTTCTTCGCATATCATCCTGGGAATATCTCAGGATTGCAGAGATTTATTAAAATTTATCAGGAGGCCTCTTTTGTAGGAAATTTCGAGCCCTACGTGAAAAATTTCTCGATTTTACTCTCTCAATCCACTACTTTTTAAGATATCTGCATAATTATCTGGGCATTTTTTTCATTATTCTCAAATAAGATTAATCTGAAAACTATACGCAACATGGTGGGTTTATCAAAAAATATCAGGAAGCCCTTTTCTATAGGAATTCAAAAGATCTAGTGAAGAGGGCTTCTGACGGATTTCTCTGAATCCCTTCATTTCCGAGATACTGGAACTCAACTTTTTATTCATCCTCTCGCTATTCGTAATCATGAATTGGGGAAAAAACATCATATTAGTGCATTAGATCTTGAGCCAATGTGAAACAACAGGAGTTCCATAAAAAAATGATCGCCCTATTTATTCCACAAGTTTCATAACTTCATAACATTTCAATTGCTAAAGATTTTCCTACTAAAAAAGGGGAATAATAGTTGATAACTCATGATGCATGATGAATCCTCTCTAATGATCAATTCATTACCAAAAACATTAATTTCATGACGAAAACCGATCGATAAAAAATAATCGGACCTCCTCCCCTCTTGTGTTCTGTTCTTCCTTATCACAAATGGAGAATGAAAAATACTAAAAGTCGTATCTAGAGCATCGCTTCTCCCTCTCCCTATCTTTTAATTATAAATTTCCCACTTGCTACGAAGAATACCGATAAATCCAAATGATTGATGTAATCCCATTCGTCATAATCAGAAAAACATCGCAACCCTAAAGAATGGAAAGGAGATTTTGCAACAAAATTTTCATATCTGGCCCATTTAATCTAATCCACTGATTAATTGTATTATCTCGATAA
This sequence comes from Coelinius sp. EB29, assembly GCA_035578325.1. Lineage (NCBI taxonomy): Eukaryota > Metazoa > Arthropoda > Insecta > Hymenoptera > Braconidae > Coelinius > Coelinius sp. EB29. The sequence goes on along the minus strand of JAOZGT010000001.1, from coordinate 6,104,610 downwards.
TTAGTGATTTTGAAGCTAAATGTCAAAGAATCATTTTTGTTGGTAATGGAATTGTGAATAAACAAGGTCCACTGACATTTTGTTCTAATACCACTCGTTATATTAAGATGATTCAATACTTGGGAATAATATTCCTGTGACGAATTAACTTGTTTGCTTTTTTTATCATCATTTATTATCTTATTCCTCCACTATTTGATCGGTTTCTTTATCGAAGGAAATATTAAAAAAGTCTGTCAGGGACTTCAAGAATAATAATCGATGGTAAATATAGCGTGGCCCCGAGGCCTCTAAGCATCGAAACTAAATCTAATCTAACCAGTGATGATGGAAAAAAAACATATTTTTATTCTGTCTTGCTGTTAGTTTTTAATACGCATGAATTAAATACGTATGTACTCAACCGGTTTCCAGGCATATGTAACGACGAGCATTGGCCACGAGACAAGAGATTGTTGCTCTCCTCATTTCCATATTTTCAGACTTTCCCTCGAGATAAATCTCAATTTCAACAGTGTAAAATAATAGAATGAAATCAATTAGAAATGGATTTTTCCATCACTTATTGGAGATCTTAGGGAGGAATTCATTTGTGGGAAAATGTGAGAAGACGTTTTTTATGAGCGATTGTACGATCTACCAAAAAGGTCTCTTCGTTGGTATTCTTCGATTAAATCACCTGAATTCAGAGATATCAGCAAGGCAATTCGGTCTGATAACAGGAGTGGTATGGAAACGGGTTATATAGAGTATTTCGGTATCCCCAACATCAGCAGGTTTAGGGAAAAATGTCGGAAGAAATTTTTTGTGGAGTTAAATCTCTTACGAAGAAGGTCTTTTGGCATTTGTTCATACACCCATTATTATCCCAATCATTGCTAAAATCAACTTCATGTCTAATTTTTAGAATTACCTCCTTGTTCAGAGCTAAGTTGCGAGGTATAAAAAGTTAGCACAGCCAAGATAGCACACTTGAATTTGGCAAATTAGGATAGATAGCTTAAGTTTTTTGCAAATTTATTATGAAGTTTTTAAATTTTTTATGTTTATTTTTTTTTTTGTTTTTTATGGCTGTGCCAAGTTTTTATTAAGCTAGCACAGCCAAGGGAAAAATGCATTAATAATTCTTTTTTCGAAATTCCAAGGGGTATGCAAACTTGGGAATGCTCTTCTGGAGTTTGCATAATGTAGAAAATAAATGAATATTAACAATTAATAATTGTTGATAAAGTTATGAATGCATGCAAGTGCAACCGGGGGTCGAGACTTGAGTTCTGACCAGCGGAAAATTCTAGGACCCGGTGAGGACCTCCAGAATGTCCTTCTGGAGTTTGCATAGGTCCAAGAATTATACAAAAAAATAATAATTGATGATCTCCATCTGTTGCATTGATTGTTGCACTTGATTAAGTGCACTTGGGAGTGTGACTTGAGTTCTGACCAGTGGAAAATTCTAGGACCCGGTGAGGACCTCCAGAATGTCCTTCTGGAGTTTGCATAGGCCCAAGAATTATAAAAAAAAATAATAATTGATGATCTCCATCTGTTGCATTGATTGTTGCACTTGATTAAGTGCACTTGGGAGTGTGACTTGAGTTCTGACCAGTGGAAAATTCTAGGACCCAGTGAGGACCTCCAAAATGTCCTTCTAAAGTTTGCATAGGCCCAAGAATAAAAAAATATTCACAATAAATAATTGTTTATAAAGTCATGAATGCACGCGAGTGCAACCGGGGGTCGAGACTTGAGTTCTGACCAGCGGAAAATTTTGGGACTCGGTGGAGACCTCCAGAATGCTCTTCTGGAGTTTGCATAGGTCCAAGAATAAATAAATTTCAACAATTAATAATTGTTTATAAAGTTATAAATGCACTCAAGTGCAACTGGGGGTCGTGACTTGAGTTTTGACCTGCGGAAAATTCTAGGACCCGGTGAGGACCTCCAGAATGTCCTTCTGGAGTTTGCATAGGTCCAAGAATTATAAAAAAAAATAATAATTGATGATCTCCATCTGTTGCATTGATTGTTGCACTTGATTAAGTGCACTTGGGAGTGTGACTTGAGTTCTGACCAGCGGATAATTTTTAGACTCGGTGGAGACCTCCAGAATGCTCTTCTGGAGTTTGCATAGGCCCAAGAATAAAAAAATATTAACAAAAAATAATTGTTTATAAAGTCATGAATGCACTTGAGTGCAACCGGGGGTTGAGACTTGAGTTCTGACCTGCGGAAAATTCTAGGACCCGGTGAGGACCTCCAGAATGTCCTTCTGGAGTTTGCATAGATCCAAGAATAAATAAATTTCAACAATTAATAATTGTTTATAAAGTTATAAATGCACTCAAGTGCAACCGGGGGTCGTGACTTGAGTTCTGGCCAGCGGAAAATTCTAGGACTCGGTGGAGACCTCCAGAATGCTCTTCTGGAGTTTGCATAGGTCCAAGAATAAATAAATTTTAACAATTAATAATTGTTTATAAAGTTATGAATGCACTCAAGTGCAACTGGGGGTCGTGACTTGAGTTCTGACCAGCGGAAAATTCTAGGACTCGGTGGAGACCTCCAGAATGCTCTTTTGGAGTTTGCATAGGCCCAAGAATAAGAAAATATTAACAATAAATAATTGTTTATAAAGTTATGAATGCACCCGAGTGCAACCGGGGATCGAGACTTGAGTTCTGACCAGCGGAAAATTCTAGGACCCGGTGAGGACCTCCAGAATGTCCTTCTGGAGTTTGCATAGGTCCAAGAATTATAAAAAAAAATAATAATTGATGATCTCCATCTGTTGCATTGATTGTTGCACTTAAGGATGTTCTGCCTAGATTGCAACGGGGGGGGGGGGGGGTGAGCTGTAGGGGGAAGGTAGGGTTTTGTGGGGAATTCCAACCCCTGAAGACGAAAAAATGAAATTTTAAATTACCCCATTGAGGTTAAATTTGGTCACTTTTATGGTGTCATTTATATTCCTCATAACTCTTTTTCCTAATAAATATTCATA